>MU224634.1:99600-129960 GCA_018584345.1 Thuja plicata | reverse complement strand
ACTCCTACTACCGTCTGCAGTATTCGACTGCACACCTCCACCCTCAGGTTTCCCGCCCGCAGGGGAATTCAAATTCCCTCCTTCTCGCCGATCCGCTCCGCTCCGCTCCATACTATGCAAACTGTTTGTGACATGATAAACAGTGGAAACAAGATTGGAAGTGTTTGGCATTGTTGCAAGAAGAATTTTCAAAGTTTTTTGTAGAGCTTTATAGAGGTTGAAGAAAAATTATTTTGTTGAAAAGAAGGAATCTCAATTGGTTGTCTGTGATCCCGATGTGGTTGTTTCAAGAATGTTGAGCAAAGTAGAGTTGAAAGAATTTGATCATGATAGGATCAGACAGATAGAAGGCAAATTGTCTATAGAAGACTTGCAGAGAGTTTGTAATCATGGTTTGCATATTTCTGGAGAATTTACCTGGTTCGACAACAAGGGACTTACCATATTTTTGCTAAGTCAATTTCCAGATGCAAACTTGGAATTGGATAAACCCTATGCAGTAATAGAGACATTAATTAAGGATATCACTTGGTTATGGAATATTGGAGAACTTCTAGGAAAGAAGTTAATAAAGTATAATAAAGTAAAGGGTTTAACAGGTATCGACTGTGATTGACGCACACTCTTGATTAATACTCCTAGTAATCAAGTGGTCAGGTATATTTCCTATGGCATCTCTTATAAAATTCAATTTCAAAGTCATTATGGTGTCGCTTCAGCGATGGCGATTTGCATTGATCATGAAATGGCTAGGGAGAATGAAAAGGTTTTATTTTTGCAAAATATTATTTGATAATTTTCTTGACAATGTCAAGATGTTAGTAGATGAGGGTTATGGATTTTGGTTTGGATCTCTAGTTTTGTGTTTGATGTTTTATTTCTTGAGATCTCTACCAGGTAGAGAAAACATAAAATGGAGTATTGGCATCCCTGTCAGTAAACAAATTTCCAGATGTCTAGGGTTTCTGGAAAATAGTGAAGATGCTTGCAAGACGTATTTTACATTGTTGCAGATGAATATTGATTATAGTTTGGTTGTTTCTAGTGTTGTGTTTGTGATTCATGTTGAGGAGGGTTCCTCCTCTAGTCATGACTTGGATGTGGTTGTTGGTGGTTATCTTCTAGAACCTAAGAGGAGAAAATTTAGTAAGAAAGGAAAAGAGATTGTTACCATTTCAAAGAGTGATGCTGAAAAGGATGAGGATGAGAAGGAATCAAAGGAAAAGAGAGAAGAGGTTGAGAAAGATGCATTTTCTCCAGTAGAATTTAGCTCTATGGATTTTGATGTGGTTTGGTCTATGTTAGAAGATGGTGAGTTTGACAGAGTGGGTGACTTATGGTCAGGTTGCTCTTTGGTGAGTAGTATAGAGATTGAGTAATTGTTGACTCATCACTTGATCAGTAAGAAAATCATTGTTTCTAGCGTGCTACAAGTTGACTTGCTCATAAATATTGAGGACAGATTGTTGCATAGTGGAGTTGATTGTAGAAAGTTTAGAGAATATTTAATGATTACAGTTTTTTTTAATGATTAATGTGATGTGTACAAATGGGTTGTGTCAACGATAATTTTTGGCATGATTTGGAAGTATGATGGATCATGGTTATAAAGGTGAATATTTGAATTGATTCGGCACTGTTGCAAGAAAAATTTTCAAAGTTTTTTGTAGAGCTTGAGAGAGGTTGAAGAAAGATTGTTTTGTTGCACAGATGGAATCTCAATTGGTTGTTTGTGATCCCAATGTGGTTTTTTCAAGAATGTTGAACAAAGTAGAGGTGAAAGAATTTGATCATAGTAGGATTAGACAGATACAAAGCGAATTATCTATAAAAGACTTGTAGAGAGTTTGTAATCACAGTTTGCATATTTGGGGAGAATTTCCCTGGTTCGAAAACAAGGAACTTATCATGTTTTGCTAAGTCAGTTTCGAGATGAAAACTTTGAGTTGGATAAACATATGCAGTAACAGATAAAGTAATTAAGGATATCATTGGGTTATGCAATACTGTAGAACTTCAGGGAAAGAAGTTGATAAAGTATAATGAAGTAAAGTGATTTATAGGTATCGACTGTGATCGACGCACACTCTTGATAAGTACTCTTCGTGATCATGTGGTTAGGTATGTTGCTTATGGAATTTCTTATAAAATTCAATCCCAAAATAGTGATGGTGGCGCTTCGGCTATGGCGGTTTACATTGCTCATAAAATGGTTGGGGAAGATGTTCAGTTTGATTTGCGCAAAATATTATTTGATAATTTTCTTGAGAATGTCAAGATGTCAGTAGATGAGGGTTATGGATTTCGCTTTGGATCTTGAGTTGTGTGTTTGATGTTTTATTTCTTGAGGTCTCTACTAGCTAGAGAAAACATAAAACAGAGTACTGGCATCCTTGTCAATAAAAAAATTTGCAGATGGCTAGGGTTTCTATAAAATAGAGAAGATGCTTGCAAGACGTATTTTACATCGTTGCAGATGAATATTGATTCTGGTATGGTTTTTCTGGTGTTGTGTTTGTGAGTCATGTTGAGGAGGGTTCCTCCTCTGGTTAGGACTTGGATGTTGTTGTCGACAATTCTCTTCTAGAACCATAGAGGAAAAACATTAGTAAGAAATGAAAAGAGATTGTTACCATTTAAAAGAATGATGAAGAAAAGGATGAGGATGAGAATGAATCAAAGGAAAAGAAAGAAGAGGTTAAAAAAAAAGCAATTTCTCCACCAGAATCTATCTCTATAGATTTTGATGTGGTTTGGTCTATGTTAGAAGATGGTGAGTTTGACATAGTGGGTGACTTATGGTTAGGTTTTTCTTTGGTGAGTAGTACAGAGATTGAGGAATTATTGACTAGTCACTTGACCAGTAAGAAGATCGTTGTTTCTAGTGTGCTACAAGTTTTGTAGGTCATAAATATTGAGGACAGATTATTGCAGAGTAGAGTTGATTGCAGAAAGTTCAGAGAATATTTAATGATTAGAGTTATTTTTTAATGATTGATGTGATGTGTGCGAATGGGTTGCGTCAATGATAATTTTTTGTAGGAATTGGAATTACGCTGGATTTTGGTTAAGAAGGTGAATATTTGAATTTATTTGGCATTGTTGCAAGAAAAAATTTCAAAGTTTTTTGTAGAGCTTCAGAGAGGTTGAAGAAAAATTATTTTGTTGCAAAGATGGATCAAACAGAATAGAAGGCGGATTTTCTATAGAAGACTTGTAGAGAGTTTCTAATCATGGTTTGCATATTTGGGGAGAATTTATCTGGTTCGACAACAATGAACTTATCATGTTTTTGCTAAGTTGGTTTAAAGATGGAAACTTAGAGTTAGATAAACCCTATGTGATAAGAGAGAAATTAATTAGGGATATCACTTGGTTATGGAATGTTGGAGAACTTCTAGGAAAGAAGTTGATAAAGTATAATAAAGTAAAGGGTTTGACAGGTATCGACTATGATCAACGCACACTCTTGATAAATACTCTTGGTGATTAGGTGGTGATTTATATTTCCTATGGCATTTCTTATAAAAATCAATTTCAAAATCGTAATGGTGCCGCTTTGGCTATTGTGGCTTACATTGCTCATAAAATGGCTAGGGAGAATGTTCAATTTGAGTTATGCAAAATATTATTTGTTAACTTGCTTTAGAATGTCAAGAGGTCAGTAGATGAGGGTTATGGATTTTGGTTTGGATCTCTAGTTGCGTGTTTTATGTTTTATTTATTGAGCTCTCTATCGAGTAGAGAAAAAATAAAATGGACTATTGGCATCCTTGTGAGTAAAAAAATGTGTAGATGTCTAGGGTTTCTAAAATTTGGAGAAAATGCTTGGAAGACATATTTTGCATCGTTACAGATGAATATTGATTCTAGTTTGGTTGTTTCTCGTATTGTGTGTGTGAGTTGTTGAGGAGGGTTCCTCCTCTAGTCAGGACTTGGATCTTGTTCTCAGCGATTCCTTTCTAGAACCTAAGAGGAGAAAGATAAGTAAGAAAGGAAAACATATTGTTACCATTTCAAAGAGTGATAAAGAAAAGGATGAGGATGAGAATGAATCAAAGGAATATAAAAAAGATGTTGAAAAAAATGTATTTTCTTCACCAGAATCTAACTTTATGGATTTTAATATGGTTTGGTCTATGTTAGAAGACGGTGAGTTTGACAGAGTGGGTGACTTATGGTCAGGTTGCTCTTTGGTGAGTAGTAGAGAGATTGAGGAATTATTGACTGGTCACTTGATCAGTAAGAAGATCGTTGTTTCTACTTTGCTACAAGTTGAGCTAGTCATAAATATTGATGACAGATTATTGCAGAGTGGAGTTGATTGCAAAAAGTTCAGAGAATATTTAATGATTACAGTTATTTTTTAATGATTGATGTGATGTGTACGAATGGGTTGCGTCAATGATAATTTTCTTTAGGAATTGGAATTATTGTGGATCGTGGTTATAAAGGTGAATATTTGATTCATTTGGCACTGTTGCAAGAATAATTTTCAAAGTTTTTTGTGGATCTTGAGAGAGGTTGAAGAAAAATTATTTTGTTGTAAAGATGGAATCTTTATTGGTTGTATGTGATCCCAAGATGGTTGTTTCAAGAATGTTGAAAAAAGTAGAGTTGAAAGAATTTGATCATAGTAGGATGAGATAAATAAAATGTGGATTATCTATAGAAGAGTTGCAAAGAGTTTGTAATCATTGTTTGCATATTTGGGGAAATTTTCCCTAGTTCGACAACAAGGAACTTATCATGTTTTTGCTAGGTCAGTTTGAAGATGGAAAATTAGAGTTGGATAAACCCTATGCAGTAAAAGAGAAAGTATTTAAGGATATCACTAGGTTATGAAATTTTGGAGAACTTCCAGCAAAGAAATTCATAAAGTATAATAAAGTAAAAGAGATTAGTAAGAAAGGAAAAGAGATTGTTACCATTGCAAAGAGTGATGAAGAAAAGGATGAGGATAAGAAGGAATCAAAGGAAAAGAAAGAAGAAGAGGTTGAAAAGATGTAGTTTTTCCACTAGAATCTAGCTCTATGGATTTTGATGTGGTTTGGTCTATGTTAGAAGATGGTGAGTTTGACATAGTGGGTAACATATCGTCAGGTTTCTCTTTGGTGAGTAGTACAGAGATTGAGGAATTGTTGACTGGTCACATAAAATGGAGTCTTGGCATCCCTATCAATAAATAAATTTCTAGATGTCTAGGGTTTTTAGAAAATAGATAAGATGCTTGCAAGATGTATATTACATCATTGCAAATGAATATTGATTCTGGTTTGGTTATTTCTAGTGTTGTGGATATGAGTCATGTTGAGGAGGGTTCCTCCTCTGGTTAGGACTTGGATATTGTTGTCGATGATTCCCTTCTAGAAACCTAAGAGGAGAAAAATTAGTAAGAAAGGAAAAGAGATTGTTACCATTTCAAAGAGTGATGAAGAAAAGGATGAGGGTGAGAAGGAATCAAAGTCAAAGAAAGAAGAAAAGGTTTAAAAAGATGTAGTTTCTCCACCAGAATCTAGTTCTGTGGATTTTGATGTGGTTCGGTCTATGTTAGAAGATGGTCAGTTTGACAGATTAGGTGACTTATGGTCCGGTTGGTATTTGGTGAGTAGTAGAGAGATTGAGGAATTGTTGACTGGTCACTTGATGAGTAAGAAAATCGTTGTTTCTAGTGTGCTACAAGTTGAGTTGGTCAGAAATATTTGGAACAGATTGTTGCAAAGTGGAGTTGAATACAGAAAGTTCAGAGAATATTTAATGCTTACAATTTTTTTTAATGATTGATGTAATGTGTATGAATGAGTTGCGTCAATGATAATTTTTGGCAGGAATTGGAATTATGATGGATCGTGGTTATAAAGGTGAATATTTAATTCATTTGGTACTGTTTCAAGAAGAATTTTCAAAGTTTTTTGTAGAGCTTGAGAGAGGTTGAAGAAAAAATATTTTGTTGCAAAGATGGAATCTCAATTGGTTGTTTGTGATCCCTATGTGGTTGTTTCAAGAATTTTGAAAAAAGTAGAGATGAAAGATTTTGATCATAGTAAGATCAGATAGATAGAAGGAGGATTGTCTATAGAAGACTTGCAGAGAGTTCGTAATCATGGTTTGCATACTTGGGGATAATTTCCCTTGTTCGACGTCAAGGAACTTATCATGTTTTCGCTAAGTCATTTTTGAGATGGAAACTTGGAGTTGGATAAACCCTATGAAATAATAGAGAAAGTAATTAAGGATATCACTCGGTATAAACCCTATGTAGTAGTGAAGAAGTTGATAAAGTATAATAAAGTAAAGGGTTTGATAGGTATCAACTATGATTGACACACACTCTTGATAAATAATCTTGGTGATCAGGTGGTCAGGTATGTTGCCTATGACATTTCTTACAAAATTCAATTTCAAAATCGTGATGATGTCGCTTCAGCTATGGCAGTTTGCATTGCTCATAAAAAAGCTAGGGAGAATGTTCCATTTGATTTGTGTGAAATATTATTTGATAATTTTCTTGAGAATGTCAAGATGTCAGTAGTTGAGGGTTATGGATTTCAATTTGCATCTCTAGTTGTGTGTTTGATATTTTATTTCTTGAGGTCCCTACTAGGTAGAGAAAACATAAAATGTAGTACTGGAACCCCTGTCCGTAAACAAGTTTCCAGATGTCTAGGGTTTCTAGAAAATAGAGAAGATGCTTTCAAGACGTATTTTATATCATTGCAGAGGAATATATATTCTATTTTGATTGTTTCTGGTGGTATCTATGAGTCATGTTGAGGAGGGTTCCTCCTCTAGTCAGGACTTGGATGTTGTTGTCGGCGATACCCATCTAGAACCTAAGAGGAGAAAAATTAGTAAGAAAGGAAAAGAGATTGTTACCATTTCAAAGAGTGAAGAAGAAAAGGATGAGGATGAGAAGGAATCAAAGGAACATAAAGAAGAATAGGTTGAAAAAGAGGCAATTACTCCACCAAAATCTAGCTATATGGATTTTGATGCAGTTTGGTCTATGTTAGAAGATGGTGAGTTTGACATAGTGGGTGACTTATGGTCAGGTTTCTCTTTTGAGAGTAGTAGAGAGATTGAGGAATTATTGACTAGTCACATGATCAACAAGAAGATCATTGTTTCTAGTGTGCTACAAGTTGGGTAGGTCATAAATATTGAGGACAGATTATTGCGGAGTGGAGTTGATTGCAGAAAGTTCAGAGAATATTTAATGATTACAACTATTTTAATGATTAATGGGATGTATACGAAAGGGTTGCTTCAACGATAATTTTCAGCAGGAATTGGAATTATGATGGATCGTGGTTAGAAAGGTGAATATTTGAATTCATTTGGCACCTTTGCAAGAAGAATTTTCAAAAAAAATTGTAGAGCTTAAGAGAGGTTGAAGAAAAATTATTTTGTTGCAACGATGAAATCTCAACTAGTTGTTTGTGATCCTGATGTGGTTGTTACAAGAATGTTGAACAAAGTAGAGTTGAAATAATTTGATCATTGTAGGATCAGACAAATAGAAGGTGGATAGTCTATTGAAGACTTGCAGAGAGTTCGTAATCATGGTTTGCATATTTGGGGAGAATTTCCCTGGTTCGACAACAAGGAACTTATCATGTTTTTGCTAAGTCAGTTTCGAGATGGAAAATTGGAGTTGGATAAACCCTATGCAATAATAGAGATGGTAAATAACGATATCATTGGGTTATGCAATGTTGGATAACTTCCAGGAAAGAAGTTTATAAACTATAATGAAGTAAAGGGTTTGACAGGTATCGACTATGATCGACGCACACTCTTAATAAATACTCTTGGTGATCAGGTGGTCAGGTATGTTTCCTATGGCATTTCTTGTAAAATTCAATTTCAAAATCATGATGGTGTTGCTTCGGATATGGCAGTTTACATTGCTCATAAAATGGCTAAGGAGAATGTTGAGTTTGATTGTGCAAAATATCATTTGATAATTTTCTTGAGAATGTCAAGATGTTAGTAGATGAGGGTTATGGATTTCGGTTTGGATCTCTAGTTGTGTGTTTGATGTTTTATTTCTTGAGGTCTCTACCGAGTAGATAAAACATAAAATGGAGTACTAACATCCCTGTGAGTTAACATATTTGCAGATATCTATGGTTTCTAGAAAATAGAGAAGATGCTTGCAAGACATATTTTACATCGTTGCATATTATGATTGATTTTGGTTTGGTTGTTTCTGGTTTTGTGTCTATGAGTCATGTTGACGAGGGTTCCTCCTCCGGTCACAACTTGGATATTGTTGTCTACGGTTCCCTTCTAAAACCTAGGAGGATAAAAATTAGTAAGAAAGGAAAAGATATTATTACCATTTCAAAGAGTGATGAAGAAAAGGATGAGGATGAGAAGGAATCAAAGGAAAAGAAAGAAGAAGAGGTTGAAAAAGATACAATTTCACCACCAGAATCTACCACCAGAATCTACCTCTATTTATTTTGATGTGGTTTGGTCTATGTTAGAAGATGGTGAGTTTGACAGAGTAGGTGAGTTATGGTCAGGTTGCTTTTTGGTGAGTAATACAGAGATTAAGGAATTGTTGAATGGTCACTTGATCAGTAAGAATATCATTGTTTCTAGTGTGCTACAAGTTGAGTTGGTCAGGGATATTGAGGACAGATTGTTGCAGAGTGGAGTTGATTGTAGAAAGTTTAGAGAATATTTAATCATTACAGTTATTTTTTAATGATTGATGTGATGTGTATGAATGGGTTGCGTCAACAATAATTTTTGGCAAGAATTGGAATTATGATGGATCGTGGATACAAAGGTGAATATTTGAATTTATTTAGCACTATTGCAAGAAGAATTTTCAAAATTTTTGTAGACCTTGAGAAAGGTAGAAGAAAAAATATTTTGTTGCAAAGATGGAATCTCAATTTGTTGTTTGTGATCCCGATGTGGTTGTCTAAAGAATGTTGAACAAATTAGAGTTCAAAGAATTTGATCATAGTAAGATCAGACAGATAGAAGGCAGATTGTCCATAGAAGACTTGCAGAGAGTTCGTAATCATGGTTTGCATATTTAGGGAGAATTTCACTGGCGTGACAACAAGGAACTTATCATGTTTTTGCTAAGTTAGTTTCAAGATGGAAACTTGGATTTGGATAAACCATATGCAATAATAGATAAAGTAATTATGGATATCACAGGGCTATGGGATATTGGAGAATTTCCAGGAAAGAAGTCGACAAAGTATAATAAATTAAAGGGTTTGACAGGTATCAACTATGATTGATGCACACTCTTGATAAATACTCTTAGTGACCAGGTGGTCAAATATGTTGGCTATGGCATTTCTTATAAAATTCAATTTTGAAATTGTGATGGTGCCACTTCAGCTATGGCGGTTTACATTTCTCATAAAATGGTTAGGGACAATGTTCAGTTTGATTTGTGAAAAATATTATTTGATAATTTGCTTCAGAATGTCAAGATGTTAGTAGAAGAGGGTTATGGATTTTGGTTTGGATCTCTAGTTGTGTTTGATGTTTTATTTCTTAAGGTTTCTACCAAGTAGACAAAACATAAAACAGATTACTGGCATCCCAGTCAGTAAACAAATTTGCAGTTGTATAGGGTTTCTAGAAAATACAAAAGATGCTTGCAAGACGTATTTTACATCGTTGCAGATGAATATTGATTCTAGTTTGGTTATTTCTGGTGTTGTGTCTATGAGTCATGTTGAGGAGGGTTCCTCCTCTGGTGGGGACATGGATATTGTTGTTGGCGGTTCCCTTCTAGAATGGTAGAGGAGAAGAATTAGTAAGAAAAGAAAAGAGATTGTTACCATTTCAAAGAGTGATGAAGAAAAGGATGAGGATGAGAAGGAATCAAAGGAAAAGAAAGAAGAAGAGGTTGCAAAAGATGCAGTTTCTCCACCAGTATCTAGCTCTATGGATTTTGATGTGGTTTGGTCTATGTTAGAAGATGATGAGTTTGACAAAGTGGGTCACTTATGGTCAGGTTGCTCTTTGGTGAGTAGTAGAGAGATTAAGGAATTGTTGACTAGTCACTTGATCTGTAAGAAGATCGTTATTTCTATTGTGCTACAAGTTGAGTTGGTCAAAAATATTGAGGACAGATTATTGCAGAGTGGATTTGATTGCAAAAAGTTTGGAGAATATTTCATGATTATAGTTATTATATAATGATTACAGTTATTTTTAATGATTGATGTGATGTATATGAATGGGTTGCATCAACGATAATTTTTGGCAGGAATAGGAATTATGATGGATTGTGGTTACGAAGGTGAATATTTGAATTCGGTTGGCACTGTTGCAAGAAGAATTTTCAATTTTTTTTGTAGAGCTTGAGAGTGGTTGAATAAAAATTATTTTGTTGCAAAGATGGAATCTTAATTGGTTCTATGTGATCCCGATGTGGTTTTTTGAAGAATGTTGAACAACGTAGAGTTGAAAGAATTTGATCACAATTCAAAATTGTGATGGTGCCACTACGACTATGGTGGTTTACATTTATCATAGAATGGCTAGGGAGAATGTTCAGTTTGATTTGTGCAAAATATTATTTAATAATTTAGTTGAAAATGTCAAGATGCCAGTAGATGAGGGTTATAAATTTCAGTTTGGATCTGTAGTTATGTGTTTGATGTTTTATTTCTTGAGGTCTCTACCAGGTAGAGAAAACATAAAATGAGGTATGGGCATCCTTGTCAGTAAACAAATTTGTAGATGTCTAGAGTTTCTTGAAAATAGAGAAGATGCTTGCAAGATGTATTTTACATCGTTGTAGATGAATATTGATTCTAGTTTGGTTGTTTCTGGTGTTGTGTATGTGAATCATTTTAAGGAGGGTTCCTCCTCTGGTCAGGACTTGGATGTTGTTGTTGGCGGTTCCTTTCTAGAATTGTAGAGGAGAAAAAATAGTAAGAAAGGAAAATAGATTGTTACCATTTCAAAGAGTGATGAATAAAAGGATGAGGATGAGAAGCAATCAAAGGAAAAGAAAGAAGAAAAGGTTGAAAAGATGCATTTTCTCCACCAGAATCTAGCTCTATGGATTTTGATGTGGTTTGGTCTATGTTAGAAGATGGTGAGTTTGACATAGTGGGTGACTCTTTGGTGAGTAGTACAAAGATTGAGAAATTGTTTTCTTGTCACTTGATCAATAAGATCATTGTTTTTAGTGTGCTATAAGTTGAGTTGGTCAGAAATATTGAGGACAGATTGTTGCAGAATGGAGTTGATTGCAGAAAGTTAGGAGAATATTTAATAATTACAGTTATTTTTTAATGATTGATGTGATGTGTACAAATGGGTTGTGTCAATGATAGTTTTCAGCGGGAATTGGAATTATGATTGATCGTGGTTATAAAGGTGAATTTTTGAATTAATATGGAGCTGTTGCAAGAAGAATTTTAAAAAGTTTTTTCTAGTGCTTGATAGAGGTTGAAGAAAAATAATTCTATTGCAAAGATGGAATCTCAATTGGTTATTTGTGATGTCGATGTCGTTGTTTCAAGAATGTTGAACAAAGTAGAGGTGAGAGAATTTGATCATAGTAGGATCACATATATAGAATTTGGATTGTCTATAGAAGACTTGCAGAGAGTTCGTAATCATGGTTTTCATATTTGGGAAGAATTTCCCTCGTTCGACAACACGAAACTTATCATGATTTTGCTAGGTCAGTTTCGAGATGGAAAATTGGACTTGGATAAACCCTATGCAATAAAAGAGAAAGTAATTAAGGATATCACTGGGCTCTGGAATGTTGGAAATATTTGAGGAAATAAATTTATAATGTATAATTAATTAAAGGGTTTGACAGGAAATCAACTGTGATCGACACACACTCTTGATAAATACTCTTGGTGATCAGGTGGTCAAGTATGTTGCCTATGGCATTTCTTATAAAGTTCAATTTTGAAATCGGGATGGTGCCGATTCGGCTATCGTGGTTCACATTGCTCATAAAATGGCTAGGAAGAATGTTCAGTTTGATTTGTGCAAAATATTATTTGATAATTTGCTTGATAATGTCAAGATGTCAGTAGATGAGGGTTATGGGTTTTAGTTTGGATCGCTAGTTCTGTGTTTGATGTTTTATTTCTTGAGGTCTCTACCAGGTAGAGAAAACATAAAATGGAGTATTGGCATCCTAGTCAGTAAACAAATTTGCAGATGTCTAGGGTTTCTAGAAAATAGAGAAGATGTTTGCAAGACTTATTTTACATCATTGCACATGAATATTTATTCTGGTTTGGTTGTTTCTAGTGTTGTGTCTGTAAGTCATTTTGAGGAGGGTTCCTCCTCTGGTCAGGACTTGGATGTTTTTGTTGGCGGTTCCCTTCTAAAACCTAAGAGGAGAGAAATTAGTAAGAAAGGAAAAGAGACTATTACCATTTCAAAGAGTGATGAAGAAAAGGATGGGCATGAGAAGGAATCAAAGGAAAATTAAGAAGAATAATTTGAAAAAGATGCAGTTTCTCCACCATAATTTAGCTCTATGGATTTTGATGAGGTTTGGTCTATGTTAGAAGATGGTGAGTTTGACAGAGTGGGTGACTTATGGTCAGGCTTCTCTTTGGTGAGTAGTACAGATATTGAGGAATTGTTGACTGGTCACTTGATCAGTAAGAAGATCATTGTTTCTAGTGTGCTACAAGTTGAGTTGGTCAAAAATATTAAGGACAGATTGTTGCAGAGTGGAGTTGATTGCAGAAAGTTTGAAGAATATTTAATGATTATAATTATTTTTTAATGATTGATGTGATGTGTACGAATTGGTTGCGTCAACGACAATTTTCAGTAGGAATTGGAATTATGATGGATCGTGGTTAAGAAGGTGAATATTTAAATCCATTTGGCACTGCTGCAAGGAGAATTTTTTGAATTTTTTGTAGACCTTTAGAGAGGTTGAAGAAAAATCATTTTGTTGCAAAGATGGAATCTCAATTGGTTGTATGTGATCCCGATGAGATTTTTTCTAGAATTTTAAACAAAGTAGAGTTAAAAGAATTTGATCATAGTAGGATTAGACAGATAGAAGGTGGATTGTCTATAGAAGACTTGCAAAGAGTTCATAATCATGGTTTTCATATTTGGGGAGAATTTCCCTGGTTCGACAAGAAGGAACTTATCATGTTTTTGCTAAGTCAGTTTTGAGATGGATACTTGGAGTTGAATAAACCCTATGCAATAACAGAGAAAGTAATTAAGGATATCAGTGGGTTATGGAATGTTGGAGAACTTCCAGGAAAGAAGTTGATAAAGTATAATGAAGTAAAGTGTTTGATAGGTACCGATTGTGATTGACGCACACTCTTGAAAAATACTCTTGGTGATCAGGTGGTCACGTATGTTGCCTATGGAATTTCTTATAAAATTCAATTTTGAAATCATGATGGTGTCGATTTGGCTATGGCAGTTTACATTGCTCATAAAATGGCTAGGGAGAATGTTTAGTTTGATTTGTGCAAAATATTATTTGATAATTTTCTTGAGAATGTCAAGATGTCAGTAGATGAGGGTTATGGATTTCGGTTTGGATATTTAGTTGTGTTTGATATTTTATTTCTTGAGTTCTATACCAGATAGAGAAAACATAAAATGGAGTGTTGGTATCCCAGTCAGTAAAAAAATTTGAAGATGTCTAGGGTTTCCATAAAATAGAGAAGATGCTTGCAAGACGTATTTTACATCGTTGCAGATGAATATTGATTCTGGTTTGGTTGTTTCTAGTGTTGTGTCTGTGAGTCATGTTGAGGAGGATTCCTCGTCTAGTTAGTACTAGGATGTTGTTGTCGGCGGTTCCATTCTATAACCTTAGAGGATAAAAATTAGTAAGAAAGAAAAAGAGATTGTTACCATTTCAAAGAGTGATGAAGAAAAGGATGAGGATGTGAAGGAATCAAAAAAAAAGAAAGAAGAAGAGGTTGAAAAAGATGCAGTTTCTCCACCAGAATCTAGCTCAATGGATTTTGATGTGGTTTGGTCTATGTTAGAAGATGGTGAGTTTGACATCGTGGGTAACTTATGGTCAGGTTTTTCTTTGGTGAGTAGTACAGAGATTGAGGAATTATTAACTGGTCACTTGATCAATAAGAAGATCTTTGTTTCTAGTATGCTACAAGTTGAGATGGTCAAAAATATTGAGGATGGATTGTTGCAGAGTGGAGTTGATTGCAAAAAGTTCAGAGAATATTTAATGATTACATTTATTTTTTAATGATTGATTTGATGTGTACGAATGGGTTACATAAATGATAATTTTCAGCATGAATTTGGAATTATGATGGATTGTGGTTATAAAGATGAATATTTGAATTTATTTTCCACTATTGTAAGAAGAATTTTCAAAGGTTTTTGTAGAGCTTGAGAGAGGTGGAAGAAAATTATTTTGTTGCAAAGATGGAATCTCAATTGGTTTTCTATGATCCCGATCTGGTTGTTTCAAGAATGTTGAAAAAAGTAGAGTTGAAAGAATTTGGTCAAAGTAGGATCAGATAGATTGAAGGCGGATTGTCTATAGAAGACTTGCAGAGAGTTCGTAATCATGGTTTGCATATTTGGGGAGAATTTCCCTAGATCGACAACAAGAAACTTATATATTTTTAATAAGTTAGTTTCGAGATGCAAACTTGGAGTTGGATAAACCCTATGTAGTAAAAGAGAAAATAATTAAGGATATCGTTGGGTTATGCAATGTTGGAGAACTTCCAGGAAAGAAGTTGATAAAGTATAATGAATTAAAGGGTTTGATAGGTATCGATTGTATTTGATGCACACTCTTGATAATACTCTTGGTGACCAGGTGGTCATGTATATTTCCAATAGCATTTCTTATAAAATCTAATTTCGAAATCGTGATGGTGTCGCTTCGGCTATGGCGGTTTGCATTGCTCATGAAATGGCTAGGGAGAATGTTCAATTTGATTTGTGCAGTATATTATTTGATAATTTTCTTGAGAATGTTAAGATGTCAGTAGATGAGGGTTATGGATTTTGGTTTCGATCTATAGTTGTGTGTTTGATGTTTTATTTGTTGAGGTCTCTACTGGGTAGAGAAAACATAAAATGGAGTACTGAGATCTCTGTCAGCAAAAAAAATTTCAGATGTCTAGGGTTTCTAGAAAATAGAGAAGATGCTTGCAAAATGTATTTTACATCACTGCAAATGAATATTGATTCTGGTTTGGTTGATTCTGGTGTTGTGTATGTGAGTCATGTTGAGGAGGGTTCCTCCTTTGGTCAGGACTTGGATGTTGTTGTCGGTGGTTCCCATTTAGAACCTTAGAGGAGAAAAACTAGTCAGAAAGGAAAAAAGATTGTTAACATTTCAAAGAGTGATGAAGAAAAGGACGGGGATGAGAAGGAATCAAAGGAAAATAAAGAATAGGTTGAATAAGATGTTGTTTCTCCACCAAAATCTAGCTATATGTATTTTGGTGTGGTTTGGTCTCTGTTAGAAGGTGGTGAGATTGATAGAGTGGGTTACTTATGGTCAGGTTGCTCTTTGGTGACTAGTACAGAGATTGAGGAATTGTTGATTGCACTTGATCAGTAAGAAGGTCATTATTTCTAGTGTGCTACAAGTTGAGTTGGTCATAAATATTGAGGACAAATTGTTGTAAAGTGGAATTGATTGCACACGGTTTAGAGAATATTTAATGATTACAATTATTTTTTGATGATTAATGTGATGTCTATGAATGGGTTGCGTCAACAATAATTTTTAGCACAAAATTGGAATTATGATGTATTGTGGTTATAAAGGTTAATATTTTAATTTATTTGGCACTGTTGCAAGAAAAAAATTCAAAGTTTTTTGTAGAGCTTGAGAGAGGTTGAAGAAAAATTACTTTATTGCAAAGATGGAATCTCAATTGGTTGTTTGTGATCTCGATGTGGTTGTTTCAAAAATGTTGAAAAAAGTAGAGTTGAAAGAATTTGATCATAGCAAGACCTGATAAATAAAAGGCAGATTTTCTATAGAAGACTTGCAAAGAGTTCGTATTCATGGTTTGCATATTTGGGGAGAATTTCCCTGGTTCGACAACAAGGAACTTATCATGTTTTTGCTAAATCAGTTTCCAGAAGGAAACTTGGAGTTGGATAAACCCTATGCAGTAACGGAGAAAGTAATTAAGGATATCAATCGGTTATGTAATGTTGGAGAACATCCAGGAAAGAAGGTGATAAAGTATAATAAACTAAAGGGTTTTGCAGGTATCGACTATGATCGACGCACACTATTGATAAATACTCTTGGTGATTAGGTGGTCAAGTATGTTTCCTATGGCATTTCTTATTAAATTCAATTTAGAAATCATGATGGTGCCGCTTCGACTATGGCGGTTTACATTTCTCATAAAATGCCTAGGGAGAATGTTCAGTTTGATTTGTGCAAAATATTATTTGATAATTTGCTTGAGAATGTCAAGATGTCAATAGATGAGGGTTATGGATTTTGGTTTGGATCTCTTTTGTGTGTTTGATGTTTTATATCTTGAGGTCTCTGTCAGGTAGAGAAAACATAAAATAGAGTGCTGGCATCCCTATCATTAAATAAATTTGCAGATGTATAGGGTTTCTAAAAAATAGAGAAGATGCTTGCAAGACATATTTTACATTGTTGCAGATGAATATTAATTATGTTTTGGTTGTTTTTGGTGTCGTGTTTGTGAGTCATGTTGAGGAGGTTTCCTCCTCTAGTCAGGACTTGGATGTTGTTGTCGACGGTTCTCTTCTAGAACCTAAGAGGAGAAATATTAGTACGAAAGGAAAAGAGATTGTTACCATTTCAAAGAGTGATGAAGAAAAGGATGAGGATGAGAAGGAATCAAAGGAGAATAAAGAAGAAGAGGTTGAAAAACATGCAGTTTTTCCACTAGAATCTAGCTCTATGGATTTTGATGTGGTTTGGTCTATGTTAGAAGATGGTGTTTTTGACAGAGTGGGTGACTTATGGTCAGGTTTCTCTTTGGTGAGTAGTACATAGATTAAGGAATTGTTGTCTGGTCACTTGATCAGTAAGAAGATCATTGTTTCTAGTGTGCTACAAGTTGAGTTGGTCAGAAATATTGAGGACAGATTGTTGCGGAGTGGAGTTGATTCTACAAAGTTCAGAGAATATTTAATGATTATAGTTATTTGTAATGATTGGTGTGATGTGTACGAATGGGTTGCGCCAACGATAATTTTTGGCAATAATTGAAATTATGATGGATCATGGCTATAAAGGTGAATATTTTAATTCATTTGGCACTGTTGCAAGAAGAATTTTCAAAGTTTTTTGTAAAGCTTGACAGAGGTTGCAGAAAAGTTATTTTGTTGCAAAGATGGAATCTTAATTGGTTTTCTGTGATCCTGATGTGGTTGTTTCAAGAATGTTGAACAAAGTCAAGTTTAAAGAATTTGATCATAGTAGGATCAGACATATAAAAGGCGGATTGTCTATAGAATACTTGCAGAGAGTTTGTAATCATGGTTTCATATTTGGGGATAATTTCCCTGGTTCGACAACAAGGAACTTATCATGTTTTTGCTAAGTTAGTTTTGAGATGGAAACTTGGAGTTGGATAAACCCTATGTAGTAACAAAGAAAGTAATTATGGATTGTTGGAATAATGGAATGGTGTGTACTGAGAGGGGAGGGGTGAATCAGTACCCTTAATTTTTTTTACCAAATAACCTTAGTAATCTTTTCTTGCATTACCGACCATTGTTGTTTTACTACCTTATGCATGTAATATCATAACATAAATGTAAATGCATGTAAACAATCATAGAACCATTCATGAAACTTAGTTACACATGACACAAGAATTGATAACGCAGAAAACCCTTGTTAGAAGGTAAAAACTGCGGTGGGGATGAAACCCACAAAGCTTCACTATCTGCAGAATGGAAGGTGTCAGTTAAAGCCACAAGTTGTGATCACTTCTTATGATCTTACCCTGTTAGGAGTAACATGTTAGACTTGTTAAGTCTACTCAGTTAAGAGATTTTAGTAACACAATGTATGTGTGCACTCGGTTAAGAGATTTACAATAAGACTGTTAAGTCCACCTTGTTGAAGGATTTCTTCTATTTGGTACAATTGTTAGAGAATAGACAAAAATACTTATGACCTGATAACTTGCAATCTTGAATTGCTGAATACAGATCCTTTAAGTTCACAAAATTATGTATCACCTAATTGTGATGAATAATACCTTTGTTTTGCTCGGTAGCCTTGTATCTAGTTCTTCATAACTGAATTCTTCCTTTTGTGTCCTGCATGAAACTCTCTGTCTGATACATAGATGTCCTCTGCGGCTACAATCATCATGTTCTTGATGGATTATAAATCTATATATACAAAGGTTTTGACCTAATTAGGTTTACAACTTGACCTTTATCTCCTAGTTTGCATGTATACAATCAATTAAACTGATTAAAACTATTACTTATCCTTTTCTTGATCCTCAAGAAATGGTTTTCCAGCTAAGCATAAAGCTAATTTAAAATTAAAGTTCTTTAGCTGACGTGTGTCTCAGATCCGCTTTTCTCGAAAATAAAATTGTCTCTCAGTAGACTGGAGCTCGGGTTACTCTATAGACTGTGCTCTCAGTTTACTCTTTGAACTATCTGTCGGTGATAGTGCTATCGGTGTTCACTAATTTCAGCGATCATTGTGCTAAGACATTTCTGGTGACCTCTGTGTTTTGACTATTTCATTGACCTTTGCGCTTGACTGAATGTTGTCACTAGGTGATCATGTAACCGACGGTTCAAAAACTGTTTCCTTGTATACTAATGACAACTTATGATCCTTTAAGGATTATCAATCTCCCCCTTTGGCATTAGAATCAAAAACTGATATGTGCAAACTGATATGTCCAGTATATACACCAAGTGTTTACCTTGTCAATGACTCCCCCTATGTCCATGCCTCAGTACAGTGTATGTGCATGTTTCCTCCTTTGTGTATTTCCCTTTGACATGTTTTCCCCCTTTGTAAGGTATATACATTTGCCCCTTTTTAATGTATACATAAACATATATTTTCCCCCTTTTTTGAAAATAATGACAAAGGTGTATTACTTACAGCTTGTCAAATATCACTGGGTTATGCAATGTTGGAGAACTTCTAGGAAAGATGTTGATAAAGTATAATGAAGTAAAGGGTTTGACAGGTATCGACTATGATCGATGCACACTCTTGATAAATACTCTTAGTGAGAAGGTGGTCAGGTATATTGCCTATGGCATTTCTTATAAAATTCAATTTCAAAATTGTGATGGTACCACTTCAGCTATGGTAGTTTACATTGCATAAAATGGCTAGGGAGAATGTTCAGTTTGATTTGTGCAAAATATTATTTAATAATTTTCTTCAGAATGTCAAGATGACAGTAGATGAGGGTTTATGGATTTCGGTTTGGATCTTTAGTTGTATGGTTGATGTTTTATTTCTTGAGGTCTCTACTGGGTAGAGAAAATATAAAATGGAGTATTGCCATCCCTGTCAGTAAAAAAATTTGCAAATGTCCAGGGTTTCTCAGAAAATAGAGAAGATGCTCAAGCAAGCAAAGTGGAAGAGGTCATGGGGGACAATCTAGTGGATGGTCTCATGGAGGCCAAAATGAAGATCAGAGGAAGAATGGTGACTTTATAATCAGTAAGAATTAGAGGGGAAATAATTTCTATAACCCTCGCGATCAAAATAATAGAGATCAGAGAGGAAGAGGAAGAGGCAAGGACCATTAAGAGGAGGCTTTCATGGGGCGTGCCCCCATTATGGAGGACATAGATCTTATGAGTGTCCTCAACATTAAGGGACAACAAATAAAAGGACAGATGACAATGCACAAGTTGTACATGTAGATGAAGATGACGAGTCATCACATTTTGAAGATGCTAAAAGAGGAGAGGTCCTTGCTACCCAAAGAGCCTTTATAAATGATGAGAAGTAACCTGAGAAAAGGAAGAATTTGTTTCGCACAATGTGTAATTGTAATGGTAAACTATGAAATGTCATTATTAATAATGGTAGTACTGATAACATTGTTTAAGAGGAAATGGTTGAAAAACTAAAGTTGGAGAAGAGAAAGCATTTGAATCCCTACCAGATTGTTTGGTTGCAGAAGGATCACAAGGCTTTGGTCAATGAACAGTGTCTGGTAAAATTCTAAATTGGAAACTATCATGTTGAGGTATTGTGTGATATTATGCCTTTGGATGTTTGTCACCTTTTGTTAGGGAGACCATGGCAATTTGATTGTCATGAAATACATGATGGGTATGCAAATACCTATTCTTTGACAAAAGATGGAGTCCGCACAAGCTAAAGTCATTGAAGGGACAAAGGAAAAGGTATGTAGTAATGTAAGAATATGTTTAGTTTATGGAAGGAAGTTTCTAGAAGGCGTGAAGCATGAACATATGTGTTTTGTTTTAATTCTAAGAGTTTATAAAGAGGAAGTAGATGTAATTGTGGAATTTGGATATTTATTGGGTGGGTTTCAGGATATTGTATCTGATAATATACCTGATGGATTGCCACCAATAAAAAAGATTAGTCATCAAATGGACTTGATTCCTCGATCCAATTTTCCGAATAAGGCGGCATATAGAATGACTCTAGTAGAGATCGAAGAATTAAATAGACAAGTGCAAGACTTGTTGCAGAAGGGGTTGATTCAAGAGAGTTTGCACCCATGTGTTGTACCATCAATACTAGCACCAAATTAAAAGGGAGAATGGAGGATTTGTATAGATTCTCGGGCTATCAATAATAATACTATCAAGTATATGTTTCCCTTGCCAAGGATGGACGACATTGTGGATTGCTTGAGTGGAGATGAGTACTTCACAAAGATAGATCTGAAGAGTGGATATCACCAAATATAGATAAGAGAAGGGGATGAATGAAAGACATCATCCAAGACAAAGGAGAGCTTGTATGAGTGGTTATTCATGCATGTTGAGCTAACCAATGCACTGAGCACAATCGTGTGGCTTATGAATGAGGTATTAAAAGAATTTTTGAGTAAGTTTGCTATTGTTTACTTGGATGATATTGTGACCTTCAGTAAAAACATTGGAAGAGAATATAATGCATATTCGTGGGGTCTTTGAGAAGTTAAGGGAAGAAAAGTTGTTGATAAAATTGAAGAAGTGCAGTTTTGTGAAGGAGTTAGTATACTTGGGATTTGTTGTCTCAGCAAATGGTCTTAAAATAGACCCAGAGAAAGTGAAGGTTGTCCTTGAATGTCCTACTCAAAGGAGTGCTACTAAGGTAAGATTTTTTCATGGTTTCACTAGCTTTTACAAAAAGTTTATTAGAAATTTAAATAGTATATGTGGACCCTTTACTGAAACTATGAGGGGGGATAGAAAAGAGTTTAAGCGGACTACAAGGGAAGCAAAGAGTTTTGATTTGCTGAAGAGAAAAGTTACAGAGCAGTCTGTTTTGGAACTTCCATATTTTAACAAGGTATTTCTAGTACATTGCGATGCTATTGGCAATGTCATTGGAGTTGTTTTGAGCTAGGAAGGTAAACCCATTGTTATTTTAGTGAGAAGTTGATTGATGTCAAAAGAAAATGTTAAGTTTATGATCATGAGTTTTATGTTATAGTTCATGCGTTGAGGAAGTGGAGACATTATCTTTTGACTAAAGAATTTGTTTTATTTACTGATAATCAATCTTTACAGTATTTGAACATCCAAGGAAAGTTAAATCAGAGGCATTTAAAATGGGTTGATTTTTATAGAGTTACACTTTTGTCTTGAAGCACAAAAGTGGGAAGTCTAATAGGATTGCAAATTTCTTGACCAGGAGGAAGAATTTGTTGATAGAGATGCAAATTGAAGTTGTTGGGTTCCAAGAACTCAAGAGTTCCTATCATAAGGATCTTGATTTTGGCGAGGCTTGAAGAGCTTGTATAGAACCTATTACTTTAGACAGGACTAGATCGTTGGATTTTATAATCCAAGATGGGATATTATTCAAAGGGAGCCAATTGTAGATTCCAAAGAGTTCCATGAGGGAGAACCTAATCATAGAGAAGCGTAATGGAGGATTAGTTGGACACTTTTGTCGAGATAAAACCATTGTTCTTGTTAGTGAATATTATTACTGACCACAATTGCAACAAGATGTTAAGAAGTTTGTGCGGAGTTGTAGAATATGTCAGATGGAAAAAAGAACCAGGAAGAATACAAGATTATATCAGCCATTACCTGTACCAAAGAGATCATGGGAGGATATTAGTATGGATTTTGTTCTTGGTTTACCAAGGACTCAAAGAGGGCATGATTCCATTTTTGTTGTGCTAGAAAGGTTCTCGAAGATGACACATTTCATTCCTTGCAGAAAGACTAATCATGTTGTTCATGTTGCAGAATTGTTTTCATAGAAGTGGTGAGGCTACGTGGTATACCAGAAAGCATAGTTTCAAATCAAGATACTAAGTTTGTTAGGTACTTTTGGAGGACATTGTGGAAAAAGCTAACGACAACTTTGAAGTTTAGCTCAGCACATCATCCATAGACTGGTGGACAAATAGACAGAAATGGTGAATAGGAGTATGGAAAATTTGTTGAGATGCTTAAAAGGAGATAATCCTAAAGGGTGGATTTGATTTTACCACAGGCAGAATTTACATACAATAATTTTGTCAATAGAGCACTAGTAAATCGACATTCCATATTGTATATGGAAGTAGCCCCTGAATATGCTTCTGAGTTAAGGAATTTGGACAATGGAGAAAAGAGTGGTGCTGAAGCTAAAGACTTTGCATAACACAATTATAATTTGCATGAGGAGGTGAAGAAGCATATTAATAAAATGAAGATTCAGCACAAGACTGGGGCAGATCAGAAAAAGGAGACATAAAGAATTTCATATTGGCAATGAAGTTATGGTTCATTTGAGAAAGGAGAGGTTTTCAATGGGAACATACAATAATTTGAAGATGAAGAAATTAGGACCATGCAAAATCTTGAAGAAGCATGATCCAGGAAATGCTTATGAAGTACAGTTACCCATTGAACTCAATATTTCACCTGTGTTTAATATTTTAGATTTAACAGAGTATCGTGAAGGCAGTACGGAAGATGAGATAGAAAAATCACAGTAGAATATTCTAGCACCTACTTCAACTACAGAAGAGATATAGGATATCATGGATAGTCGTGTGGCTAGAAGCACAAGAAACGGGAAATATGAAGAGTACTTGGTTAAATGGAAACAACGACCTGTTGAAGATTCATCATGGATATCAAAGGGAGAAGTTGACCATCTTGGTTTTCCTTTACACACCTGAGATGTGACAAGGTCACTTATCAAATTACCTCAGGTGTCTAATGCATGAGCATCCAAGGTGTAAGAGCAATCTTGCTTCACCCAAAAATATTGTTTATTTTCAATAAGGATCATCTTTGGGCAAAGTTACTATTTTTGGCAAGTTAACTATTTTTAGTAGGTTGTTCATTTGAGCTCAGATTGTCCCATTTACTTTCCTAAAGTTTCATTTTGGATATATATGTCTGCCGGTAGAGTTTCATGGCAAGATCAAGTCTAGTTTTGAAGATATTGAATTTTCTATTTTGGGAGGGTGGTACAAAAACTTTGAACTCAGTTTTGAAGGCTTTAGAGGCTCCGAAAGGGGGTCAAATTTTGATCGGTTGGCACTTCTTGAGGCTAGGTTGTAGAGCGCTTCATGGGATTTCTGAAATGGGGTTATAATAGCCAATCAACTCCATAATTCACAAGTTATGGTTTTCGGAAGTTGGGCCATCAAGACTCTAGTTTCAATATAAAAGGAAAAGAGAGGAAATCACATAAGCTGGGAAATTGAACCGATGGGTGCCAAAATGGGAAATTTTCACTTTCCAGAATATTCTAAGGCGGTTATAATTGTGCTACTTATAGGGCTAAAGGGGGATTCTAGGGTTCAGTTTGAAAAGTGTAGATTGTGGCCCTGTCTTGCAAATTATTGTAATGGAAATGCCCATGTGGTTGTAGCATGTTATTTTTTTGAAAATTATAATGGTATTTCATTGAAGATAATAGAAAGCAAGTATTTTTGTGCTTGCCATTGTTTTGTTCATGAACTTTTGTATTTATTTCCCTGTTGTGTTGTGTGTATTTGGTTGAATAAGGGGAATACCCTTCATCAATAGTCCCCTTCAAATATTTCAATATTCTTTCAACTGCATTATCATGGATTTCTTTTGGAGCTTCTTGAAACTGTGCCCCTAGAACAATTACTTGCATGATGTTGGGTCTCGTAGCTGTTAGATATAGCAAGCTTCCAATCATGCATCTATACAAGGTTTAATTTATTACAAGAGAATCATCCTCTTTTCTCAACTTGCAACCAGTAACCATGGGAGTACTCACTAGATTACAATACTTGATTCTAAACTTCATTTCTTTAAAATATTTGGTTTGAAAAATGAAAATTCTTTTATCTGAACAGGAAATTTACAAACCAAGAAAGAAAGATAGATCACCTAGCATTGACATCTCAAATACCTTTTACACGTTTAAAGCAAAGTCTTGACATGTCTCATCATTGTCACCTCCAAAAATGATGTCATCGACACATACCACAACAATCAGTAATATATCTCCTTCACTCTCGATATACACAGATTGTTATATATTATTCATCTTTTAAAGCCTTGTTCTTGGAAATATTTGTCTAACCTTCAAATACCAAGCCCTTGGGGCTTTCTTTAGTCCATAGAGAGATTTTTAAGTCTACACGCATAATCCTAATTCTCTGATACAATGAATCCTTCAAATTGTTCAATATACACTTCTTCAAGATTTCCATTTAGAAATGTTGATTTGACAAATATCTAATACAACTTTGAAGTTCTTGAAACTTGCAAGAGCTAGGAACATTCTGATGGCTTCTAATCTTGTGATAGGATCAAATGTATCTTCAAAGTCTATTCCTTCAACTTCTACATAGACTTTGCACATAAGCCTTTCTTTATCACTTTTGACTTCCATGTCTTCATTTAGCTTGTTACAAAACACCCACTTGGTTCTAATAGTATTATTGTCCTTGGGTGTTGGGACAAGCTCCCAAGTCTCATTCTTCTCTATTTGATCCAATTCTTCCTCCTTAGCCTTGATCCAATAGTTGTCTTAACTTGCTTTTGAAAAGTTGTTTGGCTCAATTTTGGAATGCAAACACAAATTTTCATGTTTTGTTGCATTTCCAAGTCTTCTTTTTTAGATTTCAGTGTCCTTGCCTCTGATAATCAAATCTTCAAGATGGTTCTTATGAGAAAATTATTGATTAAAAACATGAAATAGCACTCATGGGCCCACATAAATCATTGTGAATGAGTTCAAAGGTTTTGATGTAGAATATTCCTTCAATTTGAAGCTTGTTCTTGTCTATTTCCCATATTGAAATTGTTTGCAAATGATATTTGATGGTTTTGTTGTTCCAATCTTTGAAGATGGATGAGAAGTCATTGCAACATGAAGAGAAAGCTCAAGCTATGAAGAAGAAGCCTACTTTGTGAAGAAGTTCAATAAACGAGTACAAAGAGAAGTATACGCTTAAATAGTTACAAAATATTCATGACATTCTTACAAAATATTAATTGAGAATTAAGAATGGAACAACATTAAAATACTTTACTATTGAGTATATTATATTACTGGTTTTGTTTTTATATTATTGATTGTTGTGGTTATTGAGTTACTTTAAATATCCATCTTCAAACTATTTAAGTCCATCATTTCTTCAATAGCCAAAAATTTAACATTGAAACTCATGGGAAGATATCTTAATAATTTTTGCACAATAACCTCTTCCTCGATCATTTCTCCAATGCCGCAAATAGTGTTTACAACTTCACCCGCATAAAGAAAGAAGGCAGAAATATTTTCTTCTTCCTTCATCTTTAGGTTTTAAAATTTTCGTTTGCACAATACCCTCTTCCTCGGCTATTTATCAAAGGCCAATAATAGTGTTATCAACTTTATCCACACGAAGAAAGAAAGCCACAATTTTTTCTTCTTCCTTTATCTTTAGGCTTTCAAATTGTCTCTAGTGGGTTTATAGCTTAGCCTTCTTCACTTGGTCATCTCCTTCATAATTCTTTTGAAGCTTATCCAATATTTATTTTGCCGATGTGCACTGCATGACTTTAACTAGTTCTAATTCAAATAACCCATTTAGGATTGCTTTGTAGCTTTTGCATTATTCATAGATGCATTTTTCCCAACTTGATTAGTTGATGGTATAAATGTACCACACAACAGTTTACAACTGCTTGACATATATCAAATCCATGACCCATCAAATAGGTGCACATTCTAAAACTCCAATAGTCATATTTGTTCCCATTGAACGATGGAGCTCAGCTTAAGGAAAACTTTTCATGAATTGCGTTCTTAAGATCTTTCCTTCAAGCGACTATACTTTTTCAAAGGAACCCATTCTAATACCAATTGAAGAAAAAACACACATACTTATACTAGGGGAGGGTGAGGGAGAGGGGGAAGTTGTATCCCAAACTACTATTACTCCTACCCTAAAGCTGCACTTATGTCTACTCTGATTTTATCAATGATGTCTGCTAAGAACTGTACTTATGTCAGCTCCAAAATCATCAACAAAGTCTTCTCCAAATCGGCTATAAGATTTATTCTAAATTAGGTATAAGATCTGCAAGAATTCTGCTATGAAGCCTACTCCAAGTCGACAATAATGTCTGATATAATCTGCTCTAAATCTGGTCTTTTTGTCTGCTCTATATCAAAGAGATATGCAATAAATGGAGGCTTTCATGATCTCAAAACAACTAAAATTTATAACCTCTATAATGTGCCCTTTCATGCCAAGAATTATGCCTCTTCAAAGAGGTCGAACTAGCAATAATGAATAAAAAATACTTTTCCAAAGATGGGCGCACCTTCCAAGCATGTCAGCCAGCACTAATTAAATTTGCTTTTATTTATTTATGTTTTTTTACTAAGGTTGATTGCTACATTCTCCTAGGTCGGCCAATTTGAAGGAGTCATTAAATATTACTTTGCTAAGAACCATAATAATTCAAGAAGGACGGCCTTCAAAGGAATAATTTTTATGATTACTTTGCTAAGAGCCATAATAATTCAAGAAGGTCGGTCATCAAAGGAATACATATATAATTTGTATGCTTGTTTCACAAAAGACATCAATGACAAGTCGGCCTCCAAAATAGCAATTACTATTTTAATTTTCTTTTTCTACTACTAGAAGTTGGCAACAATGATAACTAATTCAACACACATAATCAGGTTTTCAAGGTGTATTCCATCCTCTATGTTATATTTTTCGCTTATCTCATATGTTTTCTCATCTCCCGACTCTTCCTTTCCTAACCTTGAATTCTCCATCTATTTAATGAATAAAGTCTGCAATCTATTTAATGAGTAAAGTCTGCAATCATCCTAATAATGGTTTCTGGAGGGTAAAGTCTGCAATCATCCTCGTAATGGTTTTTGGAGTGTGATCTCAAACTTGTGCAAACAATATCTAATTGGTGATAACCAAAAGCATCTGAAAACATTTATATGGCCTATGGAATTACCATGTCCTATATAATAATCTTTCAACAAGGGTCACTTTAATGTCACAAAAATTGAACTTAATATTGATTGAAGCAGAGTGCTTTGATGTGAGATCTTGTTGGATATATAGTATTAGTTCAAAGATCATTTTAACTATATTTTGAACAAAAGTTAAAAAGAATCTACAGTTACTATTCCAAGTTTCTTTCCGTAGAGGTGTCCCAACATCAAATAGTAATTCGGGAAAACAGGTTTGATTTTAATGATAGTTTCAAGAAAATAGCAAACAATATATTTCAAAATTAGTGAACATTCAAATATATTTATTTTCTCAAGCACATTTGATTTAAAAGATTCAATAGATTAAAAACTCTGCAAACATGAATCTCCAAATATTTAAAGGAAAACAAACCCATTTATGCATAAATTAATTAGAAAATATTAAATTGTTAAAGATTTCAGGCCAGAGCCAAGCGTTAATCTAATTTAAAAGAATACTTACAATGTTTTAAATCACTTAACAGTTCTTTGATTTCCAATCCATTATTTGTACCTTCTTCATTTGAGCAGCATTTTTCTGTCCACAATAACAAGCACCAACCATCTTTATTACATAGTTTTGCTCAACAATTACATAGTTTTGCACAACATAGATAGTGATTTCAGAAAAAGAGATTTGATTTGAATGATGGTTTTAAGAAAATTGGAAACAACATATTTTAAATTGGTCTACATATAAGAAAAAATAATTTCACGGGCAATTGTTTTAAGAAGGTTTCAATAGAATTAAAAACTCTAAAAACATTAAGAAAATTATCAAATATTTAAAAAACAAACCCATTCATGCAGAAATCAACTAGAAAACATTTAATGTTTAAAAATTTAAGACCAACACCAAGGGTTAATCTAGATTTTTAAAAAACTTACAGTATGTTTTATATCACTTAACTGTCCTTCAATTTCCAATCCATTCTTGGTGCATTCTTCAACTGAGTTTTCGGGATGGGGGACAAGATGCACTGAAACAAATTTTTGGAATGGATTTTTTTTGTCATTATAGGGTATGGAAGGGACAACATAATAAAAAATAGGGAAAATTTTAAATATATAGAGAAATTTCAAATTTTCAAATGAAAACATGGATAAAGCATGCTTATATACATCACAAAACCTTAACATATAACATTTATCTTAAATAATTTAAATTGAGAGTTCACATGAGAGTCAAAGTCAAACAAATTATCAAAACTCAAACATTAATACTATGGGACAGCCGGGGACGCATTTCCAGATTTCCAAGTTTCTGGGACGTCCCCGTTTCGGGGATAGATCAAATTATGTTAGGAATGCGTTCACTAATAACAGTGGTTATTAGACCTTTCATATTTTCAAACCGTGTAACTTTTGAAGAAGAGGATGACATCTATATATTTAAAAAGGACAAGCATAACTAAACCTAGAATTTTGTATTTATCAATGGGAATATGAATCCATGGAGAAGAGCCAAAAACTATTGTAGTTTTCCTAACACTCCAAGAATCTAAAAGAATGATGTATTTATCATTGAGATGGACTCTTTTCAATACTTTCAGCCTTATTTGCCTTCTTGATTCAATGGTAGCTCCGTAGAAGTGTAAGATGAGTGGATTTCGATGTTCCCCTTAACAATATCCAGGATGGGGAAGTATTGCTGCTATCTAGTTACTTGTTGCATATTATATTTATTTGAAGATATGGTGTCTTTAAGGAGTCGGGTAAAAATACAGGGTTTCCTAAATGAAAATAGGCTGAAATTAAACAAAAGAGAACGTAAGTTCAATAGACTGTCTCATCCGAATAAAGGACAGTAAGGCCATTATTGGGCAGCTAGGACAATCAAAACAAAAGGACAGCCATGAAAAAAGGGCAGGAGGACAGGTAGTGGAAGAGGAAGAGGGCAGTGCTCTAAGACCTGTCTTGATAGACGATAAAGGGAACAGCTGAACAGTCAAGAGAGCAGTGCCACGTTGACTAGGTAGTTATCTAAGGGACATTCACTCTTCTTGAATGTTGAAGTCAACATGATAGTTTTATTTAGACTATTGACAGTCAGGGGGCCAATAGAGCCATCATAAAATCTATCAAGAATAGGCTACCTTTAAGACAATGTGTACAAAGCTTAGTCCTCAATGGACTGTGACCAATGAGAGGTGGTCTTGACTGTTGAAGGAAAAGCCTTGCAAGATAACACGGTCTTTTTGTGAGTTGGCAGACAGTCCAAAAGAGGACAGTCAAATACAATGTTGTCTATTGTAAAAGAATGCAAACAAGGTTTATGTCTACAAGAAGGATGCTACTGCAAAGACAGTCTTTAACCAGTTTTTGTTTACAGAAGTCGAACAAAATGCATGCAGCCAGAGGGAAACATAAGTGTTCGAACAAGGGATCAAGCAATCCAAAAGTTCACGAATAACCCTGGTTGCAAGCTTTTCCTCAGGAGTTCGAAGGCAGGAGAGGACTGGCTCTTATTTTGACTGTACCCTCTCATATTTTTTATTTATCCTTACTGGAATCCAGTTATGGGCAGGCTTGGTTAGCAAAAGAAGTAGAAAAGAAGACAGTCACGAGAACAAAGGACAGTTTTTGTGAAAGATTGTCAAATGGGAAAGACATGGAAGTTAATGAAAGACTAAAACAGGTGTTAAATCACTGCTACTCAATCACCAAGAAATGAGAGATTTTCCAAAAGAAAAAAAGTGCAGGTTACAGAGAAGAACAGACAGGACAGTTACCTCACAAGGCAG
>MU224634.1:41190-83267 GCA_018584345.1 Thuja plicata | reverse complement strand
TTCTAAATAAGAAAAATCCATAGGAAAATCAAAACCCTAATCTAGGTGTGCCACTAGCAGAGGAGTTCTCCAAAACAAAGAAGTGCAAAATGATAAATATACCAAATAACGCAATCATATATACCAAGTTTGTAAGGGCAACCTATGAATACGCACAAGTTGATCACATACTGTATGTAATATGTAATGAATTGTGTCCTCACACCAACTCCAAATGACCAAGATTTGTTTGTGTTGAAGTTTCAACTTTTTTGTATGAAAGCTTAGATGCCAAAAACCTCATGAAGCAATAGCAGCAGTTTAGATCAACAATTCATTACAACTATGCAAATCGACAACAATTGAAGAATGGACATTCTTCATCAGCCAATGTGTAATCCATTCTGGCATAGAAACTCTACTTTCTTGTTGCCGAATTGCGTAATGACAACAACTGACCAAATTTATTAATTAGGGCTCAAAAGGCATTGTTCAATAGGAAAGTCTGTGATGTACCGAACGATGGAAGTAAACCCATAATATACTAGCAATCGCACAGATGAAACAAGTAAATACCCTATGCACAGGTATAGATGTGCAAATTTGTAAATAAAAATATGGACTTACAAATGGATCACAGTCAAAACCTCGCGCTGAAAAAACAAACCCTCACAAACGCGGTGAAACAGTCAAAAACGCTGAAGACAACAAAACCTCGCTCGCTCGCAGTGAAACAGTGGAAAACCCCATTCGTGCAGCTTATTCTATTTTACAATCCCCACAGACCCGACGACACATCAAATGGGGTTTTAGAAAATGCATCTTCGGGGATTAATTTCTAATTCCACCTATTCAGTGGGAAGATGATGCCGCATGTTTTAGTGTTTAAACCTAGTTTTCATCGACGAATCCCGAATTGCAACTTAGGCATACAAACGATGAATTTGGAAAAAATGGGAAGTTGCAATTCCAATTCCTCCCCACTTCCGCAAAACAAACGGGGCCTTTAGGAAGTCAAGAAAACATGAAGTAATTCCTCATTTCCAACTGTATTTAAGGCTCTGTCTGTTTGAGAATCAAAATTTGACTCAAAACCTGATTATCTCAAAATAAGGTTTTGAAATTCTAGTTTTGTGTATTCGGAAGATAGTTTGGACCATTTGGTTGACCCGGAAGATGACTTAGACAATCCATTTTTTGCCTTTGGTTGTCATTTTTGAAATTAGAATTATAATTAGATTTAAAACTGTTATAAAAAAGTTGTCACATTTATAAAATATAAATCATTAAATGTCACTTTTATAAACTAAAATGTCGAAACAGACATTGTCAGACCCAACACCATATAAAATGCAACCTGTAAAAAATGAATTGAGGTTTTATTATTTGAATTCTGCCTATTTGAGTGGAAGTCAAACTTCCAGAAGTTCGCCCAAAATGAGAATTCGAAAACACAAACCAGGTTTTTAATTTTGCAATCCAAATGGCGGATTCGGCTCAAAACCCAAAAATCCACTGCCAATTCCACTCGTATTCCCGCAAACAAACGGGGCCTAAATCTTTACCTTTTTTAAGCATGCATGGGAATGATTGCACTAGGACTCATTTTCAAGGAATACCGCTAAACTCCATACTAAATCCTCTACACATCCTCTATTTTATGTAGAATGAATGGAAGAAAGAAATATTTTAATAATGTCCATGAGGCTAGCAGCCTATGGGACCCACAAATTAGCACACACTATAGGAAGTCAAGAAACTTAAACCAGTTGTAACCTCTTATTTCAATCTGCTTTCCGATGGTAGATTTTGATCATTAGGTATGCAATTCTGTTGTATTTCTTCAAATAGGTAGGTAGTTTAAGTTGTCTGCCCCTAAAATATCCACATAACTGGATCTGATGTCATTGTAAGCTGAGCATTCTATGATAAAATGCGTTCAGTCTCAACCACCTTCATATTGCACAATAGACATGTCCTATTTTCCCACTCCTTTTTTGGTATCAACCATCTACTCGTCTCACACCTCAAATGGTGAGAGCTAGTTCTAAGTTGGGCTATAAGCACTTTTGCTTTCCATTTAATATCCACTCCTATATATGATTATTTCCTCATGATTAGTCGTGGGGTTAAATTCTTTGAGATAGTATATTTTTTCGTCTATTTTCCTTTGACTATATGATACTCCTAAATTTTTCTTGTTCAAAATTTTTTATTTATTCATTGATAAGCGGATACTCTTGAATGTTAACATCCCATTTTTTCATCCACTTGTCATTTTGCTTCATCTATGTGCTCTTTCTCCTATATAGTATTTCCTTCGTAACTAACTTAGGCCAGCGGTGATTTTCCATATGTTGAGTTTTCTTTAGGTAACTCAATAGTTGGATCATTGTCGAAGATTCTAATGGGAAGGTACATGTTTCTGCCAATAAAATCTCATAAGGCACTGTTGTTTTAATTTTGAGGCTACTGATGATGAGATGCTTCTGAATTCTTTCTACTTGTCTCCATTTTTTATCTAACATGGTGTTACCCCAAATTTCACACCCATAAAGGATCACCAGTGTAACTAATAGACTACACATCATTTTCTTGGTCTTCCAATCCCATGGCTCAGCATTCGTACATTTATTTTGTAAAGAGTGCAACACTTTCCAACCCCCTTGAATTATTTTTGCTCTACGCGTTTCCCAATTAAGTTTGTTTTGAAAATTGATTCCTAAATATTTGTACTCGTTCACAATCTCCAAAGGGTTTCCTTCAAAAAGGAATGTATTTGGAGCCTTAATGTTTCTTTTCAAAGAGAAGATCATCACTTTGGTTGCACTGGTGTTCACTTGCATTCTCACTTCATGACAAAAGGTTTCCAATGCCTTCAAGTGTTCTCTCATCCCATTGGCTGTATTGGCTATTAAAATGAGATCGTCGGCATACAGAAGTAGTTTTATCACATAGTTAGCTAACTGGACTCCCTCTCCATTTGTCTTGTTTAGTCAATCTTCTAACTTATCAATATAAAGCCCGAACAAAGTTGGGGAGAGTGGACAACCATGTTTAACCCCAATATTGCTACCAAAGCATTATGACATCTCATCTACAATTCTGATTTTAGTCTTTACTTGCTCATAAAGCCTATGTACCACAACCCTAAGCTCCTTAGGAATTTCTAGTTCTTCCATTCTATCCCAAAGCTTGTCACGCGGTACTGTGTCAAAGGCCTTTTTAAAGTCCACAAAGCAACAAAAGGCCTCAACACCTTGGGTGTTCCATATTTTTTCAACTAGGAATCTAAGAGTGACACTGTGATCAATAGTGGAATATTTTGGTCTAAAACCAACCTGTCCCTTAGCTCTTTTACCCTCTATCTCTGTCGATCTGTTGATTTTGATTTTTTTCTCTATCATGCTACCAAATAGCTTACCAAGGAGGGGATTAACCATAATAGTTCGGTAATTGATAGATTATTTATGCCACCGTTCTTGTAAAGGGGAATCACCACACTAGTTGTCCAATTTTTTAGGGAATCACCACACTAGAGATTAGTGGTAAGTTTTTGAAATGGTATATAGAATATAATATTAAACTATTAAAGCATTGTTGTTAGATATAATTAAAATATTAAAATAATACAACAACAAAAAATATTTCTTGATAAATCACTTTTGAATGATTCAATGCAACAATTGACAAAGGTACACAAAGTTTCTACCAAAAACTTGACAATCTACTAACAAAGCTTGATCATCTACTAATTCATGAACTATGAAAAATTAATACCAACTAAATATATCAATTACTTAATAGTTTAGTTAATAGTATAATAATTATGAACAAGAGGTAATATATAAAATTAAAATAGAGCATGAAGAGACAATCAAGAAATTATATTTCAAATTTGAATCTATAATAAAGGGTTTGGTTTTAATGTCATTTTAATCAAAAATGTGATTATCATATAATGGACATTGTGTATGTAATAGAAGTTTTCTCTATGAACTAGCCTTTTATTATAGTGGGGTTTCACTAAGAAATTTTAGAATCATTTTAGAGAAAGGCCTTGAGCCAAGCATTGATATTATTAATCTACTAAATCAATATTGTGTTGCCCTTTAATTCCTTTTTGCAACCTAAATAATAGGTTGACTATCTTCAAAAGGAGGTTGGAACATATGTATTACATGTTTTGTTGACTATATATGTGCTGCAATAGGGACACAACTATTCTCCATGCAAAATGCTCCTTTGACCAAATTCCAAAAAATGGAAAACACAATAGATTTCCGTGAAAGTTTCAGCATTTGTTCTTTATGATGTGCATAGTTTGTTTCTTTTGTTAGAGATAAGAAACAAATAAGTCTTCCGTGTTTGTGTTTACAAACAATAAGATATTAAATATTTTTGTGTCATTTGTTGGAGTATTAGCAATAAACTTTTGTATGTAGTCCATTCATTAGAAAAACTCTATTATCAATCATGTAGATATTATTTGATCTGTGAATGAGTAGTTTGAATTATGATCAATACATTTATTCATGCATTGTCTTAAAATTGAAACTAGATACATTATAGTCATAATTTCTCAACAAGGTTTATTCAAAACCCTTGGACAAGGAATACTAACGAAAGGAAGTCAAGCAAAAGTGGAGGCTCTCTACTTGACAAGACTATCGACAGGGATTTTGAGGCCTTGTCCATCTATAAGGACTCTTTCCTTTCCATGATTTTGTGTTCTCCTTTTCTACCACATTACATGATTTTGGTGCTCTCAGATGTTGTTGTCTTGTCTTGCATGTGATTTTACATATTTGTGGTTTGAAACCCTAGCCATTTAATGATTTTCTCTACCCATTTGGTTTGCCTCGAGCAAACTCTATATGGATGTAAATATTTAAGTGTTGAAGAGGAGAGTAAATCCTAGGGAAGATGAAGGTTTTAAAAGGCCTCAAGAAGGCTAACCAAGAAAGAATTTTAAATAAGCCCTACAATTTGAGGAAGAAGAAGAAAGACCACAAAGGACATGTTTCAATGTAGGTGATGGAGGGAACAATATGGGGTTCATCGGAGGTCAAGAAGGAGGAAGTTTCTACTCCCAAGAAGAAGGAGGTAATGATTCTTTACTTCCCAAGGTTTTAAAACTTAATCCTAATGAGGATATCATTGCTTCCATCCAAAAATAAGAGTGTAGGCTAAAAAATGTAGTCATCCAGGTACTATTGCAGACAAGATGGCTGAACAATATAAAAATAACAAGGAAGATGATAGTAAAATTGATCCCTCTAATCACAATAATAAAATTAAGAAGGTTAGAAATAAGAATGTCCAAGAAATAGTTACCAACTAGGAAGGTAGAGACTGGACAAAAAGAACAAGGACAAGATGCTACTAGTTTGTTACTAGACTTTGAAAAGGTGTATGACCGAGTTGAGTGATCATTTATCATTGCTAACATGAAGACCTTGGTGTTTCTAAAAGAATTTAGTAAGATGGCTTAAGTCTTATTCAAATATGTCAATGGACAACTAGACATTTATAGAATTTTTATTGAGTCATTCTCCTTAGGTAGATCTATAAGACAAGGTTATCCCCTAGTCCCAACATTATTTGTGATTTCTTATGAAGGGTTATAATATATTCTTAGAACTTAAAACTTAAAACATAAGCTGAATGGGATTGTCTTACCTAATTTATCATATCTTATCAATATTCAATTTGTAGATGACGCTGCCTATTTCCAATTCTTAAAGAAGAGAACATGAAAAACTTAGTTAACATACTTGAACTATAATGCAATGCCTCTGGTTCGAAAGAGTCTCAAACTAAATATGTCCTCCTAAGTTGGAATAAAAAGCCACCAGAATGGATTTGTAACTTTGTTTGGAAATGGGGTGGTCCTAATATGATAGCGAGGTCTCTTGAGATATCATTCTTGGTATCCCCTTCTCTTAAAAAAATGTGAGACTAGATGTTTTCAAAAATTGAGAAGAAAATTAACTCCTGGAATAGGGAATTTCCATCATTTGCAAGGAGATTATAAGTGTGTCAAAATATTTTGTCGTCCTGCACCATATACTATGCTTCTACTTGGTTATTTGTAGTATATCAAATTAATAAAGTGCATAAAACTATAAGGAAATTCTTGTTGTGTGATGGTAGGGGGTGTCACAATAAACAAGTTGCTTGTTGGGAGTGGTGTAGTACTACAAAAATCAAGGTAGTTTAGATCTTAAGGATATTAGAAAAGAAGGTATTGCATTAGCAATGAAATAGGTTGTTAAGGCCCTTGAAGGTGATGAGCCATAGAAGTTTTGGATAAGGCAAAATATTCAAGAGGTGTCAATTAGAGGTGCTAAGAAATGGAAAACAATGCATAACCATGATATTTTGTTTAGAGAATTTAATGCAAAACCTTCAGGATCTAATGCGTTTTGTACTTTTTTGAGAGCCTGGAAAATGTGTAAAAATTATATCTCATTTGGATGCTATTAATCTCACCAAAGGAGAATTGGCAGGTTATAGACCTATTTGGTGGAACATTGAACATAATGGAAAAAGCTTAGCATTGCTTAGAGGTTTTTCAACTAGAAGATGTAATGAAAATGGATTTTTCTCCTTTGAGGATTTTTGTTTTGTGCAGGATCTTATGACTTGGGAAAAACTAAAAGGAATTTTTGATTTAACTGAAAGCACCAAGAGAACTTTCTATGTGCTAACCAAAATTCTTCGTAATTTAAAAAAAAAACAATGAAAATCATTGATGAGTCCACTTTTTTATTCAATAAAAAGTGGAATGATGGTTCCCTCCTTCTCAGTATCAAGGCTAAAATTCTTTATCAATTCCTTATTTGATCTGGTAATATACTGAACCATGTGAATAATAAATGGGAACTCAAACTTTCTAATTCTTTATGGAAAAAAATTGTGCAACATTGTTGGTCCAATAGATTAGAGGCTAAACAAAATTGATTTAGATGCAAATTACTCTTACAAAAATTGGTCATTAGCCCCGCCCCTAACCAATGTCTATTCTATGGCCAGTTGGAATCTTTTCATCACATTTGTTTTTAATGTCAGTTTGTTGTGTATATTTTGTCTCTTTTCATGGGAAATATCAAATATTGGGTCAGCTATATAGAAAACATTAGTTTGATATTATCTTGGGTTTTTTTTCTGGTCAGTAAAAGGCCTAAGCCAAAGATTTTATTGATTCTAAATTTTATGGTTACAACAAATATCTCAATCACTGCGAGCACCGGTAGGAAAGAATGAGACTAAGAAAACCCTTTGTCTTGCTTGGGGTTTTCCAACCTAGATCATAAAATAAATACAAAAATAAAAATTAAACATTTTTCTTTCTTGGACAACCAACATAATTTTAGCCCTAGGGTTTTACATGTCCAGTCTATTACATTAATATTTATTTCCACGTTTTTCTTTACAATCTTTACTGCAGATTTTCCTGGATCGGGCTACTGAACTTCTTGTCTTTACTCCTGTAATTTCTTGGCATTTTATTAATCTTTGAAATGTATCTCTCATTTCATTGATCACTTGTTCCTTGCCTCTACTATTCTTTATTTCTTAATTTTTCTTGATGTTTGGGATTTGCTTTGTGGCCTATATCAACAATTAAAACAACAAGAAGACTCTACTAGAAACTTTGTTAAGTCGTTAGTACATACCATGATTTTATATGATTATATGTTTTTTACAAGCTCATAAACCGAGTAATCTTTCCATTTGAAAACCTTAATTACCCCAATGTTAATTTTATGGTGAACCTTAGGCATTTAAATGATAATTTATTCTTAAATCACTATTAATTTACTTATCTTGCTTAGTGAGAAAGTTTATAGACACAAGATTATTTGATATTTGGAATCTAAATGAATATCAGTGATATACCAAATTATTTATATATCAAAGATGGAAATGAAGTTAAAAACCTACTCATCACATATATCCATTGTAACAACAACATTAGATATTATCCCCTAATATGTACTTTGTATGAGAGGGTAAAATGGTTTTATGTAAATAAATTTATATATTACATGTGCTACACACCCACATATATAAGTATATAAAATCAATATGTATATTTACATATACATATATATCTATGTGTATACATATTTACATATTAATCTATATACTTGAATTATTGACTAATGCGACCATAATTGATAGTTATTAGTGTTACAATTGGATAATGTTTTAATTTATACCCTGCAGTTTTCTATTCATAAATGACCATAAGATCATTCTTACCATTTTATACTATTCTTTCCCTATCAAAGACCACAAAATATTTTCAATTAGGTTCTTCAAAATTGGAATCTGTTTCAACCAAGCTTGATTAAACCATAACCATACATATCGAGGTAACAGTTGCTCTGTATTAAACTTCTACCGAAACATATAGATAAGATTAAATCAGATTTTCTTATTATGTGTGTGTGTGTGTGTGTGTGTAAGTAGAATCATAATATGTCAAGGGGATCTAGATAGAGAAACAACATACCAGCTTTTAAAGAAGTAGAATTTCCTAAATAGAGCTAAATAAACTAACTTTGAAAATAAATTAAACCGCACTGTATTGTATCTACGATTCTAAGAATGTGAGAGGTTATGTCTTGAAGGTCTCTTGCTTGAGGTCATCGTAGAAGGATTTTCCATGTTGACCTCAAGAAAAGAGAGCTTAATAATATTACCAATCCAGGGTAATAGACCATTCTTTAAAGTGGTTTAGTTTAAGAAAACGATTTTCTTATAAAGACTCCTAGAGAATTTCCTCAGTATTCCAAGAATCTATTGTGGCAATAAAATCATTACAATGTTGTTGGAAATGGGTTGAGCAAATGAGAGGGGGGGGGGGGGGGGGAATCNGGGGGGGGGGGGGGGGGGTGAATCAGTTACCACAAAAACAAATCCTTGTCCCTTAGATGTCTTAAATGATATATCATTGTCACTTGGTAAATTAAGATATTATGCTATAACTTAGTTAACAAAGCAATCTTTAAGATATTCTATGTAATTATCCTTTAGTGATTATGTGCATAAACATAAAACATGAAAAAAATAATATGTACACAGATGACACCAAGATTTAACGTGGAAACCCAATATGGGAAAAACCACCAATGTAACTAGTTATTGTTTTTCACTCTTCTAAAGTGAGCCCTGTTAGGAGCCAACCCTGTTAAGGGTTACAAAAACACACTGCTAGGTGTGACCCTGTTAGAGGATTTAAAACACCCTGTAAGGAGTGGCCTTGTTAGAGGTCTTCAAACACTTCAATATAGAAATTTCACCTTGTGAGAGGATTTAAAAAAGACTATTAAGTCTACTCTGTTAAAAGATTTAGATCACTACTACAATTATTAGAGAGTAACAATGAATTGACCTGTTTGTATAAGAAACTACCTTTGCTGATTCAAATATTTGTTCTTGCTTCAAACTGGATCCTTACTAATAAAATATTCTTTTGCAGCTTGGTCTAGATATTTTTTCCTTACTCAGAATCCTATCTGATTTTGCCTTCACTCTTCATATCACAATTCTTTTTGCACTTACACACACTCAATCCAAACTTGACCTTGTATATATATGATAGGCCTTGTCAAGTGAGCTTGAATACCTTTCCAAATAAACAATAAAACTTAAATTGGTTGGATGCAATTAACCAATTATACATAAAATGTAAACCGGTGTTAGTTGGCTGACATTGAATGCACAACTCGGTTAACACCAAACTTTCTGTGTCACCCGAGTGAACTTGGTTGATTCAAAACTTCCACAATACCCAATTGAGCTTGGTCTATACTGAAAATCACTTGTCATACACTAACAATGCTCGGTTTGGATGTAGACATTTGTGTAACATCACTACATAAGTGTATATACATGTGTAACATCAATGACAATACACAATTGAATAATTCTCTTCAACAATCTCCCTCTTTAGAATTTATGGCAACAAAACATGTCATAATACAAAGAATTATAGAAACAAAAAACTATCTTTAATGTCCTTAGCTTCATTCTGATTCTCATCCAAAAACTCCCTCTTACATCAATCTTTGTTTCTGATAAAATTTCTCCCTCTGATAAATTGATTTCTTTGGCATGACATCAATAAACTCTCCCTCTTTGACATCTAATGCCAAAGACTCCATCCAATAGTCTTTCCATCTTTCTATTTTAAGTTATAATGTACCTGATGCACTGATTCATATGCAATAAGCTCTCACAAACCTGCATCAACTTGTTAGATCTTCACTGTAGCTCGGTTGATGCATCGCTAAACAATTTTTTAGTGAGCTTCAGTTAGGGGAATTTGTTGGAAATGAATAGAATAACTCAGAGGGGGGTGGGTGAATCAGTTATCCCACAACAAATCTTTTTCCCTTAGATCTCTTAAACAATATATCACTGTCACTTAGTAAATTAAGATATTCTTCTATAACTCGGTGAACAAAGCAACCTTAAGATATTCAATGTAATTATCCTTTAGAGATTATGTGTATAAACATAAAGCATGAAACAAATAAAATGTACATAGATGACATGAAGATTTAACATGGAAACCCAATATGGGAAAAACCACCAATGTAACTAGTTACTGTTTTTCACTCTTCTAAGGTTAGCCTTGTTAGGAGCCAACCCTGTTAAAGGTTACAAAAACACACTGCTAGGTGTGACCCTGTTACAAGATTTAAAACACCCTGTAAGGAGTGGTCTTCAAACACTTCAATATAGAAAAGCTACCTTATGAGAGGATTTACAAAAGACTGTTAGGTCTACTTTGTTAAGAGATTTAAGATTAATTCTACAGTTGTTAGAGAGTAACAATGAATTGACCTGTTTGTGTAAGAAACTGTCTTTGCTGATTCAAATCTCTGTTCCAGCTTCAAACACTTGATCCTCACTGATCAAATATTCTATTGCAGCTCTGTATGTTCTATCCTTAATCAGAATCCCATTTGATTTTTCCTTCACTCTTCATATCACAAATTTTTTCATCACTTCCACACATTCAATCCAAACTTGAACTTTCATATATATGATAAGCCTTGTCAAGCCGGCTTGAATACCTTTCCAAATAAACAATAAAAATTAATTTTGTCAGCTGTAATTAACCAATTATACATAAAATGTAAACCATTGTTAGTTGGTTGACACTAAATGCACAACTCGGTTAACACCAAACTTTCTGTGTTGCCTGAGTGAACTCAGTCAATACAGAACTTCTTCAATACCCGACTGAGCTCAGTCAACACTGAAAATCACTTGACATGTACTACCTATGCTCGGTTTGGATGTAGACATTTGTGTAACATCACTACATAAGTGTATATATATGTGTAACATCAATGACAATACACAATTGAATAATTGTCTTCAACAATCTCCCTCTTTGTCATTGATGGAAACACAACATGTAATAATACAAAGAATTATAGAGCAACTGAAAAATTTTATTTTAATGTCCTTAGCTTCATTTTGATTCTCATCCAAAAAATCCCTCTATCATCAATATTTGTTTCTGATAAAATTTCTCCCTCAGATTTTCTTTCTCTGATATACTGAATTCTTTCAGCTCTCCCTCAAATAATTGCTTTTGTATGAAATCAATAAACTCTCCCTCGTTGACAACAAATGTCAAAGATTCCATCCAATACATTGTCTCTCTTTGAAGTTGTAAGGTACATGTTGTACTAATTCATATGCAATAAGATCTGACAAACCTGCATCAACTGATAGATCTTCACTATATCTCGGGTTGATGCATCACTAAACTGTGTTTTAGTGAGCTTCAGTTAGGGGAATTACCCCTAGCTTTCCTCTGAGATACAAAAATGCATCCTTAGGTAAAGGTTTGGTGAATATGTCTGCAATTTGTTCTTTAGTATTCACATATTCCAACCTTACTTCTTTGTCTTGAACTAATTCTCTTAAGAAATGATAATTTATTGCAATATGCTTGGTTTTAGTATGCATCATAGGGTTCTTTGAGATGTTAATAGAACTAGTGTTGTCACAGTAGATAACAAATGGTTCTTTGATTTCTTCCTTCATACTTGACAATAACTATTTGAACCATATGATATTTGAATAATTTACTGTTCCAACAACATACTCTGCCTCTGTTGTAGATTGAGATATACAGTTCTTTTTCTTTCTAGTACAGGAGACTAATCTCTTTCCAACAAATAATGCTCCACCACTTGTGCTCTTCCTGACATCAACACTTCCAGCCCAATCAGCATCAGTAAAGGCCTTCAAATCAAAGTTTCCTCCTTTCTTATACCATAATCCATAATCTTCAGTTCCCTTAAGATATCTCAGAATCCTTTTGATAGCCATCAAATGATTCTCTCTTGGATTAGCTAAAAATCTTGCAACAATACAAACTGCTAATGCAATATCAGGTCTAGTGTGAACAACATATTGAAGTTTACCAATCATGGATTTGTAGTTAGTCTGATCTACCTCCTTTGAATCATAATCCTTAGTCAACTTATGTCAAGTACACATAGGTGTCCCAACTGGTCTAGAATCTTCCATTACAAATTTCTTCAGTATCTCTTTGATGTATTTAGACTGAGTAATGTAGATATTGTGCTTCATTTGATGAACTTGTAAACCAACAAAGAATTTGATTTCACCAAACATAGACATCTTGAATTCCTTACTCATTACTTCAGAAAATGCTTTACATAAGTCATCATATCCAGTAAATAGTGTATCATCAACAAATAATTCTACTAACAATATCTTGTTTTGAGGTCCTTCTTTGGTGTACAAGCTACTGTTATCATTAGTTCTTTGAAATCCAATACTTACTAGGTAACATGCAATCTTTCATACCAGGATTTGGGCGCTTGCTTCAATCCATATAAATCTTTGTGCAATTTTCAAACCATATTCCTTCTTTTAGGATCAAAAAATCCTTCAGGTTGCTCAATATAGACTTCCTCATCTAGAATTCCATTCAGAAATGCAGATTTCACATCCATTTGATATACTTTGTATCCTTGATGTGCAACATATGCCAGAAGAGTTCTAACTCCTTCAAGTCTTGTAATAGGAGAAATTTTTTCTCCATAATCAATACCCTCTTATTGATCATATCCTTTACAAACCAGTCTTGCCTTGTTTCTAGAAACTTCACCTTTTTCATTCAATTTGTTTCTAAAAAACCACTTGGTTCCAATCACATTCTTGTCTTTTGGTCTAGGCACAAGAGTCCAGGGTTTTTTCTTCTCAATCTGCTCAATCTCCTCATTCATGGTTTCTATCCAAATTTCATCATTCAATTCATCTTTAATAGTTCTAGGTTCAAATTCACTAAGAAAACATGTACCTTTAAATTTTTTCCTTGTCATTATAACTTCCGTCTGATCTCCAATTATTTTCTCAGGTACATGATGCCTTCTGACATATTTAGCAAGTGTAGGTTCCTTCAATCTTGATTCTGGGCTTTCTCCACTGGTTTCACCATGCTCAAACATTTTGTTCTTCTCTTCTGTATGATACTCAGGTTCTACTATCTGAGACTCGGTTTCCTCTGTCTGAGACTCGGGTCCCTCTGTCTGAGACTCAGTTTCCTCACCGAGTAGCTCGAGTTGCACAGGCTACAACTTGGGTTGAGCCTGTTGTAACAAGTTTTTCACTGATGAACTCAATGGCTGACATGGTTTCTGACCAATCACCATTGATTGTGTCTTAGGAATAGTATCAAGTTCATAACACACAAAATTCTTGTAGTCCTCAAGTTCTTTGCTGCTATGTTCTTCACTTCTCTTTGCAAACTCGTCAATCTTTACATGCATGCTTTTCTATAATTTTATGAGTAGCCAGATTCAGACATTTTTATGCTTTGTTGTTGCTTGATTAGCCTAGGAATATGCCTTCATCTCCTTTTACATCAAATTTTCCATTTCTTGCTTCCTTCAAGATGTAACATTTACTTCCAAATACTTTGAAATATAAAACATTAGGTTTATAGCCATACCATAGTTCAAAAGGTGTCTGATTAGTATATTTATTCAATTAAACTCAATTCAAGGTGTGTACTGCAGTGCTGATAGCCTCCTTCTAGTATTTTGTTGCAACATTCTTTTCAATCATCAAGGTTCTTGCACAATCCATAATGGATCTGTTCCTTCTTTTTTCTATACCATTTTTTTGTGGAGTACCAGGGGCAGATACATGTCTTTTGATTCCTCTTTCATTACAAAATTCATTGAACTCATTAGAAATTAACTCACCTCCTCTATTAGCTCTTCGACATTTTATTTTATTTCTAGTTTCCTTCTCAACCCTGGCAAGGTACCACTTGAATTTCTAAAAATCTTCTAATTTTTCTCTGAGAAACATAACAGTCATCATTCTTGAATGATCATCTAAAAAAGAATAAAATATTTCTCTCCATTGTAACATGTTGTTCCAGTTGGTCCACACAAATTAGTATGCACTAACTCCAAGACTTGTTCAGTATTATAGTTCTTGCTCTTGAAACTAGATTTGTTCATCTTCCCAATTTGACATTGTTTGCATAAAGCCAACTCGGGTTTCTTCAAAATAGGAACACCTCTTACTCTTTTGTTCTTGCTTATGTTGAGAAGGTTATCAAAATTCACATGACACAACATTTTATTCCATAGACAACTCTCTTCTACTTGTTCAATAAAACATGAACTTTCAGTGAAATCAAGATAGAATAAATTACCTTTTATTTGCCTGCCAATTCCGACTAGGTTTCCCTTACCATACAGGAGCTTGGCCTTACCATTCATGAATTCTACCTTGAAACCAATGTTGTTCAACTATGCTACACTCGATAGATTATGCCTTAGTCCTTCAACCCAATAAAAATTATCACATTTGATTCCTTCAGTTAGAGTAATGCAACCTTTTCCTTTCACATAGCAAGGTTCATCATTCCCAAAACTAACACTACCACCATCATAGTACTCAAGATGTTCAAATTTAGTTTTATCACCAGTCATGTGATGAGAAAAACCACTATCAATTACCCATGTGTCATTTTTACCAATATGTGAGAAAAGTGTTGTCTTTTCATCATTTTCATTATCTGACTCATCCTTAATAGCAATGTAAACTATTTCATCTTCATTTTCATCACTATCAGAATCTTTAGCAATATAACAGGATTTATTACCCTTTTCCTTGTAGCTCTTGTAGTTCTTGAAATCTTTCTTGCCTTTGTACTTGTTAAAATTTTCTCATCTTTGTCTTCTTTGTTCAGACACTTGGCAACAATGTGACCAACCTCATTACATGAAAAGAAAATCAATGGTATTCTTCCTTTGTACTTTCCTTTGGCAGCTCTCTTTGCAAGTAATGCTTCAATGATCTCCAGATCTTCATCATCAGATTCATCATCACTATCACTTTAAATTTGTTTTCCTTTTGAGTTTCTATCCTTCTTGCCAAGGTTTAATTTAGCTTTGAATGTTGACTCAAAATTTCTAGGATTAGGAGAATAATTGTCAAAATTGTCTAATTCAAAAGCTGACAACCTTCCAATCAATGCATTTAGGATTATATCATTATTGCACCTTATCTCTTGAATATCTGAAACTCTAATTGCATAGATAGGAAGTAAAGTTCTCAATACCTTACTAACCATTGTTTTGTCTTCAATTATTCCACCTGCAGCTCTGATGGCACTGACACACTTTGTGATTCTTTCACTATATTTTGTAATGTATTCTCCTTCTTTCATTTTCACTAGATCAAATTGACCTCTAAGACTCTCTTCTTTGGCTCTCTTCACATTGTCATCTCCTCCATGGATTTCCTATAGTTTCTTCCACATATCATAGGTGGTAGGGTAGTCCTTGACTTCATCAAATTTGGAATAGCTGAGTGAAGAAGCTATGTCAATCATCATTATATTATGATGCTTCATGTCCACCATCTGATCCACAGATATAGGTCTCGATGGTTCCACATACTTGTGATCTCAGAATTTCAAACCAATATCTCCAATAGTAGATAGATGTAGCCTCATCAACTCTTTCCATGCAACGAAGTTATCTTTGTTCAGCTTGGGGATCTCCCTTCTGTAAGACATCTCTGATCTTTAGCTTAGTATTTGAAACCTTCCTGAAAGCACCAAAAAACTTTGATACCAATTTTTGGAAATGAATAGAATAACTGAGAGGGGCGAGGGGGCGAATCAGTTATCCCAAAACAAATTCTTGTCCCTTAGATGTCTTAAACAATATATCATTGTCACTCGGTAAATTAAGATATTCTTTTGTAACTCGTGAACAAAGCAATCTTAAGATATTCAATGTAATTATCCTTTAGAGATTATGTGCAGAAACATAAAGCATGAAACAAATAACATGTACACAAATGAAAAAAAGATTTAATGTGGAAACCCAATATGGGAAAAAACACCAATGTAACTAGTTATTGTTTTTCACTCTTCTGAAGTGAGCCATGTTAGGATCCAACCTTGTTAAAGGTTAAAAAAATACACTGCTAGGTGTGATCCTGTTAGTGGATTTAAAACACCATGTAAGGAGTGGCCTTGTTAGAGGTCTTAAAACACTTCAATATAGAAATTCTACATTGTGAGAGGATATACAAAAGAATGTTAAGTCTACTCTATTAAGTGATTTAAGAACACTGCTACAATTATTACAGAGTAACAATGAATTGACCTGTTTGTGTAAGCAACTGTCTTTGTTGATTCAGATCTTTGTTTTGGCTTCAAACACTTGATCCTCACTGATTGAATATTCTATTGCAGCTCTATATATTCTATCCTTAATCAAAATCCCATCAGATTTTGCTTTCACTCTTCATATCACAAATCTTTTTCTCACTTCCATACATTCAATCCAAACTTGAACTTTCATATATATGATAAGCCTTGTCAATTCAGATTGAATACCTTTCCAAATAAAAAATAAAACTTAATTCTATCGGCTGTAATTAACCAATTATACATAAAATGTAAACCACCGTTAGTTGGCTGACACTAAATGTACAACTCAGTTAACACCAAACTTTCTGTGTCGCCAGAGTGAACTCAGTCAATAAAGAACTTCTTCAATACCTATCTGAGCTTGGTCAACATTGAAAATCACTTGACATGTACTAACTGTGCTCAGTTTGGATGTAGACATTTGTGTAACATCACTACATAAGTGTGTATATATGTGTAACACCAATGACAATACACAATTGAATAATTGTCTTCAACAAAATCACCCCTAGCTTTCCTCTTAGATACAAAAATGCATTTGGTGCAGGGCACCTCCCTATTTGATGTTTTGGTGTTGTTTAGGGTTGGTTTAGGTGTTTGTGTTTGTTTTGGAATAATGTCCAAGGGGTTGGATGCAATGACAAGTTAACTTCATGTTTGTAAGAGCCTTAGTGCTCATTAGGTGATTTAGGGTCTTTTTGGGCTAAATTTGTGAAATTTGATATTTTAGTGCAATATGGGTTTGAGGGGTGTTTTAGGACCCTACATATCCTATTTAGGGTCATCAAAGTCAAACTCACCCATCGAGTTGACAAGGAAAGTCAAAATGCACAAAGTGCAAAAAGTTGCTAGCAACTTTGAAAGTTGCTCGAGAAACTTTTGCATGAATTTGAAAAATGTAGTTAGATTCACTTGTAACTACCCCATGCTAAGTATATGAGCATGGATTTTATGTTTGGGAATGGTTAATGAAATTTTGGATTGCAACAATCATTCTTCACACTTATGTACGGATGTCTACAACTGATTTCTTGTAATCTGCACTATTTCTTTGTACTTGTATGGCTGTGTACGGATTGGTAGAGTAGATCTGGTTCCATGGGGACAGACTGATTTCCATTAGCTTTCATATGAATTAGTTAATTTTCTTTGAAGTTCATTAGGTGTAAAGTTACAAGTTTTTGAAGGTCAATGGCTTGTAAGTGATTGTACAGTGGTGTTTAGATAGAAATGGCTCTACCCTAACCACCGATGGAATTGAATGAAACCATGGGGGAAGTAGGGTTAGATTATATAGATAGGGTTTTGGTTTTCCTTTTTGTAGTTGCAATGGATTTCCTAGGCCAAGTAGGAATCCCTATGGCTGATTGGTGAATTTAGGTGAGCCAGGACAGGGAGAAGAAGGAGTTTAGTCGAGCACTCATGACCTTTTGGAAAAGACTTAGTGGCATTTTTAGATGCCCTAGATAGTCTCCTAAAAGGATTTGAAGGTGGAAGGAGGTGAATCAGAAGTTGGAGAACATTTTAACAATTGTTTATGTTGACTGGTCCAGAGGCCTAATTAATAGGCTAAAATCTAGGGCCTATAAGAAACTAGGGTTATGGTTGCTTTCAAAAGTCAGGGTTTAGGATTTTGACAGTGTTGGATGATACCTTTAATATTTTCAAGGTCTTGTGTGGGTCATTTGGGAAGTTTTGGAGTAAGATTCCTAAAACTGTGAAAATAGACCTACTAGGAATTAGGCAATTAGGCCTCCTAGTGAAATAGTGACCAATTAGATTGGTAAAGGGTCTTGGAGTATTGGAATGAGTTCAGAATGACCTAATATGGGTGAAGAATACTGATAGGAGTCTTGGTAGATGTATAGGAAGGTCCTAAGCAGAGGTTTGGCATTCTAGGAGGATTTCTAGTGGAGGAAACTAGGCATTTGGTGAACTAGTTGGACTAGTTAAGCCTAGAAACTTTGGAATCTTCTAAATTCCAACTATACCTTGGAGGAGAAGTTGGTAGAGAGGTTCTTGGAGATCCTAATCAAAGGAAGACTCAATAATGAACAAACATTAGATGGTTGGGATAGGAAAATAAGCATCTTGGTGTGAGGAAAATCTCTAGAGTACCAAACCCTCTGCATAAGAGTGGTATTAGAGACAGAATATCTTGAAGATTGTGTATGTCTGAAGTGGAAGAGAGTCAAGAGGTAGAAAACATGCCTCCTAAGGAAATGAGTAGGGATTCCATAGTGGATTTGGTTTAGGGCCTCTTGGAGAAGGCTAGTGTGTCCGAGACAAAGGGCAAAAAGAAGATCACTGAATGGGGAAATGAGAGTGATGGAGATGATGAGAGTCAGACAGAAGAGTCATCCAATAAAGGTAAAGAACTTAAGATGGAAAAAGAAAAAATGGTATTATTAGATGCCTTTAAGTCCCTTAACAAGGATAGTGTGGACCACATACCATATTACTATGGCAGTCTGAATGGAGAAGAGTTGTTGGATTGGCTTGAAGCCATTGACATCCAATTTGATTACAAAGAAATCTCAGAGGAGAAGAGGGTTAGCTATGCTAAGGCTAGACTCAAGGGATCTGCATTGGTGTGGTGAACATGATGCAAGATGATAGGGTAACCATTGGAAAGAAAAATATTATTTCTTGGGAGAGAATGAAAATTAGATTGAGGGCACAATTCTTGCCTACTGATTATGAGATAAAGATGTATCAAAAGTTGCAGAACTTAAGACAAAAGGAGATGACAGTGAGCGCTTACACCGAGGATTTTCACAAGTTGAGCCTAAGGGCTAGAAGACAAGAAGAAGAAATGGAGAAGGTGGAAAAATATCTCAATAGCTTGAGAAAAGGGATACAAGATGAGATTAGCATGATGGCTCCTGACAGTATGCACAAATGTTTCCAATTAGCCTTGAGAGAAGAGGATAAGGCTAGAAGGAGGAATGACTTCCATCAAAGACAAAGAGTTGGTAGCAACAATAGAGGTTTTCAGAAAGGCAAGAGTAAATTTGGTAGAGGATAGAGACCTAATAGACAAGAAGATAATAAGTCTATGGATAATAGTGGGGGAAATCAATTTAGGGGATCCTTTAAGAGAGGAGGATATAGAGGAAGAGGGCCTCCTAAAGGAAGGTTTCAGTCCCAAGGAAGATCCAATTCAGTATTTACTAGTAGGTGTTACAACTGCAACCAAGTGGGTCACACAATGGGCAGGTGTCATGAAAATTCTTCCTCATCTTCAATGGCAGATAGAAGGAATTAGTTGGTGCAAGAGGATGACACACAAAGCATTACTTCTCCCATTTCCAAGGTAGGGCTAGTGTTGGATGGAGAGAGCTTGATGTTGAGAAGAACTTTGTTGAAGGTGCCTAACACTATAGAGCCACCTCAAAGAAAGAATTTGTTTAAGACAACTTGTAGGTCTCATGGAAAGATTTGAAAAGTGATAGTGGACTTTGGATCCAATGAGAACATAGTATCCACAGAGATGGTGGATAAATTGAAACTGAGAAGGATACCTCATACCACACCCTATAATGTTTCATGGTTGAATAAGGGTCAGCAAATAGTTGTAGATGAACAAACCTTTCTAGTGTTTGAGATTGGAGAGTATAAGGACAAGGTCCTATGTGACATACTGCCTATGGATGCATGTCATCTGCTTCTACGACATCCATGGCAGTATGATGTCAAATCAATACATGATGGGGAAAAGAATAGCTATGTGATCACCAAGCTAGGAAAGAAGTTTCAGATGGATCCTTTGGCAGAACCTAATTAGGAGAATCATGTGGGAACAAGTGTGATTTTATTGAGTGGGAAGGAGTTCCTAAAAGCCATGAAGAAGGAGAAAGGATTTTGTTGTGCAGTGGTGATAAAACCAAAGGAGGAGACTAAGGATAAAGTCAGTTTTCCACCAGAGATACAAGCATTGTTGGAAAGGTACCATGACATAGTAGATAATGGTTTTCCAAGTGCATTACCACCTATGAGGGATGTGAGTCATTAGATTGACCTCATTCTCAGAGCAAGTTTTCCAAACAAAGCAGCACATAAGATGACACCAAGTCAAAATGCAGAGATAGCCAAACAAATTCAAGATTTGTTGGATAAGGGATTGATAAGGAAGAGTTTAAGCCCGTGTGTTGTACCTACAATACTTGCACCTAAGAAGGATGGAAAATGGAGGATGTGTACAGACTCTAGGGATATAAACAAGATTACAATCAGGTATAGGTTTCCAATGCCCCAGATAGAAGATTTGATGGACAATTTGGGAGGTTCTTGCTACTTTTCTAAGGTGGATTTGAAATTAGGATACCATCAGATAAGAGTGAGGCCTGGTGATGAATGGAAGACAACTTTCAAGACTAATGAGGGTCTGTATGAGTGGCTAGTAATGACCTTTGGCCTAAGTAATGCACCTAGCACATTCATGAGGCTCATGAATGAAGTGCTAGCAGAGTTCATTGGTAAGTTTGTAATAGTTTATCTTGATGATATTTTGATCTTTAGCAGGTCCAAGGAGGAGCACATGAAATATTTGGAGATGGTCTTGAGGAAGCTACATCAAGAGAAGTTGATGATAAATCAAGAAAAGTGTGAGTTTCTAAAAATTGAACTAGTTTACCTTAGTTTTGTGGTTGCTAATGGCTGCATGAAGATGGATCTTGAAAAGGTTAAGTCAATATTGGAGTGGCCTACACCTAGATCCATAGGGGATGTTAGGATTTTTCATGGGTTGGCCTCCTACTATAGGAAAATTTTGAGAAATTTCAGTCATGTGTGTGCCCCTATTCTTAACACCATAAAAGGTGGAATCAAATGTAAGTTTGAGTGTACTGTGATAGAAGATCAAGGGTTTGAAATGTTAAAGAAGAGGATTACAGAACTACCTACTCTTAGGTTCCCTAATTTCAATCAACTATTTGTGGTAGAATGTGATGCTAGCAAGTTGGCTATTGGAGTAGTGCTAAGCCAAGAAGGACATCTTGTGGCTTTCTTCTCTAGAAATTTGAATGAGGCTAAACAAAAGAACTCCACCTATGATTTGGAGTTAAATTCTATGTTAAAAGCCCTTAATAAGTGGAGACACTACCTATTACCTAGGGAGTTTGTGGTCTACACTGATAACCATGCACTAAGTTTCCTGAATGGACAAGAAAAATTGAATCAGAGGCACTTGAAGTGGGTAGAATCATTGCAGGCTTATACATTTGTCATAAATCACAACAAGGGGGTTAGAAACAAGGTTGTAGATGCTCTTAGCAGAAGGGTACTCACAATACAAAAGATACAATTGCAAAGTGTAGGGATGAATTATTTGAAGGACCTCTACAAGGAGGACAAAGATTTCAGAGAAGCCTATGAAGCATGTGTGAATTTTCAGCAGGGGTTCAAAGTGGATTTCAATGAGTTTATGTTGCAGGAAGGCTTATTGTTTAAAGGACATCTTATGTGTATTCCTGAATGCTCCATGAGGGAAAACATTGTGAAGGAGAAACACCAAGGCAACTTGGGGGGTCACTTTGGAGTGGACAAGACATTGGAGCAAGTGAATAGGCACTACTATTGGCCTAAGTTACAATTAGATGTGAGGATATTTGTAGAACAATGTCAAATTTGTCAGAGGGAAAAAGGTAAAAGCAACAATAGTGGGTTGCACCAACCCCTATCCATACCACAAAGGCCTTGGGAGTGTCTTAGTATGAATTTTGTTTTGGGGTTACCAAAGACACCTAGGGGTCATGACAGTGTGTTTGTGTTGGTGGACTATTTTAGCAAAATGGCACACTTCATTCCATGCAAGAAAAAAAATGATGCTTCTCAGATTGCAGGTCTATTCTTTAGGGACATTGTGAGGATCCATGGATTGCCTCTGAATATTGTAAGTGATAGAGATAGTAAGTTTGTGGGTCACTTTTGGAGGACCCTATAGAAGATGCTTGGTACAAACTTGTCTTTCTCTTCAGCCTACCATCCACAATCATATGGAAAAATGGAGGTAGTCAATAGGTCACTTGGGAACTTGTTAAGGTGTTTGACTAAGCAACATGGATAGTCATGGGATCACATCATAGGGAAAGAAAAGTTTGCCTATAATGACTCCATTAATAGGAGTATAGGGAAGAGACCCTTTGAGATAGTATATGGGATCAACCCTAGAGGGATTTTAGAGTTGATGGATATCAATTTGAAGGACAAGAGGAGTGCACAAGGAGAGTCATTTGCAGAACAGATGAAGGAGCTACATGATCAAGTCATTAAGACTTTACAAAAGCAAGTGGAGAAGTACAAATCCAAAGCTGATAAAAAAAGAAGAGATTTGTAGTTCAAGGTAGGGGATTTCATACTTGCCTATCTTAGGAAGGAGAGGCTACCCAAGGGTCAGTCAACTCAACTACTTAGGAAGAAGATAGGGCCACTGAAGATTTTACATAAGTATGGCAAGAATGCCTATGAAGTGGATTTGCCTCCTAATTTGGGGATTTCACCCATTTTAAATGTTTGTGACTTGTACCCTTACAAGGGATCATCTTTAGACATAGGTCAATCTACTCTTGCAAGCTTGGAGGATGATGATTGGGTGAAAGATTTACCGGCCCCAATGCCATTGAACTGGAAAGTGTACTGGATTCTAAAGTGATAAAGAAGACAAGGAAAGGTAACTAGAAGGAGTACTTAATCAAGTGGTAGGGACTACCTAAAGCTAAGGCCACTTGGATGATAGAGATGGACATTCTGAAATATGGGGTCACCACTGAAGACCTCCTAACTCAAGGGACTTGAGTTATTTTGTCCAGGGGAGTATGGTGCAGGGCACATCCCTATTTGATGTTTTGGTGTTTTTTAGGGTTTTTTTAGGTGTTTTTGTGTGTTTTGGAATAAGTTCCAAGGGGTTTGATGCAATGACAAGTCAACTTCATGTTTGTAAGAGCCTTAGTGCTCATTAGGTGATTTAGGGTCACTTTGGGCTAAATTTGTGGAATTTGATATTTTAGTGCAATGTGGGTTTGAGAGGTGTTTTAGGACCCTACATATCCTCTTTAGGGTCATCAAAGTAGAACTCACCCATTGAGTTGACAAGGAAAGTCAAAATGCATAAAGTGCAAAAAGTTGCTAGCAACTTTTGCAAGAATTTGCAAAATGTAGTTAGATTCAGTTGTAACTACCCCATGATCAGTATATGATCATGGATTTGATGTTTGGGAATGGTTAATGAAATTTTTGATTGCAACAATCATTCTTGACACTTCTGTACGGATGTCTGCAACTGATTTCTTTTAATCTGCACTGTTTCTTTGTTCTTGTACGGCTGTGTATGTATTGGCAGAGTAGATTGAGTCCCATGGGGATGGAATGATTTTCATTAGATTTCATATTCATTAGGTAGTTTTCTTTTAATTTCATTAGGTTCAAAGTTACAAGTTTTTGAAGGTCACTAGTTTGTAAGTGACAGTACAATGGTGTTTAGATAGAAATGGCTCTACCCTAAAATCCCACTAGTGGAATTGACTAAAACCATGGGGGAGGTAGGGTTAGAGTCTGTAGATAGGGTTTTGGTTTTCCTTTTTTTAGTTGCAATGGATTTCCTAGGCCAAGTAGGAAGCCCTATGGCTAACTTGTGAATCTAGGTGAGCTAGGACAACGAGAAGAAGGAGTTTGGTCGAGCACTCATGACCTTTTGGAAAAGACTTAGTGGAATTTTCAGATGCCCTAGATAGTCTCCTAAAAGGACTCGAAGGTGGAAGGAGGTGAATCAGAAGTTGGAGAACATTTTAATAATTGTTTATGCTGACTGGTCTAGAGGCCTAATTAATAGGCTAAAATCTAGGGCCTGTAAGAAACTAGGGTTATGGGTGCTTTCAGAAGTCAGGGTTTTGGATTCTAATAGTTTTTGATGATAAATTAAAGATTTTAAAGGTATTGTGTGGTTCATTTGGGAAGTTTTGGAGTAAGATTCCTAAAACTATGAAAATAGACCTATTAGGAATTAGGCAATTAGGCCTCCTAGTGAAATAGTGACCAATTGGATTGGTAAAGGGTCTTGGAGTATTGGAATGAGTTTAGAATGACCTAGGATGGGTCAAGAAGACTAATAGGAGTCTTGGTAGATGTATGGGAAGGTCCTAAGCAGAGGTTTGGCATTCTAGGAGGAGTTCTAGTGGAGGAAACTAGGCATTTGGTGAACTAGTTGGACTAGTTAAGCCTAGAAACTTTGGAATCTTCTAAATTCCAACTATACCTTGGAGGAGAAGTTAGTAGAGAGGGTATTTGAGATCCTAATCTAAGGAAGAATCAACAAGGAATAACCATTGGATGGTTGGGATTGAAAAATAAATATCTTGGTGTGAGGAAAATCTCTAGAGTACCAAACCCTCTACATCAACATCCTTAGGTAAAGGTTTGGTGAATATGTCTGCAATTTGTTCTTTAGAATTCACATATTCCAACCTTACTTCTTTTTCTTGAACTAATTCTCTTAAGAAATGATACTTTATTGGAATATGCTTGGTCTTAGTATGCATCACAGGTTTCTTTGAAATGTTAATAGCACTAGTGTTGTCACAATAGATAACAACTGGTTCTTTGATTTCCTCCTTCATACCTGAAAATAATTTTTTGAACCATATGATATTTGAACAATTCACTACTGCAGTAACATACTCTACCTCTGTTGTAGACTGAGATATGCAATTTTGTTTCTTGTTGGTCCAGGAGACTAAACTCTTTCCAAGAAACAATGCTCCACTACTGGTCCTCTTCCTATTATCAACACTTCCAACCCAATCAGTATTAGTAAAAGTCTTCAAGTCAAATTTTCCTCATTTCTTATACCATAATTCATATTCTTTAGTTCCCTTAAGATATCTCAGAATCCTTTTGATAGACATGAAATGATTATCTCTAGGATTAGCTGAAAACCTTGCAACAATACCAAGTGCTAATGCAATATCAGGTCTAGTGTGAACAACATATTAAAGTTTACCAATCATGGATCCGTAGGTAGTATGATCTACCTCTTTTGAATCATCATCCTTTGTCAACTTATGTCCAATACACATAGGTGTCCCAACTGGTTTAGAATATTCCATTCCAAATTTCTTTAGTATCTCTTTGATGTATTTAGACTGAATAATGTAGATACCATCCTTCATCTGATGAACTTGTAAACCAACAAAGAATTTGATTTCACCAAACATAGACATCTCAAATTCCTTACTCATTTCTTCTGAAAATTCTTTACAAAAATTATCATATCCAGTAAATAGTATATCATCAACAAATATTTTTGCTAACAATATATTGTTTTGAGGTCCTTCTTTGATGTACAAGATATTGTTATCATTAGTTCTCTAAAATCCAATACCTACTAGGTAACCATGTAGTCTTTCATATCAAGCTCTAGAAGCTTTCTTCAGTCCATATAAAGCTTTGTGCAATTTTCAAACCATATTCCTTTTGTTAGGATCAAAAAATCCTTCAGGTTGCTCAATATAGGCTTCCTCTTCTAGAATTCCATTCAGGAATGCAGATTTTACATCCATTTGGTATACAATGTATCCTTTATGTGTAGCATATGCCATAAGAGTTCTCACTCCTTCAAGTCTAGAAACACGAGAAAAAGTTTCTCCATAATCAATACCCTCTTCTTGAGCATATCCTTTACAAACTAATCTTGCCTTGTTTCTAGAAACTTTACCTTTTTCATTTAACTTGTTTCTAAAACCCCACTTAGTTCCAATCACATTCTTGTCTTTTGCTCTAGGCAAAAGAGTCCAGGTTTTGTTCTTTTCTATCTGCTCAATCTCCTCATTCATGGATTCTATCCAAATTTCATTATTCAATGCATCTTTGATGGTTCTAGGTTCAAATTCACTAAGGAAACATGTATCTTTAAGTTTGTTCCTTGTCATTATACCTTCTGTCTGATCTCCACTTATTTTCTCAGGTGCATGATGCCTTCTGACATATTTGATAAGTGTAGGTTCCTTCAATTTTGATCCTGGGATTGCTCCACTAGGTTCTCCATGCTCAAACATTCTCTTCTGTTCTTCTGTCTGATACTCGGGTTCCACTGTCTGAGACTCGATTTCCTCTATCTGAGACTTAGTTCCTTCTATCTATGACTCGATTTCCTCAATGAGTAGCTCAGGTTGCATAGGTTGCAACTCGGGTTGAACTAGTTGTAAAAAAGTTTGTGATGATGAATTCAATGGCTGACATGGTTTCTGACCAATCACCATTGCTTGTGTCTTAGGATTAGTATCAGGTTCATAATACACAAAGTTCATGTAGTCCTTAGGTTCTTTTATGCTTTGTTCTTCACTTCTTTCTGCAAACTCATCAATCCTTACATGCACACTTTCTTGATTCTTTCACTGTATTTTGTAATGTCTTCTCCTTGTTTCATTTTCATCAGATCAAACTGACCTCTGAGACTCTCTGCTTTGTCTCTCTTCACATTGTCATCTCCTCCATGGATTTCTTGCATTTTCATCCACATATCATAGGCAGTAGGGTAGTCCTTGACTTCATCAAATTCTAAATAGTTGAGTGAAGATGCTCTATCAATCATCATTATATTATGATGCTTCATGTCCACCATCTGATCCACATACATAGGTCTCGATAGTTGCACATACTTGTGATCTAGGAATTTCAAACCAATATCTCCAATAGTAGATAGATGTAGCCTCATCAACTCTTTCCATGCAGAGAAGTTATCTTTGTTAATCTTGGGGATCTCCCTCCTATAAGACATCTTTGATCTTTACCTTAGGCATTGAAACCTTCCTAAAAGTACCAAACAAATCTGATACCAATTATTGGAAATGAGTTGAGTAACTGAGAGGGGGGTGAATTAGTTACCACAAAAACAAATCCTTGTCCCTTAGATGTCTTAAATAATATATCACTGTCACTTGGTCAATTAAGATATTTTGTTTTAACTCTGTTAACAAAGAAATCTTTAAGATATTCAATGTAATTATGCTTTAGTGATTATGTGCAGAAAAATAAAGCATGAAACAAATAATATGTACATAGATGACACTAAGATTTAATGTGGAAACCCAATATGGGAAAAAACACCAATGTAACTAGTTACTATTTTTCACTCTTATGAAGTGAGCCCTGTTAGGAGCCAACCCTGTTAAAGGTTACAAAAACAAAGTGCTAGGTGTGACCCTGTTAGAGGATTTAAAACACCCTATAAGGAGTGGGCTTGTTAGAGGTCTTTAAAAACTTCAATATAGAAATGTCACCTTGTGAGAGGATTTACAAAAGACTGTTAAGTCTACTCTGTTAAGAGATTTAGATCACTACTACTCTTATTTCACCTTCACTCTTCATATCACAATTCTTTTTGTACTTACACACATTCAATCCAAACTTGACCTTGTATATATATGATAGGCCTTGTAAAGTCGGCTTGAATACCTTTCCAAATAAATAATAAAACTTAAATCTGTCAGCTGAAATTAACCAATCATACATAAAATGTAAATCATTGTTAGTCGGCTGACACTGAATGCACAACTCGATTAACACAAAACTTTCTGTGTCACCCGAGTTAACTCTGTTCATATAGAACTTCCACAATACCTGATTGAGCCTTGTCTATACTAAAAATCACTTGTCATACAATAAATATGTTTGGTTTGGATGTAGACATTTGTGTAATGTTACTACATAAGTGTATAAACGTGTGTAACATCAATGACAATACACAATTGAATAATTGTCATCAACAAATACATTTTGACAAAACCTTAATATAGATATTCTTTTACTGAATAGGACCAACTATACTTAAGATTAACATGACCTCATTTTTACAAAATAGAATCTATAGACATCTACTACTTGTTTCAATTATATTGTCTTTCCTTTATTAAATTACATTTTTAGAATTTCATCTGACATTCAAATATCAAGACCATTATAATATTTATCATAAAATTTAAGAAAGCTTATTGATTTCTCATGTTAGAACCTTCTATTTATTTTGAAGTCTCAAAACTTTCTGTGTCATAATTTTCTTCATCTTCCCAACCCCAGTCACCAACCCGATCTTCCTGAATGAACCTATCAAACTAATCTTTCTCTTGTGTCTTATAATATGTAGGAAGTGAAACAGAAAATATAGGTTTCTTCTAATGGTGGGTCATCTATTTTTTAAGGTGTCCAAATATTCTTTTATTAAGATAGGTAAGGTGGGGACGAGCCATCCTCCGATTAAAGGGGGCCATAATATCAGGGTTTTGGAATAGTTAGATCACCTTGAATGCTATTAATTATTATATCTAAATCTTGTAAGAACTTCCATTTAAAGATTCATATGCAGAGCCATCCTATGGCCTTTTTATCTAGATCCACTTGTATCACAGAACCAATGAACATTGTCGGTATATCAGAATTGTCTCTATATCTATCAGGGTTGGATATAAAATCTCTCCAAAGAATCTTGAAGACTGCTCTAACAACCAAGAAATGGGAAGATAACATAATCCTTTTTACTCCATCCCCTTTAATGGATCCATCAAAGGCTACCTGATTCTTTGGGCCTTGAAGCTTAATGGGGGTGTCCATCCTAGGAAAGTAGAGACGTCTTTGCGAATGAATAGATGTATTCATACTATTTATAGTTATAAATGAAGTGAAACGATGCAAATTGGGGGGTCTGAATCGATTGATCTCCCAAAAACCCAAGATTCCAACTATCTAGACACATATTAATGGATGAATATATACAGTTCTTGTCCATTAAGACTTAACCATTCTTTTTCTTAAAAGTTTTCTAGAAATAAAAGGATAAAATAAGTTAACCTATCCTAAACCCCATCAATAATTTAACCTAAAAAATATTTTTCTAATTCTCATGAACTAATAACTTCAAATGCAGTAGAAATCTTAACAAATTTATCTATAACTATATATTTATTATATAACAACTAAAATATTCATAACCATATTACTGAATCTTAAGTTTGTACAGGACCATAAAATCATGTATTTGTACCTGTATCTAAGGATAGTCTTACAATTAATATTTAGAACTATATCCCAACCTACTTACTAAAGCTCTAAACAAACTACACTACTACTAAAATGGAAATTTTAATGTAAAAGTAAATCACAGGATTACTCTGCTATCTCCTTGCCTTTTTCATTCAGCTTTTCCTTCTTTCCATGGTCTTTGTCTTCCTCCTCATCATTATGATCCACTTTATCAGCCTTTAGGTACTAGTCCATGCTCTTCTATTCATTGCAAATTTGAACCTGCATTACATTCAGGAGGAACATCCAATTCCTTTTGATTGTCGGTAATCTCTTCTCAAATGCATTGTATTCCTCAATGATCGAAATGGGATAAACTCAGATCGAATGGTTTTTGATCCCATATTCGTCGCATTTGGGAATGCATAAGTTGTCATCAATGTTCTCAAGGACAACCTCTAACTCAGTTAGTAGGAATTTCTTGAACAAACAATTGCACAACACTCTTATTGTCACCTTATCCTTATCGACATGGAGAATTGTTGCCACAAACATAGCTATTATTTATGTATTGTTCTTTGGACGAACCTCCAATAGCAAAAATTCCTTTCCCACAATCTTCATTACAACTCTAAAGATGATCTCATGTTTTACTTTCATCATCTTTCCTAATTTTGTCTCTGTTATTTCTCCCCAGATTGACATCTCTCTCTTACCAGGTTTTATCCTAATCGGTGTATCCACGCGTCTAACTAGTTCATTTTTTTCTTAGAATAAAATGAGTTACAAATACTTCTATGATATTTAATCCAACTTTACATGTATAGATTTAATCATAATGAAAATCATAACCTACATTTGTAAGCCATTACCCATCTGTCTTACTCAATCTTATCAGAATTTTATGCATGCTTCAAATCTCCTTTCATTGCTTCATTTAAATCATTATTGCATCGTTCAAAGCTCTCTTAGATGGGACACTATATTTTATCATTTATCTTTGTGCTAAAAAGGAAAGTGGTAATGAATAATATTTAAGTGACATATTTCTTACTTTCTTTTTCATGATTTTTTGGTGTCTTGTGAATAATGAGTAGGATAAGGTGATGTATATAAGGTGGTACTTTATTGAATCCTTATTTAAAATGTTGCCTTTCAAAATACTGAGATCTCCCCATTGTACTCAAAAAGCGATTTTACAGTTTATGTGAGTATCGGATATATTTTAGGAGCCTATTCAAAGTATATTCCTCCTATTTATATGTATCGTGGTATCATATTTTTAAGATAAGAAATAAGTGTAGGAACATTAGCCATTTTATACTTATTAGATACAACTATAGATTGACCTATCTAATATTACCGTGTTTATGATTGAATATGGATGCATATTTATAAGTATATTACTAATTTCAAAATCCATTTATGAATAATTAAAGAGATTCTGTATCTTCTCCTATTGCTATCCTTAAAATAATAACACCTAGTGATAGTGATTTATAGATAGTTGGATTTGTTTTAGATGAAAGTTTAATTCCAAATTGGTTAAAGTAGTAATGAATCTAGAATCCTAATTTTGGTTATGATGTGATATCTAAAATTAGATTCCTATGCTCTGCCAATTTCCTCTATTGTTGTGCTATCTGCTCCTTTGTTAGCTAATTTATCAACCAACTTATTTCCTTATCGAAAAATATGATTAAAATTTGTTAGATTAAAGTACTTCAGAAGATCTGTTTCTCTTTCAAGTCTATTATTTAGGTTCCAGTTGGGTGTATTTCTTGTTCTTATTGCATTAATGAGAATTTGTGAATCTCCTTCTACCTCCAAGTTTTTAATTTCTAACTTTTTACAAAGTAATATCCCTATAATCAAGGCCTCCATTTATGCTATATTATTGGTGGTATTTCCTATAGGTTTTGTAATTTTTCCATAAATTTTTCCTTCCCAATTGTGTACTACACATCTTGTTAGAAAGTGATTCATTCAAGAGTGTTATGGAACACTTGAGAGTTTTTATTTATGGCAACACATCTGATATGGATGGTCGCTTATAGTTGAACACAATTTTAGAGTTAAGGATTGCAAAATGAATAAGTACAAAAAGAATAATTATAGAGTATAACAGTACAATTTTGGTCAGCAAAGACAGTATATGACAAATGGAGACATGCGATCTTAGAGGAAGTTATTTTGGGATATGTATGACCTTCTGTTAAGGTCTCTTGAGTTTTGGTATAGATTGGAGTAAGATACAAATATTTGAAGACATGCAAAGACAGAGTAATAGTGATACGTGGCAAATGAATAGTCGTGATGATTGAAGGAGCATTACACGAAGTCCAAATGTGTTATGTTGGATTTGGATTGTAGATTACCTATGTTTGATAGTGTATGGTCGCCGACTTGGTAATTACTTATGGTATAAGTATTATTTCTATTGTGTGATGTAATTGGAAGCTGACTGGGTAATGTAATAAGATATATATATATATATATATATATATATATATATATATATATATATATATATATATATGAAGAGCTTTTGAGAAGCGAAGGGTGACAAGTATGAGATTATGTCGATGTGATGCATGGATGCATTGTGATGTTAGAATCATACATATGGTGATGCAAGCTACAACTGGAACTACCTAAGAATAGTAGATGCTTGTATTTTTCATTCTTGATAAAGCATTGTAACATAATCATATTTCTGATTATACGAGTAGTGAGCTCAGTATACCTTTAACAGGGTTTTGTATTCTTCTAACAAGGAGATGTGATAATATAATATTCAACTCCTAATAGGGCTAGGTGTTCTAAAAGGGACATAATAATTTAAGTACATATTTGTGGGTACCATCCCCACCAGGGCTTTCCCTTGGCCGGGGTTTTCTTGACAACAATTCATGGTGTTATGAGTTATGTTTTGTGTGTTTATGTTCTTTTCATTTCAGTATTTATCTGGTTAAGATGGAATTTAATAAGTTCATGTTTAATATGTTGTAATATTGAATAACTCCCCTCTTAGTATTACTTAATCCTAACAATTGCTATCAGAGCTTTTTGCCCTTAGAGAGAAATCTTAGCAGCTTAAGGGAGATCAAGATGGATTCTGAAAGTTTGGAGAAAAAATTTGAATCAACACTTGAAGACCTTGATAAGGCTAAAGCAGAGAATGGTGACTTGAAATTCAAATTGAGAAGAGTAGAGGGTTTCATCAAGAAACTAAAAGAACAACTTGAACTTTCTAGAAGTCAGAGACAAGATCTTATGGATAAGATAAAAGAAGATTCAGACAATTCTACTTCAGATCAGATAAAATAGCTTGAACAAGAGAAAGATACTTTTAAGCTTAATCATGAAACTACTTCCCTTCAGATGGCTAATGAGATTCAACAAGAAAAGGATGCTAGAAACAAAATTTGAGAAACCTTAAAAGATGCTAATATTCAGATGGGACAAGTGAAGATTAAACTTGATCACTACAAGAACAAGTATATGGAATTAGTGAAATATAATTAGATCATCAAAGGAGAACTTGTTGAGGCTAAGAAACATATTAAGAAATTGATGACATATAACTGATTAAATGTTTGAAGATGTCAAGCATCACCGAAATACAAAAAGATAATGAAAGCCATCAAATCAGTCAATAGATTAAATCACTTAAATGGATTGTATTGTCATTGATGTCAACTTGATATAATCTGATTGGTTATATACAATATGTCAAAGACTTCAGAGAATCAGAGAGATAAAGATTATGCTTTCAGTAATGCATAAAAGATCAGCATTCACTAAGTGAGTATAAACACCGACGGTTAGTGGAACCCAATGGACAGAGAAAACCAAAGAGGAAAGTCACAGTGATGCTCGAGCATGAAAACTGACAAGCATTATCGACAAGCAGAATCACAAGAATAACCGACGGATAGAAAAGATTGACAAAGAAGCCCAAGGAGAACTGAAGTGTTGACCAAAGCTAACTAAGATTTAAACACCGAAAGGAACTGAAGTTCACAAAATGACAAATTACTTAGCTGGCAGAGCTAAAGATAGACTTAACTAGTTGTTAACATTGTTCTCATCGACAAGTTAAAGCTAGAAGATAAGTAAAAGATTTAAAGTTGTTTTATGCCAGTTGTTAAGGAGATGAAACATGAGTTAATCTTTAAATCAAGATTGGCTAGAATTGTGGATCACGCCAAGATCAAGAAAATCAAGAACCTAGAAATGGTGATTTAATGTCTATAAAGAGACAAATTAATTCATTATGAATTAAGGGGAGTGAATAGATAAAGAGGATGCTGGAGAGAAACTAATGAAGAAAAAATTATTACAGTCCTGATCAATCAAGCTGAGGAAGAGCTTAATATTTTTGTGGACACCGAGCAACAGAGCACAACATCACCAAGCAGAAAAGAAGTGGAGAAAAGGTATTGAATTGATACATTGATCAGAAAGGTAACATAAGCTTACAATAAATATGAAAATATGCAAGTATAAGTTGTATGTATGAACATATCATTTACTATTTTAGTTTAACCATTGGATCAGAAAGTCTCTAAACCAAGCAGGATTTAAAGATCCTTTCTATATTGAGATACATCCCAAGGAGTATCAAAAATTTTGGTCATGAAGATAGCATGATATGCCAGGTACCATATGAAAAACTACACTGGGTTTGGTCATAGAAGGTAGCATGTGATGCCAGATATCAAGTGACAAACTATTCTATTAAATCCTCTAACAAGGTCACACCTAATAGTGTGTTTGTAACCTTTAACAGGGTTGGCTCTTCACCGAGCTCACTTTAGAAGAGTGAAAATTTTGGGTTACCGGTCCCAAGTGGTTTTTCCCTTAACATGGTTTCCATGTTAAAAATCCATGTGTCAATGTGTTTATGAGTCATTAATTTAGTGTTTTGCATTAAACATAACTAATCTAGATTGATCGGTAAACTCTAAGTAATTTACTATTTTTTGATAAATGAAAGACTGCTATTCGGTAAAGCTAAAGAATAAGGTTTAAACAATGAACTCTGAGCAATAGTGATTTGATAAGTATATTTGAAGGCATTCATCTTATAGGACTGAAGATAAATAGAGGCTTAACATTGTGGTATTAAGTTTTTGGGTTGATATATTGGAATATTTTTAGGCTACTGATTCACCCACCCCCCTCTAAGTTATTATAACAATTGGTATCAGAGCTTGTGCTCTTAGAAAGGGAGTTTAACAGCTCAAGCAAAAGATCACAAGATGAATAGATGAGATGTGCCCAAGTTGAATAAAGACAACTTTGAATCATGGCAAAGAAGAATAAGACTCCACTTATCAGGTATTGGAAATGATGTTACTCAATAATTAGATACTGAATATGTGTTGCCTATAGGACCTCACACCCTTGAGCTATTGAGAGAAAAACATGAACATAATTGCCTGATGATAGAGCTTTCTTCCTCACTATCTTATGTTGAGTTTGAAGATGTCAAAACCTGCACCTCTGCAAAGAAAATATGGGATAAATTGAAGCTGGTACATGGAGGAGATGCTAATGTACTAGGAGCTAAGGCAGAAAGCCTAAGAGGAAAGTTTGATGACCTAATGATAAAAGAAGGAGAAAATATCACTCAGTATAGCTATATAATTAAAGAGGTAGTCAATTCTATCTAAGGAGTTGGAGGTGTACTTGAAGAAGAGACAGTGGTAAGTAAAATCTTAAGAATATTATTGTCTGTCTATGCTATTAGAGTATCTGCTATACAAGAAACAAGAGCAATATAAAACAACACTATTACTCTAGATAGTCTGATTGGTAGACTGATTTCATTTGAGATGAATAACTTTGATAATAGTGTCTTACCATTTATAGAATCTGCATTCAAATCTTCTTTAAGAGTAAGAAAATCAAGTCATAGACACACTATGAGAAATGATAGTGAAAGTGATATTGATGATGAAGGACTTGATAAAATTGAAGCACTAATTGCTAGAATATTGTAGAGAGGCAAAGGTAGATACAAAGGTAAATTACCACTTGTATGTTTTAATTGTAAAGAGGTTGGACACTTTGCTGCAAGATGTACCAACAAAAGAAAAGATGACATAAGTAATGAAAAATATCATGAGAACAAGTTTGTTAAATGTGATAAAAAAGATTACCGAAGCAACTGACAATCTGACAGAAGAGATACCCGAGACTGCAAGGAAAAAGGGAAGAAAGCTTGTTACCTAGCTGAGAATAGAATTGATGATACTGATTGAGTTGGTATTTGTCGCCATGAAAGATGATTCAAAAAAAGAATAAGAAAGGCATGTAGAAATTGCACTCATATCTAAGGTTAGTAAAAATGATGTCTGGATTATAGATAGTGGCTGCACTCACCACATGACCATGACAAACAAAAGTTTGAAACTTTTGAATACTATAATGGTGGATCAGTAAGAATCGTTAATGACACAATTGTCCAGTTGAAGGTGAAGGAACTGTAATGTTGAATAACCTGATCAAATGTGAAAATGCTTACTGGGTAAAAGGACTCAATTATATTATTTTGAGTGTTTCATAGTTGAATAAAATAGGTCACCCAGTAGCATTTGAAAATAAGAAGGCAAAGATCTTCAATGAATAAGGAAGGTTGATCGGAACTGGTGAACAGACAAAAGGTAACCTTTTCTATCTTGATGACATTAACACCACTTGTTTAATGGCTAGAAATGAAGACATATGGTTGTGCCATAAGAGAGTATTCCATGTAAACTTTGAAAATGTGATAAAGATAAGCAATAAAAGGAAAATAAGAGGCTTACCGAGAATGTCTAAGCTCGAGCATATCATGTGTAAGAATTGTCAAAAAGGTAAGATGACAAAGTCTAGTTTCAAGAGTAAAGCCCATACATCTGATGCAATTCTAGAATTAGTCCATACTGATTTATGTGGACCCATGAGGACAAAGAGTTACTATGGAGATAGGTATTTCATTCTCTTTCTAGATGATTATTCTAGAATGATGATAGTTATGTTTTTAAAAGATAAATTAGAAGAATTCAAGATGTTTAAATGGTATAAGGCTATGGTAGAGAAGCAAAGTGGTAAGGAATTGAAATTATTAAGGTTAGATAGAGGAGGGGAATTTATTTCAGATGAGTTCACTAACTATTGCAATGAGCATGGAATTAAAAGATAGGTTTTTGCACCAAGAACACCATAGCAAAATGGGATTGCTGAGAGGAGAAACAGATCCATTGTTGATTGTGCAAGAACATTGATGATTGAGAAAATCATCACTCAAAATTTCTGGAGGGAAGCTGTTAGTACTACTGTCTACACATTGAACATAGTACAATTGAAAAAAGACACAAAGAAGACACCCTATGAGCTATGGTATGGTCACACACCCAATGTAAGTTACTTCATAATCTTTGGCAGTCAATGTTATATTTTGAAGGATGATAGAAATGGAAAAATTGACTCCAAAAGTGATGAAGGTATCTTTCTAGGGTATTCAACCAAAAGTAAGGCTTATAAGTGTCTTGTCAAGTCATCTAACAAAATCATTAAAAGTGCAAATGTGAAAATAAATGAATTTGCAGAAAAGAATGATAAGGAAAGTAGAAAAGAGACAAAAGATTACAATCGGTTTTCTTACAATGAAGAACCTAAAACTCTACCCGAGCATCAATGTATTGCTCTCGAGCAACATAACATTGCAACTGAGCATCAGGCTGTAATTACCAAAAATTAGGAAATTCCTCAAGATGGTGTTCTGAGTGATGGAGATCAAAATGAAGGTTAAGATGATGATTATAATGATGGACACCGACCTGAACCAAAACTTGCCAAGTATATCAAAAGAAATCATCCACAGAATTAGATCATAGGAGACAAAAAGGCTGGAATGAGAACAAGAAGTAAGTCACTAAACAATAGATGTTTAATTTGTAATTTTGAGCCAAAAGATGTTAGTACTGCACTTGAAAATGAAGAATGGATAAGTGCTATGAATGATGAAATAGAATAGATAGAGAAGAACATTACATGGATATTTATAAATAAGTTGAATGAGAATGGAGAAGTCACTAGAAAGAAATAAATATTAGTATGCAAGGGGTATACACAAGAACAAGGTATTGACTTTGGTGAAAACTTTGCACCCGTTGCCAGACTAGAAGGAGTTAGAATCTTACTTTCTTATGTTGCATTCAAAGGATTCAAAGTATACCAGATGGATGTCAAATCTACATTCCTAAATGGAATACTGGAGGAAGAGGTATAGATTGAACAAACAGAAGGGTTTGTTGATCCAGACAAGAGAAACATGGTATGTAGACTACATAAAGCCTTGTATGGATTGAAACAAGCACCAAGAGCCTGGTATGAAAGACTTCACACATATCTCATTAGCATTGAATTTGTAAGAACAAGTGAAAACAACATTATGTACTTAAAATAAAATACCGATGGTAATATTGTGATTGCTTAAATATTTGTTGATGATATCATTTTTGGGGGAAATGAAATATTATGTCAATCCTTTGCTAATGAAATGAGAAAAGAGCTTAAAATTTCTATGTTTGGTGAGATCAAATTCTTTCTTGGTCTTTAGATTCTTCAACAAGATGTAGACATATATATCACTCAATCCAAATACATCAAAGAAGTGATAAAGATATTCAAAATGGAAGATTCCAAACCAGTTGGAACACCTATGGCTACCGGATGTAAGCAGACAAAAGAAGATAAATAAAATGAGGTAAATCAGACCTTGTATAGATCAATGATTGGAAAACTAATGTATGTTGTTCATACTAGACTAGATATTGCACATGCAGTAGGAATAGTTGCAAGATTCTCTGATAATCCCAAAGAATCACATATGACTGATGTCAAGAGAATTCTGAGATATCTAAAGAACACTGAGGACTATGGCTTATGGTACAAAAGAGAAGGAAAATTTGAGCTACAAGTCTATACAAATGTTGATTGGGTTGGAAACATTGATGACCGAAAGAGCACTACCGGAGGAGCATTCTTCATGGGTGATAGGATTTTCACATGGATAAGCAAGAAGCAATGATGCATCTCAAAGTCTACTATAGAAGCAGAATATGTGGTTGCTGCTGCAAACTAATCAAATATTGCATGGATCAAATAGTTACTGGAAGGTATGAATATGAAAATCCTTGAACCAGTCATATATTGTGACAATACCAGTGCAATAAACATATCAAAGAATCCATTCATGCATGCTAAGACTAAGGATATAGAAATCAAGTATCATTACTTAAGAGAACAACTGCGAGAAAAAGAAGTGATACTATAATATGTTCGATCAAAGGAACAATTAGCTAATATATTCACCAAGCCATTACCGAAAGATACATTTGAGTACCTGAGGAAAAGACTAGGGGTCCAACCCTTGTCTATCGGTCAGTAAGTTGACTAGAAATATGCATCAACCTATGCACAAACCAGAAGATCATTCATGTTTATGCAAGTAAGAAGAAGAACAACAAAGATACATCTGTACACAGCAAGGTACAAATCTACACCGAACACCAGAGACAATGTATTGTTGATGGATAGGGAAATCCAAGGAATATATTGTATAGTCAAAAAATGGAAGCACTTCCATTATAGACTAGTTTATCCTTTTGAGTAAGTGGTTTGGGGTCATGTTAAGCACCTTGAATGGGTCTCTGACTTGGATCTGGCTTTTCCCCCTATTCTGCCCTATTTCCCACTTTTTTCTAGCTGTTTCTCACACTCCAAACTGTAAACTGGGATTTTGACCCCAAGGTCAAAGTCAACCTTTCCTTTTCAAGGTCAACCTCAACCTTGACCAAGGTTAGAATTGACATTTTTTTGACCTATGGTCCAAATTCTAGATTTCTAGGGTTTCCAGATGTTGGGCTTTGGAAAGAGTTAATTCCTGCTTCCGGGTTGGTTGTTTCGGTCTTCGGAGCAACAAATCTTAAATTATATTTAATATAGGTACTCTTCTAGGGATATAGGTATAATTGGAATTTAATTCTCCTATGTAGGCCTCTCTAGAAGATTATGCCCTAGATTCATATATAAGGAAGCTTTCTCCTCTCATTTTCTCTCACCATGAGCATCAACTATCAAAGACTTGAAGAGTGAAATCCAAAGGTGAAGAAGAAAGATTTGAAGCAAGCCAAGTAGCCATTGAAGAATTCATCCATTCTCAAACATTCAAGCACTTCTCAAGCATTCAATTCATCAAGAAGACCCATTGGTAGTCATTTAAGGATTCAAGCTCTATGGAGCCCTCTTGTTGAAGATTTCTTCATCCACATTCCTCCAAGCCTCTTCCTATTCCAAGATCCATTCAAGATTGGTGTTAAAGATATACAAGAAGTTTATTTGAGACATCCTACATTCTACATCCATTTGGTGCATACATACTTGTGGATCCATGGATTCAAATCTGCCACAAGGGTTTCCATACAAGCAAGGCAAATTTCTTCATTTACTTTGTTTTACTTATGCAATTTTAATAATACTTTGAGGTTAATTCCAAAATTGGGGCTTGACCAAGGAAAACCCCTCCCCCCCAACAAACAAATGCATTTTCTTACAAGTACAGGTTCAAAATAGTAGATTAGAGTGCAGATTTAGATACCCTTTTCAACAAACTTTTAGGATCCGAAAATAGAATTCCTATCGGAGACTCTTTAGGTCAATTATGCCCTAGGTTGGAATTATGAATTCTAGTTCAATGGTGACATTTACTTTAGGTTCAAAATTAGAACTGTGTTAGAACAAAAAATGATTTCTGGGTTTTGTTCGTCTCTGCATTTTTGTTCCAGATTTGGTCTTAGATTTTCTAGAAACTCAGTGCAGACCCCCAAAAATAGAATTCTTTAGATCTGTAACATTTCAATGTTAGTACTTTTCTCCTATCTATTTCAATTAAAGTTATTAATCTTTCTATATCTATCACACATTATTTTCTATAAAATGGAATTTAAGATCTTTATTCTTATTTCTGATCGATTGATTCATTTATGCATTGATCCTTCCTTTGGGGTTAATAAATTTGGATCCTTCCTTTGTGTATTTAAGGTTAAGAGGAACACCTTATCTTCCCCACACATTTCACATTTAAAACTCCATATCAATTATTTTATCTTACATTTTAAGTAACATACCATTTCTTATGTTACATTTTGGTGAACCCGCGATAGACGACTCTTTCTTTTTGGTGTTAGATTTACATTTTTTATGTTAGATATTGCATGCATATTATATTATCTTTCTTTTATGTTCTTTCACTTACATTTTAAAAAATTAAAATCATAATCTCGTGTTCCCTAAATTAGTTCATTTGCATTGTATTGGTGTATGAGCTTTACCCTTCTAGTCCTACTTATAGTATCCCGGTTAGAAGAAGCTGTAGACTTATGGGTTCCTTTGATCCTGAGTCTTCCTCTTCTTTCCTTAGGATCCTGGATGACAATTTGACCACTCATGATTCCAATCCTTCTATGGAGCATAACTCTTCTCACTCATCTCATGATGAGGAGGATGCTTTAAGATTTCCTCCTGAACAAGTCCAAAAAAATCAATAGAACTTGATAAATTGGGAAATTGTCTTATTCAAGAAAACCATAATCAAAAATCCATCCAAGCTATAGAGGCTCTTAATAAATTCCTTTGTGAGAGTGATCAAGGTGTCAATCTCTTGCGTGGTATCACTAATCTTGTGCATTTGAATGTTAAACCTTTAGCTCAAGAGGCTCAAGATCTAGGATTCACTCCTCCTGTCACTAGTGAGGGACCTTCTTCTGTTCCTTTACCTAGAATTATTACTTATACTCCTCCTTTTATGACTATATCTCTCCCAATTTCATCTATTCCTATGAGTGTTCCACCGGTATCTCTACCTACCTCACAACCTTCATATCATAGTGTGCCTTTTACTTATTCCAATCCCCTTCCAACTATGGTTCCAAGTGTTCCACCAGTTGTGTCTTCTATTCCTGCTGCTTCCTACACTTTTCCTAGTGTTCTTAATATTTCTATTCCACTTGTTTCTTCTAACGTTTCCACAATTATTAGTTTGGCTCAAACTGTGTCATCTTTACAACAACAACTTGCATCTTTAACCCAATCCAAGTTTAGCATTCCTACATCTGACATGGGTAATCCATTATCCTTAGGAATTATTTGTGCTATTTTCCCTCAGCAAGCCGATATGCCTCATCTTGAGAATTACAATGGTAAAGGTGATCTTGTTACTCATGTTAAAACATTTCAAATCCTTTGTAGTGATTATGCTCATGACCATAGGATTTTAGCTAAG
>MU224634.1:13823-41140 GCA_018584345.1 Thuja plicata | reverse complement strand
GCAATGGTATTGTTCTTTACCTCCTTATTCTATTGATTATTTTCCTAAAATTTCTAATACCTTCATTCAACAATTTCAAAATAACATTGGTCCGCAAGTTTCCTTAACTGATTTAATGCATTGTAAACAAAAAATTAAGGAAAAATTGACTGATTTTATTGGTAGATTTAAGCATTTGTATGCTCAGATACCTTATCATGTTCTTGATATTGATATTCAACATATGTTTATTTCAAATTTACAAAAGGATATTAGAGACAAGATTCTGCTTACTAAATTTACCTCTTTTCAATAACTTTGTGCAACACTTCATCATTATCAATTACAAGTGAGTTAATTTGAGAGCAACACTCCAATGGCTCCTGTTCCAGTTGATAAGAGTGACACTGCTCCTAATCCTAATAAGTTTAAAAAACCTAACAGCTATATCAAGATCAATAAACAAAAGAAAGCAGTTGCTGATCAAGTTGTTGTTGCATCCAACAATGCGACTTCTGCATCCACTGCTTTTCGTATGAATTGTACATTTACTCCTCTCTCTAAATGTTTACATTCTATTATGAGTAGGTTTTTAAGTGCTAATATGATTATCTTTCCTCCTATTTGACCTCTTGTCCCTACCATTATAGCATCAAAATCCTTTGATTCTAAAGCTTTTTTCCAATACCATCGCAATAATGGCCATGATACTGAAAAATATTATTCTCTAAAGTATAAGGTTCATGACTTAATCGATTCTAATGCTTTATCTGTTGATAATTTTGATGGTAATGGGAAAAAATGTATCTCTCCTCCTAATCAAAACCTTCAAATCTATATGAATCCTTTACCTACATATGATACTAATACCATCACTCAACCATTTTCTGTGGATATTGTTTACGATTCAAAGATGGATGATCTCAATCACATTGTTAATCATGTGGAGTGCGTTGTTTCACCTCAACTTACTGTTCAAGATCCTTCGCCTCCACTTCAACTTCAAGTTCCACCTAAACCTCAGAAACAAACTAAGGATAAATGACCTCGGGAACTCTCAATTACCTTTGATGATTCTGAGACTATTAAGGTTCCTGATGGTCCCCTTTATATTTATGCTAGTATTGCTAAGATACCTACGCGTGGTTGTCTTTTTGATCCCATGTCTTTAATAAATGTCATTACTGAGGAATTTTTTAATGAAAAACCTACAACATGATTGTTATGATCCATATGATGCATGGATCCAAACTTGTAATGGTTTTCTCAATCCTAAACTTGGTTCTATTAACTTTCCCGTTGAACTTTGTGGCAAAGTTGTAGATACTACCTTCATTGTCATTCCTACTTCTGATCAATTTCAAGTAAAATTTGGTTTTCCTTCGAGAAATTCTATGCATGTTGTTGCTTCTCCTATTCATAAATGTCTTAAGTTCATTCATAATGGAGAAGTGAAAATGATTAATCATAGTTTTTATCTACCTTCTAGGCCTAGAGATTGTGCTACTCTTGATTTCTTTTGGCCTTCATTACCTAATTCATGTCCTCCTCACCCTAATAACCTTTTCATTCATATCAAGCCTATAAACATCGCAAGATTGTTGAGTTAAGCATGCCTTAGATAGATCTTAATCATGGTCTTTTGCCTACTCCTTCCATACCTCCTTTATACATTACTGCTAGCTCTATTACTCAACCTCCTAGTGTAGCTTCCCAGCCTACTGCGAATCCTATCAATTCTCCTATATAACCTGTGAAAGAACCAGTTGTTATTCCTCCTAGTTCTCAACATGTGTCAAATAAAGAAAAATGTAACAAATCTGCTAATGAATGTCATAAGAAGTGTAGAGATAATGCTAGGGCCCGTGCTTCTATTCTTCAAAATTCTTTACCTTATTTTGACCAACCTATGCCTGATGTGTTGGAAAAAGTTAATATTCATAATGATGTTAAGATGATCCTATTCGCATCTTAGATCCTATTTTAATTAATCTTGATGAGGAGGATACTCTTGATGATCCTATTGATCTTAGTGATGAATATGAGACCATCGATCTTGATAATGATTTTCCTCATATGCTTTCAAATCAATTAATAATTACACCAAGTATCAAGCAACGTCATTCTCAAGAGGATCCTTGTTTGGAACTGGCTATTATTCCTACTGTATTGGATATAGTCCCTCTTGCGAGTTTCCCACTTTCCCTAAATGATATAAACCAAGATGGGGAAAGTAGGCGATGCACCTGATTGACTTATCCTTCATGGTAGCCATTTTTGTGTTTGCATGTTGTATTGTGCTTCTCCCATAATGTGTTTTATAAATGTTTGTTAGATTCTTTTATATGACCTTTGTTACTTTGTTGGTGCAAGGTGATAAAGGAATCAAACCTGTTGTACAATTCCTCTATGTGTATCTCTATTCTTCTATATGTTGTTTTCATGGTATGTTGTACTTGTGCTATTGTTTGTAAATGTTTTCCTTGTGTAGTCCACTTGGATCTGCGACATGGTAGCACTGATTCTTTTTGGTCTCCATGTTGTGGTTTGAAAAGACTCTTCTTCGTAACTCTTGAGTTTCCTTTCCTCCATTGTGATTGTAGTTCTACTTTCTTTGGGGAATGATGTCAATTCATTTGCAATAATATCATACATATATATATATATACAAAATCTTATGATCATACTGACCCTATAGTAGGTAGATCTCTTTTGTGTTCTTTGTATGTTTATGTGGTATTTCCATTGATTTGTCTTCGTTTGGGGGCATATCATAGTGGAAATGTAATCAGTAGAGTTGTTTGTATTTTTGTTCAAGTCATTTCTCATGTTAAAGTTTTAGCAATGACTTTAACATGGGGGCATATGCTCTACTCATTTTTTGCACACACACACACATGTTCAAAATATTTTCAAAACTTAAATAATTTTCCCTTTATGAATTAAATAATAATCCTTAAAGCACAAATTTTTACCTTATAGGATCTCTTGATCCCTGCAGTTTAAATTTATACAGATCTCTTGATCCCTCTAGTTTCAAATTACAATGTTTGATCCCTTAAGGTTGGAAGGTGTCCTTAAGACCAGATCTCCCTGATGGGTTGACTATTGGGTAGCCACATTCACTAGGTGGTTCCACTCCATCTTTACACTTGAACTATTTCCTTGTGTGGTTCACAATGGGACATAATTTCTCATTGGGCGAGGTAATCACACCCTCTCTATTTTTCTCCTTAACTGGTGATGTCTCTCTTATCATGATCTAAGGGTTGATAAATAATTAAGTCCCTAGGGGCTTGAGGATTCATTTGTCCCTTTTGATTTCAATAACATTATATGTTCTTTATGGTCTCCTTTACCAAGAGTTTGTATTGAGTTCATACTCTTGCTAAAGTGGGGGCTAAATGTATAGCCAGAAAATGGAAGCACTTCCATTATAGACTGGTTTATCCTTCTGAGTAAGTGGTTTGGGGTCATGACAAGAGCCTTGAATGGATCTCTGACTTGGATTTGGCTTTTTCCCCTTGTTCTGCCCCATTTCCCACTTTTTCCAACTTGTTTCTCACACTCCAAATTGCAAACTGGGATTTTGACCTCAGGGTCAAAGTTGACCTTTTTGGGTCAAGGTCAACCTCGACCTTGAACTAGGTTAGAATTGACCTTTTTCTGACCTATAGTCCAAATTCTAGATTTCCAGGGTTTTTGGATGTCGGGCTTTGGGAAGAGTTAATTCCCACTTTCGGGTCGGCTGTTTCGGTCTTCGGAGAAAAAAATCTTAAATTATATTTAATATAGGTCCTCTTCTAAGGATATAGGTCTAATTGAAATTCCATTCTCCTATGTAGGCCTCTCTAGAAGATTGTTCCCTAGATTCATATATAAGGAATATTTCTCCACTCATTTTCTCTCACCATGAGCATCAACTATCAAAGGCTTGAAGAGTGAAATCCAAAGGTGAATAAGTTTGAAGCAAGCCAAGTGGCCATTGACGCATTTATCCATTCTCAAGAATTCAATCACTTCTCAAGCACTCAATTCATCAAGAAGATCCATTGGTAGCCATTGAAGGATTCAAGCTCTATGGAGCCTTCTTGTTGAATATTTCTTCATCCACATTCCTCCAAGCCCCTTCCTATTCCAAGATCCATTCAAGATTGGTGTTGAAGATCTACAAGCAATTGATTTGAGACATCCTACATTTTACATTCTACATTCTACACTCTACATTCTATATTCTACATTCTACATCCATTTGGTGCATACATACTTGTGGATCCACATATTCAAATCCGCCACAAGGGTTTCCATACAAGCAAGGTGAATTTGTTCATTTAAATTGTTTTAATTATGTAATTTCAATTATACTTTGAGGTTAGTTCCAAAATTGGGGTTTGACCAAGGCAAAACCCTCCCCCAACAAACAAATCCATTTTTCTTGCAGGAACAGGTTCAGAACAATAGATCAGAGTGCAAATTTGGATACCCTTTTCAGAAAACTTTCAGGATCCGAAAAGAGATTTCCCATGAGAGAATTTTTAGGTCGATTCTACCCTAGGTCAGAATAAAAAATTCTAGGTCAATGGTGACATTGACTTGAGGGTCAAAATCAGAACTATGTTAGAATGGAAAAAGATTTCTGGGTTTTGTTTGTCTCTGTGTTTCTGTTCTAGATCCGGTCTTAGATTTCCCAGAAACTCAGTGCAGACCCCCCAAAAAAGCATTCTTCAGATCTATAAAATTTCAAGGTTAGTACTTTTCTCCTATCTATTTCAATTAAAGTTCTTAATCTTTCTAGATCTATCACACATTCTTTTCTATAAAACATAATTTAAGATCTTCTTTATTCTTATTTCCAATCAATTGATTCATTTATGCATTGATCCTTCCTTTGGGGTTAATCAATTTAGATCCTTCCTTTGTGTATTTAAGGTTAAGAGGAGTTCACCTTATCTTCCCCACACATTTCACATTTCAAACTCAATATCCATTATTTTATCTTACATTTTAAGTAACATACCATTTCTTATGTTACATATATTATGGAGATGATATGAAGAAATTATTTGGCATTGTTGTCAAAGGGAGAGATTATCTAATTATCAAAAGGAGAGATTATGCCTTATCAAAAAAGGGAGGGATTATCTCATTATAAAAATCATTATCCATGAAGAGAAGAAGAGTTAATCACTATCCTAAGGGAGAGATTGATTACATATGAAATATCCATCTAAGGGAGAGAAGTAATAAAGGGAGAGAGTACATACTAAAGGAGATTATCAAGGAGAGGAACAGTCAAGGGACAACATCAAAAACAAAGATAGAAGTTTCCACATCTATCCACTAAAGGGATTGAAGACTATAGAACACACTCCGCAAGAAACGAATCGAAGCTATGTGAGCTTACCAAGAGCCAAACATTTTGTATCGGTTACAATAGGAAAGATTGATAAAATACACTTGATATATTTCATATTGTATTAGTAATAATATAGTGTGATAATGTAGTGTGTTTCCATCAATGCCAAAGGAAGAGATTGATGACATATAACTGATTGAATTTTTGAAGATGTCAAGCATCACCGAAATATAGAAAGATAATGCAAGTCATCAAATCAGTCAATAGATTAAAGTAGTTAAATGGATTTTATTGTCATTGATGTCAAATTGATATAATCTGATTGGTTATATACAATGTGTCAAAGACTTTAGATAATTAGAGAGATAAATATTATGCTTTCAGTAATGCATAAAAGATCAGCATTCACTAAGTGACTATAAAAACTGACGGTTAGTGGAACTCGGCGGACAGAGAAACCCTAAGAGGAAAGTCACAGTGATTCCCAAGAATGAAAACCGACGAGAAAAATCACAAGCATGACCAACGGCCTTAAGAACAGTGTTCCCTGATGGACAGACAACACCGATGGACAAGCTCAAGGAGAACTGAAGTGTTGACCGAAGATAACTAAGAGTTAGACATCGAAAGGAGTTGAAGTGTTAACCGAAGCTAACTAAGAGTTAGACACTGAAAGGAACTGAAGTTCACAAAATGAAAAAATACTTAGCTGGCAGAGCTAAAAATAGACTTAACTGGTTGTTAACATTATTCTCATCGACAAGTTAAAGCCATAAGATAAGTAAAGATTTAAAGATTTTTTATGCTAGTTGTCAAGGAGATAAAATAGGAGTTAAGCTTTAAATATAGATTGGCGAGAATTGTGGATCATGCCAAGATCAAGAAAATCAAGAACCTAGAAATAGTGATATCATGTCTATAAAGAGACAACTTAATTCATTATGAATTAAGGGGAGTGAATAGAGAAAGAGGATGCTAGAGAGAAACCAATGAAGAACAACTTCATACAGTCCTCATCAATCAAGCTGAGGAAGAGCTAAAGATTTCTGTGGACACCGAGAAACAAAGCACAACATCACCAAGAAGAAAAGAATTGGAGAAAAGGTATTGAATTGATACATTGATCAAAAAGGTAACATGAGCTTGCAATAGATCTGAAAATATGCAAGTATAAGTTGTATGTATGAATAGATCATTTACTATTTCAATTTAATGATTGGATCAAAAAGTCTCTTAATCGAGCAAGATTTAAAGATCCTTTCTATATTAAGATACATCCCAAGGAGTATCAAATTTTTTTGTCTTGAATATAGTATGAGATGCTAGATACCATATGAAAAACTACACTGGGTTTGGTCATAGAAGGTAGCATGAGATGCCAAATATCAAGTGATAAACTATTCTATTAAATCCTCTAACAAGGTCACACCTAACAGTGTGTTTGTAACCTTTAACAGGGTTGGCTCTTCACCGAGCTCACTTCAGAAGAGTGAAAATTTTGGGTTACCGGTCCCAAGTGGTTTTTCCCTTAATAGGGTTTCCATGATAAAATTCCATGTGTCAATGTGTTTATGAGTCACTACTTTAGTGTTTTTCATTACACATAACTAATCTGGATTGATCGGTAAACTCTAAGTAATTTATTATTTTTCGGTAAATGAAAGACTGTTATTTGGTAAAGCTAAAGAATAAGGTTTAAAAAGTGAACTCTGAGAAGTAGTAATTTGATAAGTATATTTGAAGGCATTCATATTATAGGACTAAAGATAACTAGGGGCTTAACATTGTGGCATTAAGTTTTTGGGTTGATATATTGGAATATTTTTGAGGCCACTGATTCACTCGCTCCCCCCTCTTAGTTATTCTAATGGAAACTTCACTTGAGAAATGACTTGATTGATGAGAAAATAAATAGATAGAAATCTAAAGGAGACATGACTGGAGTTGGATTTAATGAAGTTGAATGTTCAAAGACTCAAGAATAAAAATCAAAAGTAAAGACTAATGGAGAAAACCTACTCTTCAAGAACCTAAAGATCAGATTAGACCTTTCAGAGATAGATGTTTTGGATGCAACAAGATTGGACACATTAAGAGAGACTGCAGAAGTAAGGTTTCTTATAGATATTTTGATGGCTATTGAAATAATTGTTATGCATATGGACATAAGAAAGAAGAATGTAGGAAACCTGATCAATCAACAATCAAACAAGATTACATTAGGGAAGAAACAACAGCTAAGATTACATGTTACAAATGCAATAACTTTGGGCATATTGCAAAGGATGGTAAGTTGCGGGTTAATTAGAACATACCACCTCCTACATGCTACAAATTTCATAATCCATGACATATAGTGAATTTTTGTAGATACAATGGAACTGATAATAGAAGAGGACCACCACCTATGGTTCTGAAGCAGAACATTGGTGATACTAGTAAGAGTGTTGCAGAATATATGGATGAATTCAAGAGTCATTTCAGAAAACCAGAAGATGATAACAATGGTAAGGTATGGAAGGTAAAATAAACAAGTGAGGTATTGGTTCAGGGAGAGTCGATAGATGCTAGTGAGCCTTCGCTTAATGTCAACATTACTACATCAACATAGATGGCCAAGCATGGCCTTAGGGGTAGCATTGGAAGAAAACATCAGAAATCTATCGAGCCCCTGATTATTCAGAGTAAGCTCTTGTGAGCTTAGGGAGAGTATGTAGAGATGTTGTGGAATATAAATGTATGATCACATGGTTTTACAAATCTATATGTTGTGATCACCAAATTGATAATCAACTAGATAATGTGCAGAGATGGGTTTATTGGGAACTATGTCATTTCTTTACACAACGAAGTATAAGGTCAATCGAAATAAATTGTTTATACATCATTCAAAGAATAGAGCCTAAGGAGAATAGATTTTAGAGAAAAAGAAGCATAAAAGCAAGCATGTTGAGTGTTTGATCGAAGCATAAATTCACTAATCAGCAGATAAAAGGTATTTAGATCTTTTTTGAAGCATTCATTATGGATAATCCGTTGATTTTTTATGTTGTTGAAAGGCCTAGGTATAAGTTTAAGAAACACCCATACAAATCAACTGAGGATGATCTTGAAGGTGCATTTTCACAAACACCCTATGGTGTTCTACATGTCAAAGACATCAGGGCTTACATTCACTATAAGTACAAGTCTATGAGAGACTATGAGATCTATAAAGAGATAAAATACATGATTGGAGCAGATGGAAAGATGAAAGATGAGTTTGCACATCTTGAGAACCTTAGTATCATGCGGATAACTAAACTTTACAAATTTGACAAAGAGGAATGGATTAAGATCATTCTGAGCATAGTTCATGATTAGTTCATTTGGCTTGGAGATCAGCCTGTGAAGATTTATAGTGACTTAATTCATGGTATAAGAGGATTGGATAACTTTGGTGTTATTCCTATTGTAGAGAAGAACACGAAGAAAATGGTGGAAACCCTAACAGAGTCAAAATGAGATAAGAGAATGATGAAAATTAATGATATATTTCAGCAAGATGTTATATTTATTTCAATGATTCTAGGACATAAACTTCATTACAACAGCCGACCTAACTCAGTATTAGTAGGAGTGATTTTGATGGCATATAAAATGGTTACAGATAATGTCAAGTATAACCTTTGTGAAGCACTTGCACAACAATTCTTGGAGAATGTAAGACAATTAAAGATATATAGGACTACGACATTCGGATTTGGGTCTCTATTAATACACATGTATATTCACATTATGCATAAATTCCGTGGTACGCACCCTAGAGCTTGGAAGGATAGTGAACCCACTGGAATACATATCACATAGAGCTAAAAAAGACAAAATAGCACATGGGTTGATGGTGAGTTATTTGCGATGATCAAAATCTTGTAGAGACAAATGAAGGAAAGAGAGTATTCTCGAGGCATTGGTAGAGAAGTACAAAGATACAATTTGTTTCATTGTTGAAACTAATTGTGTTTTCTTTGAGACAGTGCAACCTCGGAAGAAGTGGTGTTATCCTTTCAGATATGAAGTCAGTTATGAGGTCTTGACTATGCAAGTTGAACACATTATATCCTCATAAATTGATCAATTTGAAGAAAGATGGGGTACCTATGAAGAGAAGTAAGCAAAGATAAGGGAACAACATACTAGAGGAGTAAGGAAGAGAAAAGTAGAAAACTTGATAGATGATATAGCATCCCAAGGTTGGTATTACAAAAGAGGATATGAAAGATGTAAGAAGGAAGATGACATAAATAGCATCTGGGTTGGTGAGCACTACTCCTGCAGCCCTTCCACCTCTAGAAGTTGAGAATGTAATCAATCCACCCTCTACTATGATTGATATATCTAAGACTACACCTACACCACCAAAGAGAACATCATAGAAAGAGAAACCAATGGAATTGCTGAGAAGGAACACAAGGTCCACTAAAAAGGACTCTCCACCTAAGAAATAGAGGACAAAAGTTGAACAAAGAGGAGAAGAGAAGAAAGTATAAAACATGGAAGTATAAGAGAAGGAGGTAGAAGAGAAGAAGTGAGAAGAAAATAAAATAGAAGAGAAGAGCACTGATGTGAAACAACTCTGGAAACCTGACATGAAAATACTAGAGAAGAGAATAGTTGAGCAGGGAAAGCTTAAATCTTTGATTAGATACTATTAGAGATATGATACATCTGATAAAATTTTGATTGAAGACATGGTAATAAATCATTTTCTTACTTTTAAGAAGAACTTGTTAGAAGTTGAAGCTAGTATACCTCAATAACTTTATGAGAAACTAGAAATAAGGAAACAATTAGCACATATAGAAGATGAAGCAATCAAACTAAAAGCAGTTGAAAATATGTTACCTATTGTTTTAGTTAAAGAAATGGAAAATATATTAAAATATTTAAAACCTTTGTTGAGAACTAAGTCAAGATTGGTAAAGATAATGGGGAGAAGATATGATGAAGTGGTTGAGGAAACATAGAAGGTTGTGGATAAGGTTCTGATGGATACTAAACCTGAGAATTTCTCACCACCAAAGGCTACTAAACCTAAAACTATTGAAAGAGGTGAGTCATCAAGGATGGTAGGAATAAGTCTTGATAAATCAATGGGAAAAGACACTAGTTAATTTGTGAGTACTGTGAAGCAACCAATTTTTTTTTTCTGGTGTGCCTATGTCTTTGGACACCTCATAGGATGATAGTGATGCTTTTTAGAAGGATACCGACATTGAAGGAAGCATTATTCTAGAAATGGAAGAGAAAGAAGAACAAAAAGTGAGCAAAGTTGAAGAAGTGAAGGAAATAATGATTAAAGTTGAAGAGAAACATGAAACTCATGCATCTATTTCTTCATCTTTATTGTTGGAAAGTGGAGATAAAAATATGAAAACTACTGTTGAGAGTATGGATTAAGATGAGTTGATGAAGCTATCCTTCATCGCATTTACTAAAGCAAAAAAAATATCTAAGTAGAAAGGTGAGAAGAAGACAAGGGTAATGGAAAGAGTAGTTGATACTGTCAACAAACTCCTACCTATACCTTTTTATTTCTAATCAAAGGATAGTGCAGAGAACTTGAACAAAGTATTATATTACTTTGACAGTCACTATGAGTCCTTGGAAAAGATCGCTGAAGAGAAAACAAAGAAGAAGTACCTCGCAAAGAAGTTGGAGGAAATATGAAAGTATATCTCATGGGACTTGGGAATATTGAACAAAACCATATCTGAGGCAAGGAGTTGTGTATCACATGGAAGGAAGTTATACAGTTACTGTATAAATCTTGTCAGACACATGAAAAACATTAAGGAGATAATAGCAAAGGACAGAGTAATTTTGGACAAGATGATGGATAGTTGTGAGACCTCTTCACACTCTATATTGGAGTTAGATAGTGAAGTGTCTAGGATATTGAACAAAATAAGTGTTTTGGAGTTGTGGAAAGACTTGGTATGCCGAAGAGTTTAATCACTCCTAAGTTATCAATTCTTGAGACACATCTTTATGACATGGAGAAGACAACACAAACCCTCATAGAACATATGCCTAATGAGATAAAGGTAGTAGAGACATATTTGTTTTCACAGGGTTGATTCATGTGAGTCAGATACTGGTGAAGACTTTTTAAGAGGAAGTGAAGATCTTGGAGAGCTCATTCCAAGATGTGTTAAAGATGGTATAATGTTTTGGTAAGTAATGGCACAATTTTGTTATGTATTCTACATTTTGTTATACCTTTGCCATTGATGTCAAAGGGGGAGAAGAGAAGATATAAAAAATGTATAGAGAAGAAATAGAGGAGAAGGACAATGTATATCTTTTTGGTATTGACACTAAGTCATTTTTCACCAAGTGCTGCCATCAATGCCAAAGGGAAAGATTGATGGAAAGTGATTAATTTAGGAGTGTTATGGAACACTTGAGGGTTTTCATTTATGGAAACCCATCTGATGTGGATGGTCTCTTAGAGTGGAACACAGTTTGGGAGTTAAGGATTGCAAAATGACTAAGTACATAAAGTAGAATTATAGAGTATAGCAGTACAGTTTTGGTCAACGAAGACATTATATGACAAATGGAGACATGCAAGCTTAGAGGAAGCTATTTTAGGATATGTATGACTTTATGTTAAGGTCTCTTGAGTTTTGGTGTTGATCATAGTAAGATACATATATTTGAAGACATGCAAAGATAAAGTAATAGTGATAGAAGGCAGACGAACAATCACGATGATAAGTATTAATTCTATTTTATTATGTAAATGGAGGCCGATTGGGTAATGTAATAAGATATATATATATATATATATATATATATATATATATATATATATATATATGAAGANAATATATATATATATATATATATATATATATATATATATATATATATATATATGAAGAGATTTTGCAAAGCAAAGGGTGACAAGTATGAGATTATGTGGATGTGATGCATGGATGCATTGTGATGTTAGAATCAGACAAATGGTGATGTGAGATACAACTGGAACTACCTAAGAATAATAGATGCTTGTATTTCTCATTCTTGATAAAGCATTGTAACAAAATCATATTTCTAATTATATGAGTAGTGAGCTCAGTATACCTTTAACATGGTTTTGTATTCCTCTAACAAGGAAATGTGGTAATGTAATATTCAACTCCTTATAGGGCTGGTATCCTAACAAGGAAAAAATAATTTTAGTACATATTTTTGGGTACCATCCCCACCGGGGTTTTCCCTTGGCCAAGGTTTCCTCGCCAATAATTCATGGTGTTATGAGTTATGCTTTGTGTGTTTATGTTCTTTTCATTTCAATATTTATCTGGTTAAGTTAGAATTTAATAGGTTCATGTTTAAAGTGTTGTAATACTTATTCACCCCCTCTCAGTATTATTTAATCCTAACACATCCAATTCCTGAAGTGCCTGGGTTTTCTCGGGATGCTCCATCGAAGTTAAGCTTAAACCATTCCTTTTGTGGAGGTGTCCATTTGCAAATTTTTTTAGCCTCCTTATTCTTGATGTCTCCTTTACCATATTGGCGGGAATATTTAAGCCAAACCATTCTTTCCTCATCCCACTATCCCAATAGGAAAAAATAAATTCACTATGGTTCTTGTTTCTTAGTCTAATATTTATGGTTTCCACAATGATAGCTTCGATCTTATTTTGGAGGATTTTTTCATGCATATCCTTTTCCTGAAAGATGCTTTGATTACATTCTTTCCATATCTCCCATGCCGGTTTTTTCTTCTAAAATGATCATGGGAAGGAGTTTTTTAGCCTATTTGCCATATTTTTTGAGAATATTTTGTATATAGTGTTGCATAGAGCTATAGGTCTAAAGTCCCCAAGTTCCTCTACCTCAATTTTTTCAGGAATTAATGTTAAGAAAGTGTTATTGATTTCATTTAGTAAATTTCCATCCTTTTTAGTATTTTCTATAGCTTCAAAAAGTTAATCTCCTAGGAAATGCCAACATTTTTTAAAGAATCCAACCTGAAATCCATCCGGACTAGGTGCTTTATCCGCATTTAGTTGGAAAAGAGCAGTTTTGATTTCTTCTTTATTAAATCTCTTATTTAGCATTGTAGTATCTTCCTTGGTTAATATTTTAGGAATATTGCTAAGCAGTTTCTGTTGTGCATTAAGATCTGAACAGTGCCAGTTATTCAGAGTATTCTGATAGAAATTTACAAATTATGTAGCTATTTCTAATTCTTAATCCTAGTTATTCCATTGACATTTCTATTTCTAATTCTTTATCTAATTTTTCCATAATGTCCTTTGTAAATGTTTATGGGAATTTATTATTATTTATTGTGTTTATTTTGATTTCTTCTTCTTTGAATTCATAAATTTATACTCATCATATTATATATTGCATCTAGTTCCATAGGAATTTTCTTATCTACTTCTATATTTGGTTTTTTAGTATTTGGCAATGCAACATTATTTATATTTTCATTTGTAATTATGTCCTCAGCTTCCTCTATGTTATGGAGATTAAGATCTTCTTTGTTAATTCTTATTGGCAAGGTGACTCCTACTTCATTTATTATGTTTTTGTTACCCAAACTATTTGTTTGTAAATCATGCAGGGATTTTAGTTGATTTCTTACTTCATCATGAACAATCATTAATATATAATTTATTAGTTCAATCAAAAGATGCATGTTAGCTTCCAGACTTCTAATTAATTGATGTTTTTTAATACTACTGGCGGAGTCATAGAGTTTTTCATTAGGGTTATCTAAAGGGGTTTCTATGTTTGGATGTTTAGTATTTTATCGAATTGAAAAACCAGAAGGTTCCTTATTATAATCAATATTCTCCAGATATTGACTGTTATATAAATTTTCTGAATATATTTTTCCTAATAACTTATTATCATGTACAAAGTCTGGATTAGTTAATGTTTCTAAGTGCTCGTGTTCTGATGGTATCGATTGTGTTGTATACTTGGAGAAAGGATTAGATAGGAGGGCATCTATATTTATGGAGGGAATGGTCATTGAGTCCTCAATGATCTCTCCTTCTTTTGTGTTGTTATCTGGGGTTAATTCTTCAATATTAACAAGGCTACTAAGTTGTAAAACAAAACCTCCTTTATCTTTAATAAAATTCACTTTAACGTTGTTTTTTTATGATAGAGTGATTTTAAAAATTGGGATTGAGGTGTACTGGGCTTTTGGGTCTGCTTTCTTTTGTTAGTTTGTGAATGTTATATTTAATTTTTTTGTTGATTACTCCATTAAAAGGTTATGGATTTAGAGTGTAAATCAATCTGTTTGTGATAATTTTAATTGAATATATTTTCTTTTTAGAATTATTTTTGACTAATATTTTGACATTAATAGACGCAGTAAAGTTTTCCACCAACCCCTCAAAGCTGCCAAGTTGTTCACCTATTCTCATAAGAATTTTATTGTGGAGCAATTCCATTGGAAAATTCAGGATATTTATCCACTATGCAGATAGAACATAATTATTTATATAAGGATCGAATTATTGAGTCCAATCATAAAATCTTACCCTAAAAGCTTTATAGTATATAGGAGGACCATGTAAAAAACTTGATTTCAGAGTTGTATTTTGCAATCAATAAAAAAGAAGCCATTTTCTAGGTTGGATATACTTACTTGTTTCTGGAAGGAAGTTTTAAGCCACTCATAAATACAGAGAATGTAGATTCCATAGACTTCCCATTCATGTGTAATCCATGAATTTTGTAGTGTTCCCATAATCCTTTGGAAAAGGTATTATTGATTATTATTGTATTCGCCGATTCTGTAGGCCTAAAGAGATCTCCATGTTTGGTATTTTCCATGTGCCCTAAATCCTTCCTTGGTCTGTGATTGTTGAGATAAATATTGGGATCTTCCTTCGGGCTTTCCTTCCTTGAGGTGATAAAGAATTGATTTGCCAATTTATGAACCTCTTCCCTAGGTCTATTGATTAAGGGAACCCTCTCAACAATTTGTTGTTGTTTTTGACATTCCTCCTTGATCCAACCATTGGAGGTGTATCCCTTTCTTAGTTTATAAAACCCACTATAATTTTCCTTTTTAAATCGACTATGCTTCCTATTTCTTATGGTCTTCTAGTCAAAAGTGACTGTATCTTTCATTTTATCAGACAATTTTGACCCAGGGCTCAATACATCATTCTTGTTTTCTATTTTAAAAAACCCTAACATATTCTGCATAGAGCCATATTTGGTTTTTTCAAAGAAATAGATATTTTTCCTACGATATCATTAATTTCAGAGTATTTAAATTTTGTATTCATATTACTGAAAAATAGAGTACTTGAGACCTTATTCTTACATGTATTTGAAAAAACCCCATTTGAAATTGAAGGGCCCGAAGAGTTGGTTGTGAAAGCAATTTCCTTCCCACAACACTTATCCTCAATAGAAATTGTATCAACCTTGGAGGGGATGGGAAAATTTTTATTTAACACACTAAATCTGTTAGTTTTGACCCTCTTCTTATTGTTGTGGTTCTTTCCATAATATGCAAAGTAGGGTTTTGTAGCATTATAAATATGCAGTGATCGCACATTTTGTTTTTTAGGCAGAGACATTTTTCTATTCTAAAGTTTAAATATTGGGCAAGAGATAATTATCTTGGGTTTTTTTAAAGGTTTGAATAAAAAAATGAGAATTTTCTTTGGCTTTTTTTGTCTACTATATTTTTTGGTTTGTTCGGAAGAAAAGAAATGAACATGTTTAATAGGGAAAGATGAGAATACTAATTGAGTCTACCTGTAAACTCACTATTTTTAGCTCATTGTATAGGTGACCTTTACCTTGCAGTTTCCTACAAAAAAATTTATGAAAGTGATAGAGGAAGGAGCCACCATATACAAGTATGAAATAAAGGATGCAAATTTTTGGCCACAAGAGCTCAAAAAGGTTAAACCAAAATTTCATGCAAAATACCTTAACATTAAAAATGCATATTGGGAAGAGCATGTATATCAGCTAAAGAGAGATGATTATGTTCATGATCTTGAATAGACCCAATATAACTTTGATGACTCAACTTGAGAGAGGATCTCTCCTCCACTTGAGGCATTTGACTCCTAGTTGTGTAGAATTAAACTAGAAAAAGATTAAGGGAAATGTAAAGAGAAGGTGAAAGAGGAAGATGATAAAGTTTAGGGAAATATAAAAGATGGTTCAAATGGTGAATAGATACTATATCTTATGTCTTTTTTTATGAACCATATAACTATTACGAGCCATTATACTAAAACTTTTACTAATTAGACTTTTCATATTCTGTTATGTAATGATATTTTGAGACTATAAACACTTGTTTTGATTTGTTTCTCTATGACCAACTAGGTCACCTTATTATAACCTATATGAATTTTTTTGTCATTTACACTCTAATAAATATTTATAAAAATTGAAACCAACAATAAAAATATACTTTTCAAACCAAAAATTTTATAAACCTGCAAATAGACTGCACTATCCTAAAAAGTTAGCACCTATAATTAGATTCTCTATTAAGCCCCATTTTGGTGATTTTGAGATTTCATGTTTGTTATTCTTGATCTTAGAAACATAACTCCACTTATTCTGGCATCTTCTCTTCATTCTGAATTTCGCATTTGAATTTGAGCTTATTTTCTTAGGTATAGAATGATTTTAGAATTGTATAGAATAGTTTTGGCATTCTATACCCTAAGATTCATGCCCAAATTTCAATGGGTGGCCTATTGTGGCATTTTAGTGAGATTTCCACATATTTGGTTGGCCTTTTTAGATTTTGAATCCCAAAATTTTATGAGAGGTATACAAGTGACCCATCTCTCCTCATATTGGCATAAGGAAAGGTGATTTCAAATGCTCTTCTACAATTTTGCATTCAAATGTTCAAGATAAAGTTTCAAGCATTCCTCAATCATCCAAGGAAATTTTGAATGCAATATTCTCCATTGTAGCAAGATTCTCTCCCATGATGACTAAGTACAGGAATTATCAATCAAGCAAGAAGATCCTTTTGTCCATCTACATGAATTTTATTCATCCATTCTTCAAGGAAAGAGTCATCAACCATACAAAAAATTGAAGATCTTGGAGTGGAATTCATAGATCCATGCATTTTTTAAGGGAATCCTTGATTCAAACTCAATATCCATCAACTACATACAAGCACCTTCATGAACATGTGCGATCTTAATATCCATTCATGAAGGTATATGAATTTACAAGGTAGATCTAATATTTATCTTCACATTTTCATTGTTTTCCTTTATGGAAATTCATTTGAATATCAAGGTTGAATCCTAAATAGGGGTTTGAACAAGGAAAACCCCTTTCAACCAAAAAATTTCCCATTTTTTTGTGTGCATGAATAGGTGGTGAAGTTGTCATCAAAAATAAAAAACTATGAGATTTGACAGACTATCCTAGAAAGTTTCAGATAAAGTTGTAGGGTACACATTGGGAAAATAATTCTTTACCTAGGTACATAACACCTAGTGAATTATATGACCTCTATTCCAGCCTCAAATTCATACTACTGATCAGATCTACTCTCTGGTTACTATTTTAGGTCACTGTAGGTTTCTCTAGATTTTGTTATTTTGTAAATTTTTAAAGCTGTCAAATTTTCTTATTTAGCCTTTTATCTTGAATTGGTCAATCATATCCCCTAAAAATAACTTTTCTAAATTCATTATCAATGAAGGGATCATTAACTCAACTAGTGTTTAAGTCCTACTTGATCCTATTGAGTCATCTTCCTTCTAATTGTATAGTTGGGAAAAGAGGTAGATTATCCGTTCCCCAACTAATCCATTCCTTTTTCTCATTGTACATTTGGTGAACTTGAATTATGACATTTCCATTCTTATTTTGGTGTTAGATCCCTTTTGTATGCATTATCATGCTTAGTTGTTCTATTTCTTAGGTTTCATGTTATAAATCCATTTATGTTGCATAAACTTGATGAGTGTTTGCATGTCTCTTTCAAGGTTATTATTTTCATTTTTTGTACATATCTTCCTTTCATTTCCTTGTGCATGAGTTTTATAACATTGGTCCTACCTATAACAATATGGCTTGGAGAAGTTGTAGGCTTATAGTTTTGTTTGACCCCGAGTCCTCTTTGTAGCCTAGGAATCTCGATGAAATACACATGCCTAATAATGAAAATCCCATTAGTGTTGAGAATCCCCCTTCCCACTCTTATCATGATGAAGAGGAAGATTTAAGAGTGTCTTCTACCCAAGTCCAAAATCTTTTAAAAACTGAGAAAAATTTGAGCAATGGTTAGGACAAGAATATTCTAATATGAAAATCGTCTCTTTAGTAGAAATGATGAGGAAGATAACCACAGTGATGAGCGTGGTGTTGATTTCTTGCGTACTATTTCCCACCTTATTGATAATAATGTTAAACACATTAAATAGTGTACTCAAGAACTTGGTTCAAACTTATATGCCTATTCCTATTTCATTACCTAGTGTTTCTATATACTTTCAACCTCTCATGACTACATTCATTTCAAACATCAATCCTACACATGTTAGTCTTGGAAGCATTCCTAATCCTATTTTTTTCCTCCTTCAAGTGCTCTATGTGTTTCCCAACCTTCATCCATGTATACCTAGAATAATGTCCCATTTTCATATTGCAATTCTCCTTCCATTTCTCATAATGGGTCAAATCTTTTACATATGTCTCATACCAACATTTCTATTGAATCCACTATCAATAGTATTTCTCAAATTGTTTCATCATTGTAACAAAAAATCACCTCCATGAATTAATCTAAATTTAACATTTCAATTTGTGACATTGCTAGCTCTTTGTCCTTGGATATCATTGATGATGTTATCCCTTAATACATGGAAATGCCTCACTTTGAGACTTACGCAGGTAAAGGTGATCCTTTGACTCATGTGAAGACCTTTCAAATTATTATGTAATGAATTTTCTCATGATCATAGATTCATGGCTAAACTGTTTAATAGAACCTTTTGTTTCTTCCCAAATCTACAAATTGTAAAGTTCTAAGAGTATGCCAAGCTCTATGTTAAAACCTTCCAATGGACTTGGCCAATGAATATGAGTAAAAAAATTATGGTTAGACTTCCCCTACACTTTAGTCTCTATAGGATGTAGGTGGGTTAACCTAGTCACCAACTAAATAACTAGATCTTTGAGCTGATACTTTTTATAGAAAATTATATCTCCTATTCATATTTTACTTCTAATCTCTATCTTAGGATTGCATATATTCTTGAAATAGACTACTTTACTTGGTGACTACTTGAATCCTTCTAACCTTTTGGTTATCCTTCTTCCTCTTCTACTTCTTTAATTTTGATCTACAACTATCTTGATTTCTAATTGATTATTTCTTCTATCTATCATCCTTATAGTGCTACTTCTTTGACTCTAGGTCTACAACTATCATGATTCTTAAATTTGTCTATATTTTTCTTAAATGTAATCTAATTATGTTTAAAATGAATTTTATGTGAAATGGACCAGTGCCTTCTTCTATTTTGGGCTATAGTGTCACCCTCTTCCAGACCTTCATGTATAATTCTATGATATAATTTTTAAACTCACCACTTGGTTGAATTTGTTAGCTAATCTAACCCTCAATATTATTTGTATATGGGAGAATGGTGAGCAATGCTAAGGTAGAGATCACTCACCAAATTTCTTTTTTTGTTGTGTGTAGGGGCCATACAGTTGGGAAATAGAAAAACCCAACCTCTTTGTATCCAAGCTTCATTAGCACAACCCAAGATGAAGGGTGCAAATGCAAAAACTAGATGCAAAGGGAGGAGGATAAGACATATTTCCACTATTAAGGAATTAATGGATTTGACTAATTGAATAATGAATAAGTAAAGATCTAAAAATTAACTAAGGATAACTGATGCAATGATAAATTTTAAAGTAAATGTATTATTGGAGAAGGATTTATTCACCTTGAAATGAATTAGGAGGTTATATGCCTTGAAACTGGAATTTCCAATCACAGAGATGTTGTTCACTGAAACCGTTTTGATGCAGGAGCATCTTGAGTCATTGGCAATCTTGCACAACCAAAAAGATGTTTTTCTTTCAGTTCTTTTATTTTGTTCTCTGTCACTCGGGTTCTGTTTCTCAGGCATGCTTGTTTCCTATTGCTTGGTTATGCTTTACCGACGGGTTTTGCTGATGTCTTTACCGACGTGTTTCAGTGATGCCTTTTACCAATGGATTTTTTGATGCTCGGTTATGCTTTACCGACGGGTTGCTGATTTTCGGTAACCATCTACCCGAGACTGTTATTTTGGGAGTTGGATCTTTGGCCAAATTCTTCAGTTAATTATGATGGCTTAATTTATTTGGGATCTCTCATTGGGATCTGTGTGGACCTAAATCTAGGTCTCTCTTATGGATTTGAGCGCCGACCTCTTGTGGTGGACTCTTGTATATATTTGGTTGTATGTTCTTAGTTTAGGATGATCTTAGAGAAAGAAGGAAAATATTTAGATATTGAGATCGAAGGTATGTGATCTATTTTATATGAAGATCTTATTGTAATTCATTGAATATATGGCCAAAACTAGGAAGGCCTTACATCCTGGCATGTAATGATTTTGATCAAGTTAATATAAAGGATAACTTTGTTTTCTTCTCTCACTCTGTTGTTTGGCTTCCGCATTGTGTCTGCAAGCTAGTTTGGTAGCTGAGAGTGCCCTTGGCCCCTCCTACTAATCCTCCTTGTGTCAGGTGGTATCCAAGCGTGGTGAGATCTAGTTCCTTCTTGAAACCCTAACCCTAGTTGGTATGGTTGTGGGGTAGCAGATTGCGATTTAACCTACAATTGCAAAGGGAATCAAGATGGTTCATGGGAGAGGAAATGCAGATCCAGGTTTAGCTGATATTCTTAGACAGATGGTTGCTAGATTGGAAGCTATTGAGATAGCCCAACACAAAGGAAGACATCTTGAGGATGTTAGTGATGATGAAAATAAGAGGTTCAAGGTGAAGCTTCACCTGCACCTATGATGAATCAGGAAGAAAAGCGATTCTTGAGAGCCTTGACAAGTTGGAAATCCACACCTCAGTTTAATCCTCCTGAGTACAGTGGAAAATTGGATTCTGATGAATTGATTGACTGGATAACAGAGATGGAAAAGTATTTTGAATATGAAAATGTGGTAGAGGATAAGAAGGTGAAGATTGCAAGCACAAAGCTAAAAGGTCATGCATCCCTATGGTGGGAACATCTGTAATTGGATCGAAAGAAGAAAGGTAAAGAAAAAATCAAGGTATGGGATAAGATGGTGAACAAATCGAAAGGCAAATTTCTACCTTATGATTATCAGATTAACCTGATTAGGAGAATGCAAAGCTAAAGCAGAAGGATAAATTTGTGAAACACTATACTGAGGAATTCTATAGATTGGACATCAGATCTGGACATGTTGAAGATGAAGTGGAAAGAGTTGCAAGATACCTGAATAGATTGAGAAGTTCCATACAAGATGAAATCAATTTGGTCAAGATGGAAATCATTGAGGAGACAAAAAAATTTGCCCTAAAAGTTGGGGAAAAGTTGAACAGAAGATATAAACAAAGAAAAAGAGGCAGAGGAGGTAGATTCCCTAGAGGAAGAGGTAGATCTCATGGTGAGAACAGTAGATCTAAACAAGACAACTCAATTTCGGACACATCTCAAGATAAAGGAAAGACTGAATGGAAAGGTGGAAATTCATACCGAGGAAGATGAAATTACTCCAGAGGTGGATATAGCAGAAAGGGATTCCAAGTTACTTGTTATAATTGTGGTGAAGAAGGACATAAATCTTTTGAATGTACACATGCAAGCAAGAAAGTCAGTAGTAGAAAAAATGCATTGGTGCAAGAGGAGTCACCAAATGAAGCTGAAAAGGAAGGAAATTTCATGATCTGAAGGATACTATGGAGTGACAAGGATAAGCAAGATCCTGTCAGGAAAAGTTCATTCAAGACCAGATGTAGAGTTGCAAACAACATCTGGAAAGTGATTGTTGACAGTGGAAGCTTGAAGAATCTGGCATCTAAGGAAATGGTTGCAAATTTGCAGTTGGAGAGGATGAAACATGCAAAGCCCTATGATGTCTCATAGATCAAGGACGATCATACATTAATGGTGAGTGAACAATGTTTTGTGAATTTGAAAATTGGGAAGTATTATGATAAGGTGTTGTGTGATATTATGCCTATGGATTGTTGTCATATTTTGTTGGATAGACCTTGGAAATATGATAGACATGCCATACATGATGGAAGGTTGAATATATATTCTATTTGGGTTGATGGTAAGAAGAAAGTTTTATTACCTTTGATTGAAGAATCTGTTGGTGAGATATGTACATCTGTGAAAGTTTATCTGATGGAAGGTAGATAGTTTGTTAAAGATTTGAAAAGAAATGATATCTGTTATGCTTTGATTCCTAACAAAATAAGTAAGGATAGAGAAGATGACATTCTTATAGAAGTTGGGAAGTTTCTCACTGAGTACAAGGAGATAATTTTAGATAATGTACTTGATGGTTTGCCACCAATGAGAGATATCAGTCACTGTATGTATTTCATTCCTGGAGCTAGTTTACCAAATAAAGCACCACATCGGTTAACACCTACCAAAAATGAAGAGCTTAACCGACAATTTCATGAATTGTTGAACAAAGGCTTGATCTAAGAAAGTTTGAGTCCATGTGCAGTACCTATTGTATTGGCACCTAAGAAGAATGGAGAATGTAGAATGTGCATTGATTCCAAAGCAATCAATAAGATCACAGTGAAATATAGGTTTCCTATACCGAAAATGCATGATATAATGGATTGTTTGAGTGGAGCAAGATATTTTGCCAAAATTGATTTGAAAAGTGGATATCATCATATCAAAATCAAAGAAGGTGATGAATGGAAGAATTATTTCAAGACAAAGGAAGGTTTGTATGATTGGTTGGTTATGCCTTTTGGTTTAACTAATGCACCCAGTACTTTTATGAGGTTAATGAATGAAGTTTTGAAGAAATTCTTGAACAAGTGTGTGATTGTATATTTGGATGACATTCTGATATTCAGTAAGACTAGAGAAGAGCATTTGATGCATATAAGACAAGTGTTGTAGAGATTGAAAGAGGAAAAGATGCTGATAAATCTGAAGAAATGTTCCTTCATGAAAGAAGAGCTTGTGTATTTGGGTTTTGTAATTTCAGCTGATCGTTTGAAGATGGATCCATAAAAGGTTGAAGCTATACTAAGTTGGTCTACACCTGAAAATATAATTGAGGTAAGATCATTTCGTGGATTAGCAAGTTTTTACAAGAAGTTCATCAGAAATTTTAGTTCTATTTGTAATGCTATGAGTGAAACAATAAGAGGAGACAAAAGAGAATTCAAATGGACACATGGAGCTAATAAGGACACATGGAGCTAATAATAGTTTTGAAGCTTTGAAGCTAAAGGTTGATGAATTACCTGTGCTAGCATTACCTGATTTCAATAAAGTATTTCAAGTTGAATGTGATGCAAGTGGAAGTGCAATTGGAGTTGTATTAACTCAAGAAGGTAAACCTGTTGCTTTCTTTAGTGAAAAGTTGAATGATGCAAAAAGGAAATATTATGTCTATGATCAGGAGTTCTATGCTATTGTGCAAGATATGAAGAAGTGGAGACATTATTTGATGCCAAATGAATTTGTATTGTATACTGATCATAAGGCTTTACAATATTTAGGAAGTCAGAATAAGATAAATCAGAGACATATGAAATGGGTAGATTATTTGCAGAGCTTTACATTTGTGATTAAGCATAAGAGTGGAGTTTCTAACAAAGTTGCAGATGCATTGAGTAGAAGAAGGTCATTATTGATTGAAATGAGAATTGAAGTTCTTGGTTTTGATGACATAAATAATTTGTATGAAAGTGATCCTGATTTTTCAGAGGTGTGGAGAGTGTGTAGAGCACCTAATACAAATCAATCAAGTAATTATGAAGACTATTTCATTCAAGAAGATATGTTGTTCAAAGGCATTCAGTTGTGTATATCAAGAGGATCAATGAGAGCTAATTTGATTAAGGAGAAACATAGTAGGGGATTGGCTGGACATTTTGGTATTGATAAAACATTGAGTTTGTTAAAGGAGAGGTATTTTTGGCCTCAGTTGTATAAATATGTTCATAAATTTGTAAGAATTTGTGGAGTTTGACAAGTTGCAACAGGAGTGAGTCAGAACAATGGTTTCTATATACCTGTTACTGTTCCTGAGAAACCTTGGAGTGATATCACCATGGATTTTGTTCTTGGCTTACCTAGGACATCAAGAGGTAATGATTCCATATTTGTTGTTGTGGATAGATTTTCTAAAATGACACATTTTATACCATGTAAGAAAACATCAGATGTAGTACATATAACAGATCTTTTCTTTAAGGAAATTGTCAGATTGCATGGATTACCGAAGAGTATCATCTCTGACCGAGACAATAAGTTTGTTAGCTATTTTTGGAAAATACTTTGGAAGAAGTTGGATACTGAGTTGAAGTTTAGTTCTACATTTCATCCATAGACTGATGGACAAACAGAGGTTGTAAACCAAAGTTTGGGTAATTTGTTAATATGCTTAGTTGGAGACACACCAGGCAATTGGGATTTGATGTTGGCACAAGAAGAATTTGTATACAATAGTTCAGTGAATAAAAGTACTAGAAACACACCTTTTGAGATTGTTCATGGCACACAACCGAGAGGTATATAATATTTGAGAGATATTGTTGGAGAAGAGAAAAGAAGTGCTGAAGCAGAGGAATTTGCATAATTTATGAAGACATTGCATGAAGATGTAAAATAGAAGCTTGAGAAAAGTAATCGAAAATACAAAGATAGTGCAGACATATCAAGAAGACATAAAAAATTTGAAGTTGGTGATGCAGTGATGGTTCATCTGAAGAAAGGAAGATTTCCTATTGGAACATATGGTAAACTGAAGATGAAGAAATTCGGTCCTTGCAAAATACTAAGAAGATTTTACAGCGGAAATGCTTATGAGGTTGAATTACCTGATGACATGGATATATCACATATATTCAATATTTTAGACTTGTATGAATATCATGAACCTGATGAAGAAATGACAGTACCAAGTGATTATCCTAAGAAACAGATAGAAGAATTTGAAAAGATTCTAAAATAGAAAATTGGCAGAAGTACAAGAGGGAAAGAATACATGAAGTATCTGGTGAAGTGGAAGAACATACCGATTGAGGAATCATCTTGGATTTCTCAATCTAAGTTGGAATCATTTCAGGTTGGACCTGAAAAATGATTCAGAGAATCATTTCTTGTAACCCCAGGTGTCTGATGCAGGAGCATCTTGGGTCATTGGCAATCTTGCACAACCAAAAAGATGTTTTTCTTTCAGTTCTTTTATTTTGTCGCTCAGGTTCTGTGGCTTGGGAATGCTTGTTTCCTATTTCTTAGTTATGCTTTACCAACAGGTTTTGGTGATGTCTTTACCGACGTGTTTCGGTGATGCCTTTTACTGATGGGTTTTATGATGCTCTGTTATGCTTTACCGATGGGTTGCTAATTTTCGGTAACCATCTGTCTGAGACTGTTATTTTGGGAGTTGGATCTTTGGCCAACTTCTTCAGTTAATTCTGATGGCTTAATTTATTTGGGATCTCTCGTTGGGATCTGTGTGGACCTAAATCTAGGTCTCTCTTATGGAGTTGAGCGCTGACCTCTTGTGGTGGACTCTTGTATATATTTGGTTGTATGTTCTTAGTTTAGGAGGATCTTAGAGCAAGAAGGCAAGTATTTATATATTGATATCAAAGGTCTATGATATGTGTTGTATGAAGATGTTATTGTAATTCATTGAATATATGGCCAAAACTGGGAAGGCCTTACAGCCCGACATGTAATGATTTTGATCAAGTTAATATTAAGGATAACTGTGTTTTCTTCTCTCACTCTGTTGTTTGGCTTCCACATTGTGTCTACAAGATGGTTTGGTAGCTAGGAGTTCCCTTGGCCCCTCCTACTAATCCTCCTTGTGTCGCATTTGGATCTAGGACCCTGTCACCTATACTTCCAACTATGAAAATATGAGGCTTCCAGGAATAAGTCAAATTTTTAGGTACAAGTCAAAGTTTGACTAAACCCCTCTATTTGCGATTGTGTACTTTCCAATTCTGATCTCTGAGATATCTCCAAAAATGCCTGAATCCAATTTTGCAGATCTTGAAACCTTTTCCTGCATAGAGGAAAAGGGAAATGATTTGTGGAAAAGGGCTTTCCTTGGTCAAGACCCGGTTTAGGAGGGTATGTGTAGGATCATGGTATACCAAGCTATGGCCTTAAATGGCAATGAAAATTCAAAAAATATGGATTAGTCAACTTGATGTAAAAAGTTGAACATCTTATCAACCTTATGTGAAAAAGTTGTAAGAACAAAATATGTAGGAAATTGAATGTAGTTTCTAAACTACTAGCCTTTTTCTGAAAAAAAAAATATAATTGTTCAATATTTTAGATTTCAATGCAGTACTATGAAAATTTTAAGAAAAAGATAAAAAGTACATGTATGTCTGACCACCTTAATCATGATCAAATGATGATATATTTACACAAGATTCTAAATATAAGTAGTAGACTCATGCCCGGATGTGACACATATTTTTGTGTAATTCTTTACCAAATAAATAATTAATATGAATTTTATGCTACAACTTATTCAAAATAAAAAAAAACTCTTGTGTCTGACCACCTTAACTAATTCTAAACTTTACAAAATTAGAAACTTTTTTTTCTTATAGTAGGCGAAGCATAGAATGTGACGCATGTTTCAGATTTCAAAAAGGTTAAACCGTTTGAAAGTTATGGTTGTTTTTCAATCAGTATGTCAATCAGGACTTTAGAGATATCTCA
>MU224633.1:712753-732606 GCA_018584345.1 Thuja plicata | reverse complement strand
TAAATTTGGTCACGAGATAAATGACCGGCAATAAACTACCAGTGGTCACGTGACCAAATTTGGTCATTTATCTATAATTTTTGGTAGTTTATTTGGTCATATATTGTTGTTTTTGTACTAGTGAAAAAACTCCCATTCCTCAATCAAAACCCTTCCTGAATTTCTAGTCATATGCATTGTTAGAATACTGAATTGTTGCTACATTCTTAGTTCATAATCTCATATAGAATAATCTCATTTTGCAATAGATTAATTTTAATTTCTAGAATAATCTTATGAAATCATGGCATAGTTATAATCTCATTTCTAGTTTAAATGGATCATTTAGATTAATCTTGCATGTTTCATTTCTAGATTAATCATTGCATTGCATTCATGGAAGCATAAATCTTTCGTTCTAGATTGGTCTATGGTTGTGAGAGTCTCGTTCAAAGAGATATTTCAAAACACCGTCTGGATAGAAGGCAATAGGTCAAATCATACAAATAGGCAAGATGAATAATCTCATATTCATTCTTGTGTGCATCTGATGAATAAGGACTATGTTGAAGTGTATGGTTGATTAACAAGGCCAAATTTACCACATACAAAGGGTAGTGGACGGGTGGAGGAAAAGTGGATAGAATAACTTGAGGTTTTGATGGATCCGTGGATATGGATCTTGGTACACAGGCACCCAAGATGGATGGAGAAGAGGGTGATGTATTCAAGGTAATGGATTTTGGGACATGAGGACCCAAAATAGAGTTAGAAAATGGGATATGTTTAGAAGGAGATGAAGTGCAAGACTTTGGAAGCTTGGATGCCAACTCTGACATTTCCTTTTTGTTCAAGCCTTTTAAGAGAGACTTGGGAATCCACATAACTTCTAATTTTCTTTTTGTATCCAAGTCCTTTGGAAGAGACTTGGGAATCCACATAGCTTTTGATTTTCCTTTGTTTTTGGATGATTTAGAATGCAATTCTTCCATGATGGATTGAGGAACCCATATTTTCTTTGATTTTATTCTTTGCTTAGTGGACCCTTGTGGTTTCTTAAATATTTCCTTTTTCTTTGTAGTCACATGTCGATTAGATTGGACATAGTGATCTTCATATGTAAGTGGATTCTTGTATTTTTTATTTCTTCGTTGCACATACAAATTGCTTCCAAAAGACTTGGAGAGTGTGAATGAATAGGGCCGATGTGGATGGTTCATATGGATGTGTTGATAGGGAGAGTACAAGGATGCATGTCTTTGTTGATCTTGATAAGGGATAGGGTAAGCAGATGAAAAACTAGTAGTTATAGGCATGGTGGATGGAGGGATATACATACCCAATATAGATGGAAAGTTTAACGGTTTCAACTTTGAGATATAGGGACCAAGGATGGATTTATATGATAGTGAAGGCACGCGATTACGTTTGAATGGAGGGAGATAATTTGTGGAAGGGATATCAACATCTTTAGAGTGAGCTTTGTTTCCGAGACTCTCATCTTTAAGATTTATCTTTATATCAATAGGTGCATGAGTAGCTTTGATAGGAGCAATTTTGATAGGAGCAGCTGAAGCTTGAGGGGATTTATTTTTCTGCAAGGGATTTAGAGGAATGATGGTTTCTTAAGGTGGATATGGAGAAGTATGACAAGGATATGATGGGATAATCTGATCTTGACAAGGATCTTTAGATGGTTTAGAAAGCGTATTTTTCTCTAGATTTTCAATAGGTTCCTTAGAGACGGTGGAAAGGATATATTGATCTTGCTTGGGAGACGGAGGGATATCTTCTTGGAAGAAATGGAAGGGGATGATAAAATCATCATGAGACTCTTGAGATGTGTGACTTTGGTCAACCATTGGATAATGATGGATGGTATCTTGATCTTGATCATTACAGATATTTATTTTTTCACACTGTGGATTTCCCTCTTGACATGGAGCTACTTCTAAGGATGAGGTAGGAGTTTTGATCTGCATAGGGGATTCTTGGCAGGTCGATGGATAATCATTTGGAATAGGCCTGATAGTTGTTGAAGCACATGGGTGCTTTGGGTCTATGATTTTTGAAGCTTGAGAAAGACTTGCAGTCGTATGTTGATTAGCTTGGATCTCTTTTAGACATAGTCCTTGAGGGTAGCCATAGTCATCATTATGCTCATTCTTTGATAGAGTTTGTGTGGCTGGTTTTGAAGCTTTAGGGGATGGAGGAATGGTGGAAGAAGTAGATGTGATATGTGAACCATTGCTAGACATGGATTCTTGATATTGATCATGCTTGAGATTAGTATCTTGTTCTTCTTTAGATAAATCATTAGGATTGTCCGGTTTAATTATGCCATCATCAAGAAGATCTTGGATTTTATGTTTCAACTCCATGCAAGATGAAGTTTTATGCTCATTGTGTCGATGATATGCACAATAGGTACTCAAAAATTTCAATCCATGTGATGTGACTTGAGGTAATGTGATGAGGTCATGCTCAAGAAGTTCTTCCAATGCTGATTCATAAGATTGTCCCAAAGGATTGAAGTCCCTCTTACATTTAACCCAAGGTTTTTCTTTCATGAGGTTACTAATCCCTTTGGAGGGAGAATTCATGGTGTTTTCAGCAGCTTTTAGGTCTTTGGATCCACTCACTTGATCAAAGATAGGATTTCCATACCAAGATTTATCCATGTTGTTAGGAAGTGGAGAGATGTGAGAGTCATGATCAAATAGCAAAAGATAGGTTGATCTTAATGAGGATTTTTTGGATTGTGTATCTTTTTCCCCCTTTAATTCTTGGAGTTCAGATTTCAAAGTTTCAAGTTGTTTTAATAAAGCTGCCATAGGAATCTCTTCATTCTCGTTACTAGGACGATAAGGTTTAGCCCATTTGCTTTTAGACATTGTAAGATTATCTTGATGTGCTTGCTTAGAAGATTGAAGAGGAGGTATAATGAATCAATTGATTGACTGACAGGTGTTGAAGTGATATCTAAAGTGCTGACTAAGTCCAAGACCAAAGGACAAAGGAGATAATGTCCAACTACGAGAGAGATAGCAATGAATCTGATCTTGAGTCAAGGTTAATAAACCTACTCTCACAACTTAGGATAAGGACAGCGTAGACAAAGATGATAAAGATAACAAGTCACTTGGACTAGCACAGCAAAGTCAGACCTCAAGACAACAACAAGTCAAACTGTCAATAGATTGTGACCAATGACAAACTAGTAGTGATGTTGTGAGAACACAAATTTGTGAAAATTCAGACAGAAACATCACGAAAAATACCAATTTGGACAACAATTTGACTGATTTTCAGAGTTTTGACACTAGATGCTGAAACTTGGACAAGAATTTGACAGTTTAACACCTAAGAGTGTAGATTTGGATTTTTTTGAGAATTTTGATGTTTGATTTGATTGTTTGTTTTATGTTTTTCACTCATGCAAGACACATCAAGAAGAATGTTTGTTGTAAAAGAATAGACACACCACAATCCTAGGTAAGACAGGGTAATATCTGCCAAATTCCCACTTGAACCGAAGTTCAGCCATGCCTACTCATAGCAGACAACTTAGAAGCTTGGAGGCACGGGCTCCTCCTTATAGTGCACTCACTTCTCAAGCACACTAAGCTTCAAATCCCAAGGAAGTCACTTCCCAAAGGACCGTTGTCTCTACTAAGAGCTGTGAAAATGCGGGACCTCTTAGTCGGTCTCTGACCTTCTACGCCAACAGATAGAGGGATTTTGGTCACTAGAACAAAGTTTTTAGTAAGGGCATCCGTTCAGGTGGCTATACATGTGGCAGATTAGCCCCATTAAGGAGGCCTCCTAGCCTACAGAAGTTATGTTATGTAGGTTTTTATGCACCACGAGGGTACTGAGGGATATCTTCTGTTGGCATAGCAAAATTGACACCTGTTCACTGTGAAATTAATCACAATGACATTTTTTATATACCGATTTGGAAGGGATTGGCTTTATCCTATTACCGGTTGGGAAATCCACTCTCACCGGCTCTATTAAAGCTCTCGGGAGGTAGCCACGCTAAAAAATTTGCATGAATTTCTCTTACACCCAAGATCCGCGAATTTGAGGGGAGAGGATGCGTTCATGTAATTATTTGAGATTACATATCTAGATTACACTTCAAACACATAAGCAAAGTGATTCTTTTTAAGCACCAAATTTGAAGTGTTATTTAACTACAAAACGCAGACATGATAGTTTTGAAAGACACACAAAGTCTTCGACAAGCATCCTGCATCAAAATCATTAGTATTTTATGATTTTGTCTTCATTTATAACATCCTGCAAACCACTGTTAGGCTGTAATCAAAGATAAGCATCAAGAACAACAAAGCCAAAGATTAGTCAGCGTTAGAAAAATAAAAAAATCAGAAATCTGATTGCAGATTCAAAAATTAGACAAAACATTATGCACTTAAAAAAAATTTGCACTAAAAATGTTACCGTATGAGCTTGTATGAGGCTTCAGAAGCTGCAAAACAGAGGATTAGATAGGTATAGTGATGAAAACCTATAATTTTTGATAAATCTGTGAATGAAATCCAGAAACTAAGACCAACCCAAAACTCTTCAGACAATTATACCTAAAATCATAAAAAAATTGCACTCAATTTGGACCTAAAATGAGCAAGATATGATTGTTTGAAGTTAGACTGCAATTTCAAAAACTCCAATGGTGAAGGCAAAGACTTTTCAAACTCTGCTGATGTTAGCAGACTGCGGCATTAAAATTGACGGTTTCGTGGCTGTCATAGATGGCCATGCATAATGATGGTTTGACGACCGTCAAATTTAACACAATAATTTTTTTTTCCAAAAATCTACCTCGGGCTATGTGCAGAAAAATTCAAAATTTGTCTCGATTTACGTGCAAATGGTCACACAGCTTGTTTGGGCAAAACAAATTTTCCATAGATTTGACTTTCGCCGGATATGGGCAATTTTATAGTCATTTTCAATCGAAATGACATTCTGGACGTGAAGGTGCAGTCAGATTTTTCTCAAAAAGAGATTTGGGTAATCTTTGGCTCAAAATGACATTTGAGCCCCACGGTGGGTGCCAGAAATGTGCATGTGAAATTGTGTACCTATTCCTGTAGCTGCAAACACACACTTCAATGAACCATTACGAGGTTAGCATATTAGAAAATGACAAAAGCATAATACTGAAATGCCCAAGGCTAATCGACATTGGCTCATTGCCTTCTAGTAGGTAGGAGTTTGAATCTTGCTCTCAGGTCATTGCAAGAAACAGTGACTACACCAGATCCTAAACGAAGGATTTGAAATAGCTAAAATGATATGATTCTAAATGATATGCAAATGCAAGATTGATCCCAAACTAATTAGATTGATTTTAAAGCACCAAATGAAAGATGACATTAATTTTAAAACCCAAATCAAATGTACTCTAAGATTAAAAAGTTTGCATGATTGAAAGTAAACTAACAATTATTCAATCAAAAAGCTATGAAATGCTAAAATACTTGAAATATTAAGAAATGAAAATTGCATAATAACAATAGTTAAAATTGGCATCCTTTGTGAAGGAAATGAAGCTCTCTTTTATAGAAAATCTCTTCTAAAACTGACGGTCAAGATTAGAGGAAATGAGTAGCTCAGATTCGATTTGAGGAAGCATAATCCATGTCCAAGCAATTTTATTGGTCAAAAGATTCAGTTTTTTTGGAAACTTCCAAATTGATTTTCAGTTAACAACTTTATTTTCAAAATGATAAATAGATAAGATTAAATTAACTAAATCAAACAAATTTGTTTCCAAAATGAGAAAAGATAATAATATTTATCAATTGAATAAAACAAATTTATTCCCAATTGAGAAAATATAAGATTAAATCAACTGAATAAAATAGATTTATTTCCAAAAATCAGTTGATGACATCATATGCATTTTAAAAAATTTAATTGATTTAAATGCATATTTTAATTCAAAAACATAGTTGATGACATCATATGCATTTTTAAAGATTTAATTGATTTTAAATGCATATTTTGTTTTAATTAATTAATTTAATTCTTTTTTGAATTTTATTGACAATTTAGTAATTTTATTCAATTACTATATTAGAATATCAGTTAAATAATTAGCATAAGGTTTATTTGCCAATATATTGTATTTTTAGGAATTAATTAATTAATCAAGTACGATGATTAATTAGGACCTAGGATTCAGGTCAGATTAGCTTGAAATTGATGAATTGCTTGTTTGGTTTAGGACTTAGAATTATCAAGATTAGGGTTTCTTGATATGAGATTGAGATTAGGGGTCTAGGGTTTAGGTGACCACTTTTAGGTCATTACAATGAGGTTCAAAGGATTTTCATTTTGAACAACATAAGGATTTTCAATTTCAACAACAGCTGGATTTTCAATTTAAACATGTTCAAGAGGATTTGCATTTGCATCGACAAAGGGGTTTTCATCATCAACAAAACTATGGGTATTTTCATTTTCATGAACGTTTCAAGGACTATGTTAGGAATTGAATCAATTTCAACACTAGTATATGCTAGTAATAAATCTCTATAAAGAGCATTATTTATAACTATTTTTTCAGTATCATTCAAAGGTGGATTTGAAGATGTACCTGGAATCATGTTTGTTGTCACATTTTCTGCGTCATTAAGAGGTTCATTCAAAGATGTACTTGCATTGTTTTCTATATTCGTATGATCTTTTAGATTCACCTCTTGGACCTCATCTTGTGCATCCCTCATACCCCCATGGTATATGCAATGTTTAGATCTTCAATTTTTGTGCATCCTGAAGCTTCATTGATATTCATTTGGTGCATCCTCAATCTTCTATCCCTAAGACTCTCTCTCTCTCTCTCTCTCTCTCTCTCTCTCTCTCTCTTCCATTTCTTCAGGGCTCATATATGTCCTTCCTTTCCTCTTTTGACGTTGTTTAAATCCCATGATTGATAATTCAAATCAATCAAATAATGCCTTCAATGGTTCACTTCAACAAAAAAAAGCTCCAAGATGCTCCCAAACATTAAATCATTGTCATGGTGAATATAATAATGCATCAACAAGACAAAAACTTAAAAAATTTGTGGAATCAGTCATTTTCGGTCGTACTGCTGGTACATTGCTGATGTGCAGTAAACTGGTTTCAATAAAATTTAAAAAAATGATGAAAACTAAAATGCAACCCCATTTTGAAATGGGGTGACGTTTCATTTTTGAAACGCCACACCATTTTGTAGCAGGATCCCGTTCCTCAGAAATTTGATCCCGCAATGTACACTTCAGGAACGGGGTGACATTCTATAAGTGGGACCCAATTCCCCAAATTTTGAAATTTTCCACCCAATTTTCTTCGGGTTTAGCTTTGGAAATGGCTTGGTTAACCGACCTTGAGCTTTGGAACTGGTTTGACATGAATGTTGGAGGCCATTTCAATCTGTAGAAAAATTTTACACTTTGGACACGAATCAAAATGAGGTTTCTACAGAATGTTTTGTCAAAAATAACCCATTATAGATCTTACGGTGTAGATTCTAAATATGTAAATTATTTATATATTTGATTACTTTTTTTTTAATTGATTTCTACTGAAACGGGTCTACAAACTTCTAAAGAATAGGATATAATTTGTTATTTTAATAACGTTTTAATTTGGAAGTTTCTTGCAAAAGAATTATATGGCATCAATTTAGAGACAATTCTATAGAATTTTAAAAAAAAATTATAAAATCATATGTTTAGGTCACATTATGCTTGTCATACACAAGACTTTAAAAATAACAATCTAGCTAATAAAAACAATTATTGACTAAAAAAATACAAAAAAATATTTTCATCAATCATAACTGAGTTATGGTACCATTCCCCAAAAGAATTCAGAGAAATAGTTTCATTTGGATCAAATTTTTCTTGTCGTACACGGACCTAGCATGGTCTTGAAACATGGACTTTTAAAATGTGGGTTTTAGTAATGCATATTAAAAATAAATAATTATCATCTGGGTATTTAAATAAATTACATATTTGGAAAGTAGACTTTGAGTACTATAACTTATATTACTAACTCTTTTTAAGATCCAATCTCTAAGTGCTTCAAATATTCAGCTCAAACAAGACAAACTTGAAAAAATAGGAAAATAAGTTCCACTTTTTGGCCAAAAAGTGGACTCAACTTCTTGCTGACACCCAAATTGAGATACTAAACAAAAAATAAACTAGACTAATAATAGTAAATTTAAATGTATGATTTATTAGAAATAACAGAAATGAAAGGAGATCTGGAAAAGAATATACTGACAACCAAGAAGGTAGATGAATCTCATGAACTATTCCTCCTCCTTGTCCAAGAAAATAGACACACACAGAAGAAAATAAAATGTTGGGGTTGTATGAAGACTTGCCTTAGTCAAGTCCCTACTTTGGTGTTTCCACCTCCACAACAGCCAAATAGAGAAATAATCAGTGATATATGACTAAAGAGACAATAAACAAATAATAGTAAATAAAATAACAAGAAAGTGATAAAGATAGTATGATATGACAAAAATAATGGAATGAAATACAGTGAAATACCTCCCTTCAAAGCCGTGAAGTTGGAGCTCAATGGAGTGAAGGCAAGGTGATGAAGATGACAAAGTCACCATGTCGTGAAGATCAATATGCCATATGGGATTTATCCAAGCACAAGGACAGACTTACGAATATGTGAAGAAGTTATAGAGTGAGTTGGAATTGTCAAGAGGAGATCCCAAGTGTGTGGAAGAAGAACAAATGAAGCTCAAAGATCAACTTTAAAGCTATTCCAATGATTCTCAGCGTCAGTAGGCGATGGTGAGAGATGTTACACTATAGGGTGACAGTTGTAATGTCTTAATGATTTGCATATTCACGAGATGAGTATACATCTTTGTGGTGTGCAAACTTCCTATGCCAACTAGATCATGTGGTCAAGAATCTTGGCAAAAAAAGATAAGGGAGATGTAGGGACATGAAGACTTATATGGAATTGTATTTTGCGGTAAAGGTAGGAGCATCACATACTGGTGAATTATTATATATACTTAGAAATATCACTATATCTTTGAATAGGAAGAAACAAACTATTAAGAAACATTTTTATATTAAATACTATCAACTCGACTCTAATAGTAATATTTTTTTTACCTATTCAATACCAAATATGAATTATAATAACATGAACATGAAAAGTCACAATAACAGGGAAGTGAACTCTCTCCATGAGAAAAACAAGAGGAGAATAAGAGACGTTAGTATTAATTATATATTTCATGTACCTATACGTCTTCTAGACATATGATTTATTCAATAACTCTTCTAGTTATATTTTTCCTAGTTCATATTCAATACCAAATATGAATTATAATTATTAGTAAACATTAAAAATGACAATAAGTGTGCTTTTTGTGCCAAAAGCAAGAGGAGACTAAGAAGCGTTAGTATTAATTATACCTTTCAACTACCTATTCCTCTTCTAGACATGTGATTTGTTCAATATTTATAAAATAAATATGAAAAGGATAGGAGAAAATATATTTTAAAAATTAAAAAAAAATGTTAATTTTAACTTCTTTAAAAAAAACAAAAATTGCATATTTTTCAAAGTAAATCACAATAAATTGATATTTTCTCTCTTATAAATACATTTGAACATCATATTTTCAATACCTTCTCTAACTTATAAATACTATTATTTTTCAAATCAATTAAGAAAACTTTTTCATTAGTCAATTTCCTTCCAATTTATGTTTTAATTGAAAAATTAAGACTATAGGAAATTTTTACATAAACTTATCATTTGTGTGAAATTTTGACTTAAACAACACACTTTAAGTCTTGACTTGTTTAGGTGGCTCATAAAACTAACTAATAGATGAACCCTTTTGAAAAAGGTAAAATGAATTCGCATGAACCGTCCTCAACAAATCAAAGCTTATCTAATGTGAAACAAGTGTCACACTAATAGACGGTTTCTTTTGAAGAAACTAATATGATTTTACATAAACCATCTCTAAAAATAAAAGCTTATCTAATATAAAATAAATGTGGACAAATTAACAAAGAAACCATAACATTAAGAATCTTTATTCATGTAGAAGCTATTGTTAGCCCCATACTATCAAATTCTAAGACTATTATTGGCAATTCCACTAGGAAATATGGTCCATGGAGTGAACATTGATTAACTTATTCCATGTGGAAGCTATTACTAGCCCACAATAACATCAAATCCATAATTATAATAATCTAAGAGATGATCATATGACATCTTTGATAATAATCTAAGAGATGATCATATGGCATCATCCAAAGGAGTGAACATTACAAGAACTTATTCCATGTGGAAGCTATTGTTAGCCCCCACAATAACATCAAATCCATAATTATAATAATCTAAGAGGTGATCATATGGCATCATCCATGGCTAAATTTTGCAAGGTTTCCAAGCTGTTCCACAGTGCGGACAAGATGATCAAGCCTGGCCAGAAACTCAATGAGCAAAGAGGCGAAGGTAATGAATGAGAGAGCGTTGATACTCTCATGACCTATAATCTTAGGCACAACATGATCGTGGTCATCCATATGCCCCTCCTCCAACATGTCTACTTCTAGAGAAGGCCATGAATGAAGCCTTCGGGCAAGCTTTTTCATTTCAGAAGCTTCACCTCCATCACAAGAGTTATCTCCATTGCAAAGGCCTTCAGAAGGATAAGATATTAATGAGGGTTTTGTCTCCAATTCTTTAGTTTTGTTGGGGAGGACAAGATGAGAATGGGTGTCAATTTTATGCTGAAGGCGCTCTGCAGCAGTGTGCACTTTCTTCAATAGCATTACAAGCGAGGAGCTTTTCATTTTGTCGATGTTGCTTCCCAGCTCTCTGATCAGTTTTGCAGCTTGCGTGCTTGCATCTCTAAGCTCTTTTTCAAACTCGTTCCTAAGCTTTTGAGGAGCCTGTTTGATAAGATTAGTGGGATTAGAAATCTTAATTAAAAAGAGTTAATTGATTTTAAAAATATATTAAGTTCATAAATATAATTAGAAAATTTCTATAGTTGATAATGAATTGTTCGTATTTTTTTTTATTTGATCATATAGATTTTATTGTTGTCTATTTTTAGAATCAAATTTTATGATCCATCATCAAGACATTGAGAACAAGAGCACCTTTCTCTACTTTTGCTCTCACTCTTGTTCGTATGTCTTGATGATGGATCATAGAATTTGATTACAAATGTTAACAACAATAAAATCTATATGGTCAAATCTAAAAGAATATGAACAAAACATAATATTTTTTGTTATTCATATCTCAACGTGATGGTCAAGTTGTGACATTGTTGATGTTATCACCAAATTCAAACTTCTATTAGACCATCATGCTCACAGACTTTGAGCCCTTGTTGGGTCAATGTTCTTGTGGGCTTTATATTCATACAGGGTCCCTGCAAGCATCATTCTGCTTGTGACCCATGTTGGATTAATGTGCTTGTGAACCTTGCATTCATGCAGTGTTCCTGCACTGCTGGACCAATGCACTTTCAGATTTGAATAACCAATTTTAATGTACCTCAAAAACTGATCTTATATTATTAGTTCACCCATTTATAACTATAATAAAAAAAATTGAATTATCAAAATACAAACTTAGGCAAAACAGCCTATAGACTTTCCATAACTAAAAACAACTTTTTATAGATTAAAAAACCTCCATCACAAAAAGAAATATATATTTTTAACATAACTTTAGAGAAGTATTGAAGAGAGGATATGCACCTGTAATTCAGAGTGCAAGCAGCGGTGGAGGGCTGTAACTTCGTATGCACAGTGACGGAGTACTGCCCCCACTTTTACATATTGAGCCCAGGGATAGAAGAAAAGCTTGAACCTTCCATGTGGAGGCTCCCACTTTGCAGATTTGGCCTGCACATAGTTATCAGTGCAAAATTGTTCTAGTTAAAAAGCCATTTTATGTAGAAGATTTTGCATTCATTTATATAATGAGAAAAATGTGAATGGCATTAAACACACCAATAAATATAAGCAGAGAAAGAATGGTGCAAAGCAATACTGAAAAGCGCTGATCATAAAATAATTTTAAATAAATATCTTTTTGAGCGTGTTTTATAATGAATTAGTGAAAATTTCAGTAAAAGATGAGTTCAATTTATAACAGAATTTAAATTTTTTGTTAAATATATATAATTTTATACTAATTAAATGTTTATATATTTTTAATGAACGTGTAACTTTTAGTTGAAATAAAAATAAAAAGTAAAAAGCAATCTTAAAGTTCTAATGTCAGTCTGAAAAGATTAAAACAAAGAATCTAACACTTTGCGGAAAATTTTAAGAATTATTAAATCTCAAACATAAAAATAAATAAAAACAACCAAATAATTAAAAAAATCCTTCATCCTTATAAAACAAATTGTTCATCAACTTCACAAATTGTTCATCAACTTCATATTCATATGGGGTCATGGGAATGATTATTTCTTAGGCGAAGAAGTTATGAGGAAGCATTTATCCTCAAAGAACATAGCAAACAAGTCTCAGGAAGCATTATTCGTGACAGGTGGCCATCAAAGGAATGACTTGACCCTCGAATACTTCAAGCATTTGATTTGGAACAAGAATATCTAAAAGAAAAACACCGCAGGCTCGATGGAAATATATAAATGACATAATTAATATTTAATTATTTCTATAAGTATACAGTAATTTCTTTTTAAGATTAATTCGGAGGCCACAAAGTTTGAGAGAACAAAAGAATTCGTTATCAAATTGAATGGTAGAAAAAACCAACAAGATCTATTATGCCATAAGCTATGACCTCTAATCATTAAAAATCTAATAATACTGTATTATATTCCATACAGAAACCAAATCAAAACAATAACAATAAAAATGACAACTGTCAAATTGCTAGAGATATCCATCAGATTCTGACAGCACAGGACGTACCAGAGTTTCTTCTTTTGCAGAAGAATTCAATGCTGTTGTATATCTTTTAAAAGCTGGCTCTCCATCGCAGTACTCCATATCATCTATAATATTTGTAGATCTTGCATGAGCCAAAGCAGATTCTTCCAAATATAGCTTCACACATTCTGCAAAACTTATGAATTGTAGTATTTAGTTCCCAAACAATGCCATAAATAAAACTTAGCACAACATATCTAGTCTTGTCTCAACTCTCCCATACATGCATACATATTGAAACTCTAAGCCCTTCAACTGTACTTTAGAAGAGTAATATAGTATACCCAATTAATACAAACCTAAACCCAATACATGGAAGGCTCCAATATTTGTGATAATACTTAGAAATTAGGACTAATTTTGTTTCTTAAAAATATTATTAGGTGTGATACTCAAAATCAATACTTTTTCCTAACAAAAGTAGATAATATCACCCCTAACTATTTGATTGTTTATGGTTACAAGCCTAGCATACGGAAGACATGCTTACCTTCTAGTGAATCGGCAACATACTCAAAATTCTTCACAATCTGTTGGTGGAGTTGCTCGCCTGCCCAGCTGGGAAAGATCATAGCACTTACTAGCATTGGGGCAGCACCTCCTATAGATATTGAATAAAGCCTATCTACAGTAGTTCTCACAGGATTCCCCAATCTGTAGGCAGAAACTACTATAAGGCAGAATGTGAATATATACACTCTGAACCCATATTCATACTCTCTCATAGATGGCCACTGCTTTATGAAAGTTGCCAATGAGCCTGCAGAAACATGGAAGCTCACTGTCAAACATGATTACAAATAAATAAATTCAGAATATCTTCTAAGAGATGATTGTATGGTACCAAGGAAGAAGATACTGAAGCCAATTATTATTGGCTGAGCTACCCCTCCAGAAATCAAAGCAATTTGGGCAATAAGGAGAGCCAAAACTCCTGCTGCAATACTCCCCAGTGCCCTATTCAATCCCTTTCCAACAGTGCCACCTTCAAAAAAAAAAAAAATTAAAAATAAATTAAAAATAAAAAATAAAGAAACCAATAACTTTATATCACCCACAGAGCTAATATAACAATTTCTATCATTTATATAGAGATAACTATTTATTTGTTTCTTTGTGCTGTTTTTGGATTCCATTGTGTATATTTATTTACATCAACATTTCAGATCATACTCAATGATCCATCATCAAATTGTTGGAGAACTCAAGAATATGAAGATAGATCATTAAATATGATCTGAAACATTAATATAAATAAACATACACAATCGAATTTAAAAACAAAACATATCCATTATCCATTGTAAAAAAACTGACTAAAATGTTGTCTTTTTCTCTTATATCATACCTACAGTCTGCTCAAAGACTACCACCACAGTGAGAATTGCCCAAACAGCATTGGGTCCAAACACATCAAAGGGTTCTCTAACAAGGATCAGCAAAGAAACTAGGAATATTGTTAGCCCCACTTTGAGAGAGAAGGTTAGCCTGCTAGGATCCTCCTTGCAGAACTCCCACAATTTTGTGAACGACCGGCATATGCCTTTTCCAGCCTTACTTGTTACAACTCCCCTTTTTGTATGCAAGGGATCAGGAATGTTGATCTTAATTGATGCTGAGCTCAGTCCACCTTTTGCCTGCATTCTCCAATCCCTCTTCTGTTTAAACAAATATTCTGTAACTCTCTGTAATTAGAATCTCATCAACAGATGGCCACCGATCCTGAACACCTGCAACATAATTTGAAAATATGTCAAACCATAAAAAATATCTATTAACTTCAAACTCAAACACACAGATCCTTGCCAACCACAGAAATTCCAGGCTATACAAATTTAAATCTAAGAAAATTTGTACAATCTTTAAATTTAAGATTTACAGCAATTTGCCAGCACGCCAAGCCTTATAAATCATAAATTAATATAAATAAAATATATCCAAACCATTTTGATAAAAAAAATATACAAATATTTCCCATCCAAACTAAATAATCACCTGTTCTGAATAAAAACAAAATTTAAAAAACAGCTTAAAAACAGGCTGATTGACTATTTGGCTTACTTTAAAAATGTGTAACAAAAATATTGGAATATACTTACATTGCATCTATAATTAATAAAATAAATGACAATTCATTTAGTAAAGCATTTTGAAACTAAAATGTTACTTTAATGATTTAATTAATATTAAAGTAAGTACATATCAATTTATTCATAAAATATTATTTAAGTTCAAATTGTTTTATTTATATCTAAACTTTATGTTATAATCAATAATTGGTATATGTAATATAACTTTTTTGTTGTAATTTTGTATATTTTTCAATAGACTTTCCCATCACTTAGAGTGATTCATTATTAAGAAGATGAGAGTGATCAGAAAATCAATTGAAATAGATATACAATTAAAATAAAAAAATTAGAATATATCAATAAAATCATATCCATAATACTTCTAGACCTTAAATCTATCATAATATACCAACTAAAATTGAAAGATAAATCCAATATTATAAAAAAAACATACAAAATCAGTTGATAACAAATTTTTAGTACCCTCAAACCCTTTAAACCTTTAACTCTATCTATTATATGATAAACTAACATTAAAAAGGAGTTAATCATTAAATAAAAACACAAAACAAACTAAAACCTGTTGTTAGATCTCACAAGGGCCTGTAGAAATCTGATTCAAATGTATTAATCAAGAGAAAAAAAAAGGATCAACTAAGATTTTATGGAATGATAAATTAAAGAGGAAGTTACAAAGCTTTCTAAGAAAAGAGGAAATCATTTGAAAACAAGATTGCAGAAAGAAAATTGTCTATAAGAGACTAAAACAGTACCTGCAAATGCTGGGCGCACCACGTAATAGTCCAAAGGACTAAGACTATATGTAGGAAAGCCATTACTGTTCATGTACAAAGAAATCCAAAGGTGTAGCGTAATTCATCAGTGAACTCCTTCACGTGGCAAATGCTAATGCTAAAACCAAGATGCTTTGAACCAATAATTACTAGCAGAATCCAATTTACAAAAAGAATTTTTTTGACTTTTGCCAACCCTAAGAAATTCCTTATCAGTGAAATAATCCAAAAGGTGGGACAATGCCAACATTAACAGATTTTGGGCAACGAATCGATTCTGTCATTTCAAGATCTAATTCAAGATGGCTGAGAAACCAACTTTAAAGATAGAGATGGTGTGTCTTTTTTATCTTGTGAAGATTGCTTACCAAGTTTAATAATAGATGGAAGCCATGATTGGCACAAGTTGGTCTGGATTAATTGGTAACCTTTATTCCTTGCCAAATATCATAGTGAAATCTTGGAAGTAGTGAAAGTATTCCGATGTGCTGCATTACACGATTCCGTGTTTAGGGATTCTTTGGGACAAATTCAGACCACGTATCTGAGCTTGCTTCATCAGTATGGTTTTGAATAGAATATGTTTCCATTATTGACCTTAACAAATGGCGTTGCATTCTTCAGAAATCAAAACTCCTCTGATTATTCACCGCGTTTCAAGATAGAAAGAACTGATACTTCGATGAAGTGGAAGAAAATATTCTGCGGTGCCATACACAAGTAGGAAATGTCTAAGAGGACTGGGAATTTTCTTAAATTCCTTTGTTTCAGTATTCATTTCAGATTCGATACTAAGTTTTGATCTTGGAGGTCTGAACGACCGTATAGTGAATTGTATTGTTTGTTCTTTTACCAATTTTAGGATAAAATGTCTCTCCCTTGAGTCCCATCAATCTATTTTAGCTATTAATGGAGAATAATAGAAATATATTAAATTTCAAGCATTTTGAATGGGCTTTTGGTCTATTGCTGATGTTGAAAGGTTCTTAATGAGCCTACCAGAAATCAAGATTAGGAATCAAGTCTTAGTTTGACACCATAAGGAATGAGGTTGGGATCATGTGACCCTTAAATTTGGCCAAATAGATTATTTCAATCATTTATTAATTACTTATATTTTGGGGTTGAAAGAAACATTAATACTAGCAAGAAGACAAGCTAAAATGGGTCAAATCACAAGAAGTCCTTCAACCATGGGAAGCCTAATGCTATATTTAGCAAGTCAAATTTGCATGTTCTTGAATGAATTGGGTACTTGAGGTTGTTGAGTTTGAATTAATTACTAACTTTTCTTCTATTAGTTAAATGGGTCTTCAATTGTTTAATTAATTACTTTAATTCTTCCAAAACTTCATCTTTTAATCATTTAAACATCCCCTCAATATTAATTAAACAATTAATATTATTTAATTAATTATCAAAAAATCGTTTTGTTTTCAAAAATTGAATATTGGAAACTAATATCTTCTTAAAATTAAAAAATCTCTTCAATCTTTATCTCATCTTTTATTTCCTAAGATAACTCTTCACTTTTTGAGTTTAATTGGAAATAAATCTATATTTTTGGAAAGTTACCCAAATCTTTCCAGTTCCTAATTATCTTGTCCATTCAATCTGTTTTTCTCCAATCAATCTTAATTGTCCATTGATTCCTCAAAATCTATATAAACCCCCTTCAAACCCATACGAAGGATCATGTTTTTTAATAACAATTATCTTATGCAGGTTTAATTCAAGCAATCAAGTAATCCAATATCATTTTCAGTTTTCTCGAATCTCCTGACTCCAAGTGCTATTAGTATCACCCTTGAGTGTCACTTCAACAAGACTGCAGAGAAGCAACAAAAGAGTTTAGGCATACATTCAGAATGGTTTGATTAATTTTATATTTTAGTTTCTGATTGTCATGTTTAATTTATGTTGGTTTGTGGGGTTTTATCTAGAAGTTTCGATTTGATTATTATACAGTGCTACTAATATCTATTTCTTGAGCTTTGCAGAATCTTTACATACATTTTGGTGAAACCGATGTGAAAAAGCTAAAAATCTAATAAATTTGTCTTCTATATTTGCATGTAGGTTTTCTTTGTTGATTTGTTGGTGCATGCAGGTTTTCAAAGATTTGGTCATGTCTTCTAAACGGATTGAAATTTTTCTATGAACATTTTATGTAGACCAGGGATAGTATCAGAGCCTACAGTCCAAAAAGCAGACTTTTCTGATTAATTTTGTGTGATTTATATTTTTTATGACTTTTCACAAACAATTAATTTTGGGTGCGAATCAGCTAATTTCTCAGAGCAATTTACATTTTTGGAAAGCTCTTAAAAATCTAAATGGGGTCTATTCTCCGTGTTTTTAATTTTGATGAGAAATAATGGCCGAATTAAATAAATCTTTAAAAACTGGTATATTTTGACAAATCGAGTCCCTAGGACACAAATGAAAGAATTTTTTAAAAATTCTTACATTTTTGGAAATATCACTGATTTTAACAAGGGTTACATCTTCCATTTCTATTTTTGTGGGCCAACAATATATAAAAAGATTAGATCTTTATGACTAGGTCAAAAACACAGAAAAAAATCAAGGTGCACTTCTTCCAATTTCAATTAATTTGTATGCTCATCCTTGGTAAATTTTGGATTTTCTCACCATGTTAATTTTCCTTCACCTTGGGTTTCTTGTGTTGGACTAACGTGTTCGAAACCTTTAGTGGATTCTTGGGAGATAGAGCTTTTTCCCAGGTAAAAGTATATTAAAAATATTCATAAACATTGAACAAGGTGCACTATGAAAATCCTTTGTTTCACGCATTTCTAGTTTTTCTGTAGCAAGTTTCAGTTTTTAAACACAGAATAATTACGAAAGACCTCATTTATTTGTGAACAAAACCAGTAGGCATATGGTCTCACCTTCTAGGTGATCAGAATGCCAAACCTGGTGCAGTTCCTTTAGTTTAAAGGTCCGGATAATTAACACCATGTATCTTGTGCTTGGAAATTAAAAGTTGTAGGGATATTTTATTATCCTTCTTAGGGTGATCAAACTCTTGGACCTGTTCTTAATTTCTTTTCTTTTCTTTCAATAGGTAGTTTAATTTGAGCCTTAGGAGCATACCTCCCGAGTAGTGCCTTAGCGAGGCTGGTGAAAGGGAAATCCCAAAGTGGGATACAACTGCTTCAGCCACGGTATTTAAACCCACTCTAAACTGAAATGCATTCATCCTTAATGGGGTGAATGGTGAAAAGAGCTTGAGAATCATACATCCTCTACTAGTCCTTTGAGATTGCGCAAAATCATGTTTTTATGCATGTGAGAGGCCTATGTAATGGAGAATAAACTCAAATATTTTTAAACGGAATCTTCACAAAACCCCAGATAAGTAGTAAACCTACCTTTTTAGCCATTTTAAGCCAAATTTGACCATAGGTAGCTTGACTAGATTCTATTCTTGTATAAAGGCCTGTGAAAACATTCGAGAACATACACTCAGTATGTAGATTTTAGGAAAAAACAATTGTTTCAAGTGTGTGTTGTTCTTGGTGATCTTTTTGTTTTAATTCAAATTGTATCTTTGCAAGTGTTGTCAAGAGTCCTTAATCATTGATTTTGGAAGTTCTTCATCAAGGATTACAGATCCTTAGAACCAAGAAATCAAACATCAACATCTCAAGCCTTCATCATAGAGATAGATCCTTCTGTATTAGAATTTACCATAAGACACAGGGTATGTGTAGGATCATGGTATGCCAAACCAGGCCCTTAAGTGGCAATGAAAATTTAGAAAATCAGGTTTAGGAAAGTTGATGTAAAAATTTGAACAAGATATCAATCATATATTAAAAATGTTTAAGAAGAGAATCTATAGAAAATTGAATTTAGTTTCTTTTCTACAAGCCATTTGTTTTTAAAAAAATGTCCTATATGGTGAAATTTCAAATTTATATGCAGTAGTATGAAAATTGCAAGAAAAACATAAGAAGTAGGTG
>MU224633.1:693110-708988 GCA_018584345.1 Thuja plicata | reverse complement strand
GTTCAGCATTATGGGGGGGTTCACCTATTGGTTCTATTGCTTCCTGGTTTGATTGATCAGCTCTTCAGACACTTGTCTTCTCTACCTGATCATGCACTTCAGTGGGGGTTCCAGCAGTATCTTCTGATAGAGTTTTCAGACTTGCTTCAGAGATGCTTCTTGCTCTATTCTTTTCCCTTTATGTTTTGGGTACCTGATCAGGCCTAGTTGTCGGGACCCTTCTTTCCTGCTTTCTGCAGTAGTTTAGAAGTTTTGCTTCTCCCTAAGTTACACTTAAGGGGGGGTGTTAGAGTAATTTAGTAATTACTCTTTTGTGCTTAAGTTAGACTTAGGAACTTTCTATTTCTGAGAGTTTCCCTTTTAGGGCTTCGGTATCCTTTATAAGGATTCACCGCTTTAGTTTTCAGTATCGAGATTGTAAATCATTTCATTGTTGAATATAGAACATAATTTCTGTCAACATGCATTTGCAGTCTCTGGCCTATCGGCCCCCATAGATTCTTCTGCCTCTCTGTCTTTTGCTTCTGTCTCGTAATAGTCTTTGCATGCAGGTGATCTTGGTTGTATTGCAGTTCAGCGATTCTAACACATATTTCTAGAGTCTTATGAAGATTCTACTATCCTTGTCCATCCTATCCAAGATGATCCTCTTCCATCCCAAGTGATAAATGTCCTTCCAAGTCTTATTGACCTTCCACTTCCTATTCCTAAGAATGATCATGTCACCCCTTCCATTATTCATGATGATACTATTTATAGTCAACATCAAACCACCCTTAAATAGAGTCTGATGATCCTCTTCCAAGTCAACATCAAAGCATCCCTTCACCTTCATGTCTACCACAAAATCCCATCATCCCTTCAAATCCTCCTCATGAGCCTACCATTCCTTCATCTCCATGTCCTAATCCTCCATATTCTCCACAAGATCCTATCTTACCAAATGATCCTGTCACTGCTCCTATTCCATCACAGGATCCCAATATTCCTCATGATCCCCCTAATTATCCAAGAACATTTGTACAAGCTTTTCATGAACCCCATACATGTCAAACAAGTTTGAATCCACTTCCATCTAGTTGGGTCTACTTCATTATTCTATCATGTCTTACATACCTCCTCCACCTCAAAATGGATTCACATCTTGTAGCAAGTATCCTACTGGTCAAAATAATTATCAAGTCAAAGGGTTAAACCTCTATGAACAAAGTATATAAAACCCTTTCATATCAAATCAAATTCAAATGATCATTGCCTCAATTACAAATCTCATTCTAAAGACAATGGTATCCCTTCCAAATACAAATCCAAGCATATATCTCCCCCTTCATCCCTTTCATCTATCTTAGGTCCATATATTCCTCCATCCACTAGCTCACAATCCACGTACCCTTTCCCACATGAAAGTCAACAAATGAACACATCTTGGAGAAACTTCCACCCATCTTTAAAAGGCCTCCATACAATTCCTATAAATTTATGAATTACATTCCCTTTTGAAATAATTTGGATGCCAAACATAAGCTCCATAAGTCAAGAAATCCACGTGCATTCAAGGATCAACATGTCCAGTCTAATCAACATGTAAAAACAGAGAAAAATATGATCCAAAAATAAAAACAAGTATCCAAAAGGCCCCAAAGGCCCCTTGAGAAAATAAACTAACTAAAAAATAATGTGGGTTCCTAAATCCCTTGTAGAAACAATGTGTTCCAAGGACCCACAAAAGAATTTAAAAAATCAAAATCCATGTGGATTCCTAAGAAGCTTCTTGAAGTACAGTATCCCAAAGAAAAATCCAAGTTGGCATCCAAAATTGATATCCTTCCATCTAAATCTTTTCCACCTTCCAAATCCATTTTGGGTCCTTATGTCCCAAAACTCGTAGTCATTCCTCCATCAAATCCTAAATCTCCTTTTCCTCCATCACTCCGTCACCCCTCAAGGTATATGCCAATGTTGACATTTTCACCCTTTCTATCTAATCCTACACAAGTCTTCCAATACCCCATCTATTATTTGACTCCTATGTTCCATCCTTCCATATATCCTATCTAATCCTTTTGATAAACCCTTAGCCCACTTTATCCAATCATCCCTTTCATCTCCCTTTGTCATTACCCTACCAATGTCTTTGAGCATACCACCAAAAGCTATGGTCCATTATTTCATATCTTTCAAAATCACTATCCGAGGATAATTATGCTTGATTCCTTCCTCTCTGACCTATCATGAGCCCATCAACTTCCAAAAAGTCAAAAAAGTCAAAAAAAATTGTTGCCTTGATGAAAACCTGGCAAACAAGCATCTTGGTCACAAAAAAAATCAAGAGAAATATTTTTGTCTAATAGTGAAAACCTGGCAAACATATGCTTTGGGAAAGTACCATTATGAAAACCTAGCAAACATGTGTCATGTGTAATCTATGAACTTTTGGCATTCCATACTTGGGATCAGGTTTCATCCATGATATCCTATCATATCATATCCGTTTCATTTCTTCCATTACCCTATGTTCCTCATATCCATTAGCTTATCAACATCCATATTTCCCTTTTCCTAACTTTGACCTTGACAAGGATAGGAATATCCCTAGAAGCATCACATGTCTTATCTTCTTCATGTTGTCTGCATCCGTTTGGTCCATATCCCTTATACTATCCATGTCCCTTTGGTCCATACCTCTTATCATGTCCACATCCCTTTGGTCCATATTGCCTATCTTATCACAACCTTTGAAATCCATTTCCCTTCCCCTTGTCCATTCTTGATCTTGCTTTCCCTATTCATGTCCTATCATTATCCTACCCAAATCCCTTTTTTGATATTGATAGAAAACTAGGATGTAAGCATGCCAAATATGTTTTCAACATCTCTTGAAATGTCCACTCTTGTAAACCATATGGCAATCAATCCATTGTTTCATTACCTTACCTTGTCATATCCATCCCTAAGCTTGGAGAAAACATGTTATCCCATCTCGTGGATATTCCTTCACATCCAAACAGCTTCAAGACATACTAAGAGACCTTTGGCATTCATCCATCTGCCAGTCCATCCATCAATCCATAATTCTCTTGCCTTACTAGACACTGGGGGCAGTCTTAAAGTCTTGGAAAAATTCCAAAAACATTCATAAAATGACCTAAAAAAATCCAAAAACATTCAGATAAAGTCATGAAAAAATACCTAAAAAGGGCTAAAAGTTCTGAAAAAATCGTATAATGTCCTGAAAAAATCCCCAAAAAATCGCATAACGTCCTAAAAAATTTCCAAAAACAATTGTATACAGACTTGAAAAAATGATCAAATACATCATAAACAGTCCTGAAAAATCTTTAAAAAAATCTAAAAAGTCCTGGAAATAATCAAAAAAATCAAAACATGTCAAAAATCATTGCAATAAAATTATCTTTGTCATGACAAGCAGAAAGCGATGATCAAACATAAAATCTCAAATCAAAACAATGAGCTTCGGAAATTGACAATGGACTCATGAGACCCCTCTTTTTCAATAATCCATTTTGTCATCTATTAATCAATCAAATCAATCAACTAATTGATTGTCTTATACTGTTATAGATACACTCGAAAGTAGACAAATCAGTCTTATATGGGTAATCCATTCTTGAAACCAGACACATTTGCATACAATCAAACCAATCAAGGATCAGTAAGGTTGTTGACAAAGTCAGTCAAGTCAATCCGCTATTGATTTATTTTTTGTGAGTGTGTTCCTATGCTCCTCAAGGATACCACTGAGTGGTGAGAGTCGCTATGATGGTTCATAATCTTGTTTTCTTTGTTTTTTGTTTGTGGATTGTTTCGATGAAGTTTTGGGGCAAGTGTGTCTGTGATACGAGCCTTCACATATCAAATATCAATTACAAAGTATTGCAATAGATATATGACTGTGATATGTCACACATACCTCAACTCCAAGCACATGAACCTTAGGATGGAGTTCAAACATTCCTTGTTTTTTATCTTCTTGTTTAAATAGAAATCGTAGCGATATCCATATGGTCAATATCTGGGTGCTTTAGTATCTCTTTCTTTTCTTGAATAAGGCGCGATGATGATATCGTTAAAAATATTTGACAGTGACTCAGATCCATCACATTTTGATTGTAACTAATTAAGTCTTCTTTTCTAAATAATTTTTGCTTCTCAGTAACATTTCTTCTATCAGTCAATACATCAATTTGTCAAATTTGTCAAGTCATTTTATCACTCAGTCAATCAAACAATGATCATGTGTCTTATACAAGATGTATCTTTCTTGAAAATAGACATTTTCGTTGGTCCTATACAGGGTATGTCTTCCCTGAAACTAGACGTTGTCACTAGTCTTATACAGGATGGGTCCTTCCTAAAACTAGACATGATTCTTATTAACAATCTTTGTATCCAATATCACTCTAGCAATCATCATCTACTAACATTCTTCACTTCTTACTAACTATTCTTCTTTGTCGTCATATTTCATCCTATCATCTAGCATTCATCTTCTTCTTTCAAGAGATCATTTATGACTTTGTTGCACAAACAATCTCTAAAAGGGGGCATAAAACACATCTGTCATTGTTGGGGCAAGTTGGGGCAGGATCCTAAATCAGATATTCTTTGTCACAACACTCAAAATCACATTGTATCAAAGAGGGGCAAATGTAGACACCCAAAATTGACCACTCTTGTGAGTTTGAATTAATTACAAACTTTTCTTCTATTAATTATTTAATGGTTCTTCAATTGTTTAATTAATTCTTCCACAACTTTGTCTTTTAATCATTTAATCATCCCCTTAATATTAATTAAATAATTAATAAAATTTAATTAATTAATTGGTCTAATTAAATTAAATTTCTAAATTCCCATAATTTAAATAATTGCCTTTAATTATTTAAATTAGCTAATTAATTCCTTGTAATTAAATTAATCTAATTTCATCTTAATTTCAATTTCACTTAATTTCTAATTCATTTCATTCTAATTTCATCTTTCTCATAAATTGAATTTTTAATTCAATTTAAATCTTCATAAAATAATAAAATAAAATATCTCCAAATTGCTAAATTATTAAAACAAAATAAAAATGCATAATTCAAATTTGGAAATAATCTTTTTTTCTGAAAATCTAAAAATGCGAAAATCGTCTTTAAAACAAAAAATTATTTATTTTTTCAAAAAATGAATTTTGGAAACTTATTTCTTAAAATAAAAAATATCTTCAATCTTTATCTTATCTTTTGTTTTCTAAGATAACTCTTCACCTTTTGAGCTTAATTGGAAATAAATCTGCATTTTGGAAAGTTACTCAAATCTTTCCAGTTCCTAGTTATCTTGTTTGTTCAATCTATTTTTCTCAAATCAATCTCAACCGTCCATTGATTCCTAAATATCCATATAAACCCCCTTCAAACCCATACAAAGGATCCTATTTTCTTAATAGAAATTATCTTATGCAGGTTCAATTCAAGCAATCAAGTAATCCATTATCATTTTATGTTTTCTCGAATCTCCTAAGTCCAAGTGTTTCTAGAATAAACTCTGAGTGTCACTTCAATAAGAGTGTAGAAAAGAAACATAAGAGTTTAGGCATACATTCAAAATGGTTTGATTAATTTCATATTTTAGTTTCTTATTGTCATTTTTAATTTATGTTGTTCTGTGGGTTTTTATTTAGTAGTGTTGATTTGATTATCATACGATGCTACTAATCTCTCTTTCTTGAGCTTTGCAGAATCCCTACATACAGTTTCTAGAGAAACTCATTTCCTTTGGAACAAAATTCTTGAGGATGTGTGCAACAAAGTATGAAGGAACATGAGAAATACACAACACACTTTTCCAAAGAGGGTTTAGGTTCCCAACATCCTCCTTTGTCGAAATCCCCTCTCCCAATGTCCAATGTATCTATGAGTTCTTCTCTTGACTTCTCATCACAACAAGAAAATATTTTATTTGAACTTCGTAAAGCCAACTTAATTACTCTTCCTTTGAAGAATAGAAGGAAGAATTATTAAATGAGGAAATCCTTGTATGTGTGTGGGTCATTGAATCCATGGCCATACAACTAGTGACTACCATGATTTTAAGTGTAAATTTTAACAATTCATTTATTCTTATGTCACCTTATGCTTATAAGGGTCCTATCTCATTGTTAAGTTCAATGAAATAAAGGCCCCACTTTGAATTTTCCCACACAAATATGAATTTGGATCTAATAAATAGACCCATTTTATTTTCATCCTTGAAATTTCAGCCAAGAAGGGTCAGAAAAATTTGGTAACCATGGACTATATGTGAAAGTCGAACACATTTGATCACCCTTTTATGAGCTAAATTTAAGGGCCAATAATGTGGAGGCCCTAGGATTCCCAAATCTAGCCTTGGAATTGGGATATGACTATTTTAGGTCATCTTTAATGAAAAATTACATTGAGGACCCTATATAAAGCACCTCCTCTAGTTCATTTTATCCCACATTCACCACACACCTACAAAATCCTCTCAAAAGCAATAATTCTCAAGAGAAGATCTGATCCAATAGGAAATAACGCTACATCAAGGTATCTTCAATTAGGATTTTATGTTGGATTTTGTGATGATTTATCATGTTATTGCATCAACATTTGGAGGACTTATCCTAAGAGCATTGCATCATCAATCAAGGGTACAATCATTTCAATTCAATAATTTCCTTTAGATTTGAGATTTCATTTTCATGTCATCATTTTTGTTGGGTTGATTCCAAACCTAGGGCTTGAATAAGGCAAGCCCTATACAAAAAAAAAACTATTTCCTCTCTCTTGTGCAAGTTTGAATATAGGTGACTAGTGAAAGTTGTAGAGCTCAAATTAGATTGCAAGGTCAAGACACAAAATATTTTTCAAAGATTGTAACACTAGGACAATGATGGTTAACACTACTGTCTCAGGGGCTAGGGTGCCTAACAACATATTCTTCCTAGACTAAAGTTCCTAGAACCATAGTCCAACTAATCTTTCCAAGAAGTTTCCAAAGAAAGGTCACAAAAGCTCCTAATATTATATCTGATTTTAGTGTTTAGTTTGGAATCTACTAGGACCAAGGCACCTATTGACATTATTCAACCAATCCCTACTCAACTTGCAATCATATGTGCACCTATGTATCTTAGTTTCAAATCTAGGTCCATTGGTAGTTTTCAATTTCTAGGTCACTTCCTTAGTTTAGTTGTATGTACTCATTTACTTGCTAATTGTGAACCTAGTTCCTTTTCATTTAACACCTCAAACAATATTTTTAAAAATGGAATAGAACCCTAAATGAGAAAATCGTCAACTTTTACTTGACTCTTTCCAAGTGAGAGTGAATTTAGGTACACCTTCCCCTTTATGTGGTTTGTATTCTAATGTTCATAGTGAAAAGGGCTTGGTCCTAGTTTAGACTCTTCTCCTTTCCCTATATCTATATCTGTAGAGAGAGGGGGGGGATTTTGTATCATTTTCCTTTATGTGACTGAAATCATTATAAAGTTGAGCTAAAAAAATTTAAAGAAATAGTTAGTAATATGAAATTCAAATAAAATATGAATTCTTTCCAAATATTGCACATAGAAACTAAAATTCATGGAGTATCATAAAATTATCATTCTTGCATGAAAGAAATTTTGCATTTACATTAATGGTGAATGCATTCTTACAAGAAAACTAATATGCATAAAGTATTGAATATTGTTTATCATTTTGCATGAAATAATAAGATTCATTTCTATGATTTGGCACATGCACTTATGTTTTTAAGGAGAGTAGTTTTCTCTTTCTATGCATATGTGTTGGATTTGTTAGGATTAGAAGACATAAATCTAACAGTTATATGCAAATATAACCAATAATGCAAAGGAATAAAACACAGATAAGTAGAATAAGAAGACACAAATTTAACATGGTTCGCCCAATCCTTGGCTACATCCACCAAACAAAGAGTCCAATATTATTATTCAGTAATTTTAACTGATTACAACCAGTGATCCCGTGTATCTTAATACCACTGCAAATATGCTACAATACTTCTTCACTCTAACAAGCCATAACCCTACCACCATTTTTATTATAGAAAAACCTAACCCTAAAAATTTCTTAATGGGTCAACCTAGGGTAATGGTTGATGATTCAACCCAAAAAAATGAGTTGGTATATTGCTAACCAATAATCTAAAAATGAGTAAATATTTGAGTTGGCCTTAGAATGAGTTAACCAAAAATTGCAGAAAAGCAACTTGTATAGTACTTGCCTGATTAGTCACCACAAACCAATAATCTCCCACTTGGGGACAATCAGCATCCACACTAAACAATCTCCCACTTGGAGACTGATCCTATAGCAATATTTCTACCCTTGTAGCTCCCACTGGAAAGAAACACCCTAGACTTTGTTGTTATATTTTATTGTTTTAGTCATGAAGAACAATCAAAGCTGGAGAGGAGTTCAACTTCTCCCTTGTCACTTCCTTTGTAAACATATACACTAGATTTTCATTTGTATGTATATTTTCTAGCCTTAACCCACCATCATCTAATACTGACTAAATGAAGTGATGCCTCAATTGTATGTGTTTTTCTTTGAATGCAAGGTAGAATTCTTTGCAAGATGAATGACAGTTGGCTATCCATAAACAAATAATTGTTAACCTACATTTTTCCTAATCTTCCAAGAAATATTGCAGCCATATCATCTCCTTGCTTTCCTTTGTTGTAGCTACATACTCTATCTCTATGGTGGATAAAGAAACCACGTTTTGCAACTTGGAGATCCAACTCACCATTGACCCACCAATAGTAAAAACATATCATGTTGTACTCTACCTAGTATCAATGTCTCCTACCAAATATAAGTCAACATAGCCTTGTAAATCAGTACTAGAGCCCCCAAAACATAAATATTTGTTGGATGTACCTCTCAAGTATCTTAGAATCTATTTTATTGCATTCAAATGCTCAACACCAGAAGGACTCATATACCTACTAACAACTCCTATTGCATGTGCAATATCAGGTCTAGTTCATACCATGGCATAGATTAAACTGACTACAGCTGAAGAATAGGGTGCCTTGGATATTTTTACCTCCTCTTGTGACTTTGGACACATCTCCTTAGTCAATCTTAAATTAATAGGCAAAGATGTGATGACAACTTTTGCATTCTCCATGGAGAATTTCTGCAACACCTTTTCAACATAATCAACTTGAGATAGAGTCAATTTGTTGTTCTACCTATCTCTGCAAATTTGCATACCAAGAAAAAAAAAATTTCCCCCAAATCCTTCATAGAAAATGATGTAGCTAACTGTTATTTTAACTCTCTTATGTGATCCATGTTAGACCCAGCTACAAGCATGTCATCAATATATAAACATAAAATAATGTAGTTTTCATTATCCAACCTCTTAAAATAAACATAATGGTCAGAATTATACGTGTTGAAGCCATGCTCAGCCATAAAACTATCAAATTTTAATTACCATTGTCGAGGTGCTTGTTTCAAGCCATATGAACTATTATTTAATTTGCGCACTAAATTCTCCTTACCTATGACCTCAAATCCTTGGGGTTGTTCCATATATATCACCTCCTCCAAAAACCATGGAGAAAGGCATTTTAAATTGATGATCACCAAGATACAAAAATTTAATGCAAGACATTAAATCAGTTAATGTATTGTATTCTCATTGATCATGTCAACTTGATATAGTCTGATTGGTTATATTCAAAGTGTCAAAGACTTTAGAGAATCAGAAAGATAAAGGTTATGCTTTCAGTAATGTTCAAAAGATCAGTATTCACTTTGTAACAACAAACACTGATGGGTAGTGCACCCCGATGGACAGAGAAACCCAAAGAGAAAATTCACAGTGATGCCTGAGAAAGAAACCTGACAAGCAGAATCACAAGCATTACTAACAAGAAGAACTTCACAGTGATTTCCGACGGACAGACAACCCTGACGGAGATGCCCGAGGAGAACTTAAGTATTGACCGAAGCTAACAAAGAGTTAACACACCAAAAGGAACTGAAGTTCAGAAATGATAGAAGACTTACCTGGCAAGAGCTAAATAAGGAGTTAACTGGTTGTTAATATTTTTTTCATCGACAAGTTAAAGCCAGAGATAAGAGAAAGATTTAAAGCTATTTTATTCCAATTGTCAAAGAGAAATCTAAGTGATAAAATTGAAGTAGAGCTTTAAAGAAATATTGGATAGAATTGTGGATCATGCCAAGAACAAGAAAGTGAAGAACTGAGAAACAGTGAAATCATGTCTATAAAGAGACAAGCTAATTCATTTTGAATTAGGGGAGTGAATAGAGAAAGAGGATGCTGAAGAGAAACTGATGAAGAAAGAAGTATTCATCAGACCTGATCAATCAAGATGAAGAATAGAGCTAATTCTATGGACACCAAGAAACAAAGAAGCACATCATCATTGAGTAGAAAGAAGTGGAGAAAAGGTATTAAAAATATACATTGATCAGAAAGGTATTATGAGCTTACAATATATCTGACAATTTGCAAGTCTAACTTGTATGTATGAATAGATCATTTACTGTTTCAATTTAACCATTGGATCAGAAAGTCTCTTAACCAAGAAGGACTTAACAATCCTTTTCTATATTGAGATACATCCCAAGGAGTATCAAAAGGTTTGTTCATGAAGATAGCATGAGATGCCAGATACCAATTGACAAACTACAGTGGGTTTGGTCATAAAAGGTAGCATAGAGATGCCCGATATCAAGTGAAAAACTATTCTATTTAAATCCTCTAACAAGGTCACACCTAACAGTGTGTTTGTAACCTTTAACAGGGTTGGCTCTTCAATGAGCTCACTTCAAAAGAGTGAAAATTTTGGGTTACTGGTCCCAAGTGGTTTTTCCCTTAACAGGGTTTCCACGTTAAAAATCCATGTGTCAATGTGTTTATGAGTCATTACTTTAGTTTTTTGCATTACACACAACTAATCTAGATTGATCAGTATACACTAAGTTATTTACTGCATTTTGGTAAATAAAAGAATGCTAATCAGTAAACAGTAAGAATAAGGTTTAACAGTGAACTCTTAGCAGTAGTTATTTGTTGAGATTGTTTGAAGGCATTCATCTTGTAGTACTGAAGATAAATGGAGGCTTAATATTGTGGTACTAAGTTTTTTGGGTTAAATTATTGGAATATTTTTGAGGCCACTGATTTACCCCCCCCCCCCNTTTCCCCCCCCCCCCCCCCCCTCTCATTTATTCTAAAAATTGGTATCAGAGATTGTGTTCTTAGAAGGAAGGTTTTGAGACCTAAGAAAAAGATCACAAGATGATCAAACGAGATTTGCCCAAAGGACAACTTTGCATCATGGAAAAGAAGAATAAGACTCCACCTATCAGGTATTAGAAATGATGTTGTTCAATACTTAGATACTGAATTTTTGTTTCCTACAAGACCTCACACACTTGAGCAATTGAGAGAAAATCATGAGCATAATTGCATGATGATAGAGCTTGCTTCCTCACTCTCTGATGCTGAGTTTGAAGATGTCAAAACCTGCACCTCTGCAAAACAAATGTGGGATAAATTGAAGTCAGTACATGGAGGATATGCTAATGTACTAAGAGCTAAGGAAGAAAGTCTAAGAGGGAGGTTTGATGACCTAAGGATGAAAGAAGGAGAAAATATCACTCAGTATAGCTGCATGATAAAATAGATAGTCAATGCTATCTGAGGAGTTGGAGGCATACTTGAAAAAGAGACAGTGGTAAGTAAAATCCTAAGAACCTTACTGCTTGTATATGCTATTAGAGTATCTTCTATACAATAAATGAGAGAAGTTACAAACAATAATGTTACTCTAGATAGTCTGATTGGTAGACTGATTTCATTTGAGATGAATAACTTTGATAACAGTGTCTTACCATCTATTGAGTCTACATTCAAATCTTCTTTGAAAATAATTAATTCAAGTCATAAACACACTATGAGGAATGATAGTGAAATTGATAGTGATTACCAAGGACTTGATGAGATTGAAGCACTAATGACAAGAAGATTGCAGAGAGGCAAAGGTAGATACAAAGGTAAATTACGACTTGTATATTTTAATTGTAAAGAGAATGGACACTTTGCTGCAAGATGTCCCAATAGAAGTAATGACAGAACATATGAAAATAAGTTTGACAGAGATGATAACAAAGATTAATGAAGAAACCAAAAATCTGATAGAAGAGATACCCGAGACTGCAAGGAGAAAGGGAAGAAATATCTTTACCTAGCTGAGAACATAGATGGAGATAATGACACCGAATCTGATGAAGACATTGAGATGGTATTTTTAGCCATGAAGGATGATTTAGATGAAGAAGAAAGGTATGTAGAGATTGCCCTCATATCTAAAGTTAGTAAGAATTATGTCTAGATTATAGATAGTGGATGCACTCACCACATGACTGGTGATAAACAAAAGTTTGAAAATTTTGAGTACTATAATGGTGGATCAATAAGAATGGGTAATGACACACCTTGTCCAGTTGAAGATAAAGGAACTATAATGTTGAATAACTTGATCAAATGTGAAAATGCATATTGGGTAAAAGGACTTAATTATAATCTATTGAGTGTTTCACAGCTGAATAACACAGGTCACCGAGTAGCATTTGAGAACAAGAAGGAAAAGATCTTTAATGAATTAGGAAGGTTGATCAGAACTAGTGAACAGACAAAAGGTAACCTATTCTATCTTGATGATATAAACACTACTTTTTTAATGGCTAGAAATGAAGACATGTGGTTGTGGAATAAGAGATTATGTCATGTGAATTTTGACAACATGATTAAGATAAGCAATAAAAATAAAGTAAGAGGCTTACCGAGCATGTCAAAGCCTGAGCATATCATGTGTAACAATTGTCAAAAAGGTAAGATGACAAAGTCTAGTTTCAAGAGTAAATCCCATACATCTAATGCTATTCTAGAATTAGTCAATACTGATCTATGTGGACCCATGAGGACAAAGAGTTACTATGCTGATAGGTATTTCATTCTCTTTGTAGATGACTGTTTTAGAATGATGACATTTATGCTCTTAAAAGAAAAATCAGAAGCATTCAAGATGTTTAAATGGTATAAAGCTATGGTAGAAAAACAAAGTGGTAAGGAATTGAAATGCTTAAGATCAGATAGAGGAGGGGAATTTATTTTAGATGAATTCACTAACTTTTGCAATGAGCATGGAATTAAAAGATAGGTTTCTGCACCAAGAACACCGCAGCAAAATGAGATTGTTGAAAGGAGAAATAGATCCATTGTTGATTGTGCAAGAAAACTGATGATTGAGAAAAGCATCACTCAAACATTCTAGAGGGAAGCTGTCAGTACTACTGTCTACACATTGAACAAAGTACAATTGAAGAAAGATACCAAGAAGATACCCAATGAGCTTTGGTATGGTTACACACCCAATAATAGATGAATATGCAAATAAAAATGATAAGGAAAGACGGTTTGAACCAAAAGACTACAACAGGTTTGTTTACATTGAAGAACCTGACACTCTACCCGAGGAATAGTGTATCAGTCCTGAGCAACAAAACATTGCACCTAAGCATCAGACTGCAATTACAAAAAATTAGGAAATTCCTCAAAATGATGTTTCAAGTGATGGAGATTAGAATGATGGACAAAGAGTTGAACCAAAACTTGCCAATTATGTCAGAAGAAATCATCCATAGAATTAGATAATAGGAGACAAGAAGGTTGGAATGAGAACAAGAAGTAAGTCACTAAACACTAGATGTTTAATTTGTGAATTTGACCTTAAATTTGTTAATACTGCACTTGAAAATGAAGAATGGGTCAGTTCTATGAATGAAGAAATAGAACAGATTGAGAAGAACAAGACATGGACACTAGTACCAAGAATAGATGACAATAATGTCATCAGTACCAAATAGATATTCAGAAACAAGCTAAATGAGAATGGAGAAGCCACAAGGAATAAAGAAAGATTAGTATGCAAGGGGTATGCACAAGAAGAAGGTATTGACTATGGAGAAACCTTTTCACCCATTGCTATACTAGAAGGATTTAGAATTCTTCTTTCTTATGTTTCATTCAAAGGATTCAAGGTATACCAGATGGATGTCAAATCTGCATTCCTAAATGGGATACTAGAAGAAGAGGTATACATTGAACAATGAGAAGGGTTTGTTGATCCAGATGGGAGAAACATGGTATGTAGACTAAAAAAATCCTTGTATGGATTGAAACAAGCACCTCAAGCTTGGTAGAAAGACTTCACTCCTATCTCATAAGCATTGAATTTGTAAGAACAAGTGAAAATAGAAATCTGTACTTAAAAGAAGATTTTGAAGGTAATATTCTGATTGCTGAAATATTTGTTGATGATATCATATTTGGGGGTAACGATATGTTATGTAAATATTTTTCTAATGAAATGAGAAAAGAGTATGAGATGTCAATGTTTGGGGAGATCAAATTCTTTCTTGGTCTACAAATTCTTCAACAAGATGCAGGCATATATATCACTCAATCCAAATACATCAAGGAAGTGTTGAAGATATTCAAGATGGAAGATTCAAAACCAATTGGAACACTTATGGCAACTGAATGTAAGATGAAAAAAGAAGACAAATCAAATGAGGTAAAGTAGACCTTGTATAGATCAATGATTGGAAAACTAATGTATGTTGTTCATACTAGACCAGATATAACACATGTAGTTGGAATAGTTGCAAGATTCTCTACTAATCCAAAATAATCACACATGAGTGCTATCAAGAGAATTCTGAGATATATATAGAACATTGAGGACTATGGCTTATGGTATAAAAGAGAAGGCAAATTTGAGCTTCAAGTCTATACAGATTTTGATTAGATTGGAAACTTAGATGACCGAAAGAGCACAACTGGAGGAGCATTCTTCATGGGTGACAAACTTGTCACATGGATCAGCAAGAAGCAAGGATGCATCTCACAGTCTACTACAGAAGCATAATATATGGCTACTGCTGCAAACTGCTCTAATATTGCATGGATCAAATAGTTGTTAGAAGGTATAAATATGAAAATTCTTGAACAAGTGATTATCTATTGTGATAATACCAGTGTAATAAACATTTCTAAGAATCCGGTCACGCATGCTAAGACAAAGCATATTGCAATCAAGTATCATTACTTAAGAAAAAAGTGCAAGAGAAAGTTGTGATACTGGAATATGTTCAATCAAAGGAACAATTAACTGATATATTCACAAATCCATTGCCTAAAGATACATTTGAGTACCAAAGAAATAAACTAGGGTTCCGACTAATGACATTAATTTTTCCATTAGTACACTTAGTGAAAAACATTGACAGAGATCATCGGTACAAGTATAACCGACGGACTACAAGCATAACCGACAGACAACGAGCATACCCGACAGAACAAAAAGTCAGGAGAAAATGCTAAGTATGGAATTGACCAATAAACACTGACAAGTGTTAACATTGACGAAGTAAATAGGACATCACCGACGGGTCAATGACATAACAAAAAGATCATCACCGATGACACATTTTTGAGAACAAAATTGACGGAGCAGAAAAAGGCATACCCGACAAATAGTTCAAGAAAGGAACACTGACTGGAAAGAAAACTGACAGACTGACAGAGAAGTCCGACCATCAGAACTGACAGTCAGTTAGAGAACCCGCAAATAGTGGATTTGAGTTTTACATGTCAGATAAAGCATTGTAATTCTATTTTTAGAGTTTTAATTTGTTTTAAATCATTACTTGAGGGTCAAGAAAGCATAATGTAAATGTTTTAAAGCATCCTAATGGATCTAAAACATA
>MU224633.1:647931-671880 GCA_018584345.1 Thuja plicata | reverse complement strand
AATCTAAGCGAGTGAATGCATAAAAGAGATATTACCATAAACAAGGAGAGAGAAAGCTCCAAGATTCAACACAAGAAGGCAAGATATTTGAAAGGGGAAAGCAAAGAAAACCCCTTGTGACATTATGCATGAGTCATGAAAAGCCTAAAAAGAAGAGAGAGAGAGAGAGAGCAAATTGCTCATACAATAATTGAGAAGAGGAAGAAACCTCATTAGTCTGAGGAGAGAAGGAGAGACATCTCTTTAATAGAGATGTGAGAAAGGAGTTGCATGGTAACTCCCATATCTATGTATGCCACATTTCATAAAGTGTGTGCCACTTGTGTTATTTCCTCTTAAGGAGGAATCTAAGGGATACCTTGGTTTATCCCAATTAAATAATACAACCAAGGGATAATAAAAGATACATAAAATGAATTATCCTCACAAGAGGACAAAATTGGTGTAGGGATTCCATAGGAATCTCCTACTTACATAATGCAAGTAAATATTAATTTCTAACACCATCTATCCAATTAATGAATGTACCTAAGTAAACTTAAGTAAAGAGTAAACAGTGAACTATTTACTCCAACACCCCCCCTTAAGTGTAACTCAGGGAGTAGAACAATGTAGAAGAAAAGATTTATGGGTCCCAACAACAAGGTCATGTTAGACCTACCCATATACAACTATAATGCAATCTCTCATAACTAGAGAAAAATGAGAAACCCCTATCAGAGAAAACTCATCTCCAAAAGAGAGAACATGAAGGTTTGAGAAGCCTTCAAAAAGATGTCCTGAAATCATGAACATGAAAATCGTTGAAGTATGAAGAATCTGTAGACAAATTTAAATGATTGATATGGTGCTAAATCTGATGATCTCCTATGAAGAAGATCATGATCGGGAAGAAAACAATTTGTATAAGTTCTCCAAATGACACTTCTCAAACATTGATTAGATGGCAATAATGGAAATAGCCTATGTCGATCGAAGATACAGATGGCACAAGAATCTGCATGAGTGACCTTCACTACACAACTGATGATGTTGTTTGAGTGATACCATTTTCACTTCTCAACCATGTTGAAAATGCAGGTGCAATAATCTAAATGGAATTCAAGAGTGTTGCAACACACTTCAAGCAAAACCAAGGAAGCCTCCACAAATGGCACAAGAATTTGCATGAGTGATCTTAATGCACTTCAAACGAAACCAAGGAAGCATTAGTATGAAAGTATGATACCCCCCCATAATGATGACTCAGTTGAGGCATAAGAGATCCATTGAAATTTTGTGTCACCATGTTATGCATAAGAGAGAAAATATGTATCTGCAAGTGAGAAAAGGGTGTGTGCGGTCAAACTACACACTCGCATGAGGCAAGAATATCAGCAATTTTTCTATTTTCATGGATGAAATCTCACTTTGAAAAATCTATGATTGGAAAATAAAGTCTCTACACAACCCCCCATGGCACTTTATAATTTAGCGTGAGTACAATAATATGGCACATGATGTGTGCAAAAGTTGCCAAAATACATGGATGGACACTGGATCTAATGTGTCTACAAGTAGTGCTTAGAAAGGATGTTATTTTAAATCATAAGGATGCCAACTCAAGAAAAAACTTGAAAAAAAATTACACCAATGAGTAGTGTAGGAAATCACCTTTGTGACGATACTTCATTTGCCAAAACCAGACTCCGAATGTCCAAGTTATGGTTAGGTGAAGAGATTCACCTATTAGGGCCGAAAGATAAAATAAATGACCCACCCCTTTTTTTGTACCTGGGGAAAGGGTTTTGGTCCTCCATGGGACCATCATCTTAGCATGTCAGTAAAGAGTGCCCCTCCCAGATGGAGAGGGCCCAAGAAAGAGCTGATCAGATGGTTGTGTCTGATGGTGACTCTGGGTGCCACCTCAATAACCACCAAGAACCATTGAATAAAAAAGAAAAAAACATTGCAAGACACAATGTAAATCCACACAAAATTGGATATAGAGAGGTTCTTATGAAGCACAAGAAAGGTTCTCAGTCACGTGACCAAAAAAGTATGAGACTTCAGATTGCTCCATTTGACTACAAATGATGATTATTCCTTGAAGCATTGGCTGGATCAAAAACAAGGCACCAAGTTATGGGTAAGAAAAGAACAAATATCGAGCATCAAGCTTCTTATAGCCACCATTTAGTTTTGTCTGTGAAGGCTCCCAAAGAAGACTCATTGAATAGTTTAACCATGAACTGTAGAGAATAATAACTTCAACAATGGTGTAGATATCCAATATGAAAGGCGGCGACCAAAGGTGGTATGGACCAATAAAGCATGTTGTGACCAACACAAGCTGATAAAGGTATAAGATGCCTCCTCCAAACTGATCACTTCAATGGATATGAGCCCAAAATAGATCCAAGCAATAATGCACCGAACAAAAAAAGCCCCATCACTAGCCATAAAGAAAACATGGGCCATCTAAACAAGCACTACCATCAATGACAACAATAACCAAAGAAAATTCCCACGTGGGGCTCGGGCCCATAGAGGATCTTCACATTCCAAATTGCACTGAAAATGATGACTTTGAAAATGATTCGAGCACCAAAATTGAACAAAGTTGGTCCATAAGAATCTGCCACAATGAAAAATTGAGCATAGACCAAGTTGCAAATACAAACTTGAACTCTAGGAGCCGCCACAAAGAATCAATCTATTTTCCATGCAATACATTTCATAGGGAGCATCATAATGCACTTCCAACACTCCTCTACATGTAAGGGAGAGACACTCAGCCACGTGAGTTTGTGCCAACTAAGATGTTGGTTCTCATTTTATGTGAGCTTGAGTTGAATAACAATGCCTAGTCACATATGTCAGTCCAAGTGGCAACTATTTCCTCATAACCGATAGGATCTATCCAAACTAATGGGCTAGCTTGTGTTGGAGGCTGGCATCAATTTTCTTGAAACACAGTCAAATAATTTGTAGATATTGATGGTTGTCATAGAATATACCACCGTCAGAGAGCAAGATCAGTATGATACTATTGGTTTGTTGGAACAAATTAGGGAGAGTGTGTGGTTGTGACTGATACTATCGCAAGGAAAGTACACCCAAATAATTGAAAGGAGATGGGCATAGAGCTATTCCAATAGATATGTTGACAGTGATACCTCCAATGATCAATGCTTCCTCCGGCTACAGGGAAGAAAATTAATAGCACAAGTCACCACATGTGCTTTGTCAAACCTTGAATTGCTTAACAAACTACCACACCAATAAAAGAATCATGAACTGCATAAAGTCAAAGCAATCATAAATATAGACTTAAATCCCTTGTGCCACTTTCATTTTTAGTGCTAGCAAAGCAAAAAAAAATGTGCATTCCACGGTCTCTAGCCAAGAAACCATGAGCTAGGAAAGAACTTGAAACCACTGGAAAAAAGGACGGTGACTGGGGAAAATAATAGACTTGAAATGAGTGGATGATAGCCCTCAAAGGGAAGATTGGGCTGGATAAGAGACACCACACCAATCAATAAATCCATAGCCACAAAATCTATTTCACATAGATTTTAAAATACACTGACATAAGACATAAATATAAACCAGATTTTCCACAATATGGCCTGCGACTACAACCAAACACTGGTAAACTATAGGACAAAAAACTAGGGACCTCTAAACTGGAAAAGAAAGAAAACTCTCAAGAAAGACTGAAAAGGAGTTGAGAGACTATAGGATCTGATACTATGTTAGGATAAACTATCCTATACCTAGGAGCTAGTCTACAGACATCCACCAGAACATAGAGACAAAACACAAGAATGTATTGAGATAATGAGGTAATGTATTGAGGTATTGAGATGAATACAGAGGTACAAAGACTCTGCTTATATAGGCAAGAGCATATAGGAAACATGGACAAGGTTGAGACAAGTGTCTCAACCTGGAGGAAGGAGAGTTTTGATAGAGCTCAACAATATCCTCTAAGATAAGGTAGAGTCCAAGTTGGACTCAATGATATCCATCTACCCAATTAATGAATGTACCTAAGTAAAATTAAGTAAAGAGTAAACAGTGAACTATTTACTCCAAAAGTAATGTCATACTTTTTCACTCATGTGCCCAAGTCTATTGTGCCATAGTGTTGTTTTAGAATCCACAATGACTATTTCATGTTCTACCTTCTCAATTGCAGTAACTGCTCCTGAAAATGACTTTTCTCTGTAACAATTAAAGTAGAAGGAACAGTATGACCTGTACAAAGATATAAGGTTCCTACTTTAACACCTTTTTCTACTACTAAGGAACCTTTTGAAGCCTTCCAATTTTTATCATTCAAATTAACTTCACAACCTTCATCACCTAGCTGCCCTCCTGAAATTAAATTCCTACTCAGCCTCAAAACATGCCTTACCTCTTATAGTTGCCAATAATTCACAATATGAAACTTAATCTTAATTCTTCCTTCCCAACAATCTAATAGGGTTTATTATCTCCCAAATAAACTAGCCCAAAATCCCCTTGGACATAATCAAGAAAATAATTTCTATGGGGCATAGCATGAAATGCGGCCTCTGAATCTAGAACCCATGAATCATCATCATTTTCAAGGGAAAGAAGAAAAGCATCCTCTTCAAATTTATTACTTACCACATTAGCCTCCTATTGCCTTCTTGTTTTTCTCCTTCTTTATTCTTCCGAGACCAACAATCTTTCTTCCTATTACCTAGTTTCCTATAGTACCATCAATCCTTTGGTCCTCTAGATTGAGACCTCTTTCCCTTTGATTTTCCTCATGATTCCCATGACTTATAGTATTTCTTCCTCTCTCCTTTGATCTACTTCTACTTTTTGCATTCAAAACACTACCTGATGCAAATCCACCTGAGCTTTCCTATGAATTTCCTCACTCAAAATAACACCAACAACAACATCAAATTTTAGGGTATTTGAATAAGAAATAGTGTTACTAACAACTATTACAAATTCATTCCATCTTTTAGTCAAAGAAGACATGATCAAAAGATCCCTAATTTATTCATCAAAATTGACATTGACAGAAGATAATTGACTTGTAACTATATTAAACTCATTTAAATGATCAGCAAGTGACCCACATTCTACCATTTTCATATTAAATAAATGCTTAATAAGAAATACCTTTTTTGAAGCAAAAGGGTTTTCATATAACTTCGCTAGGGTTTTCATAAAATCCTAAGTTATCTTTTCTTTTGTAATATTAAATGCCACCGAATGTGCCAAGCATAAAAGAATACTCCCAAGTGTCTTTCTATCCAAAATATCTCAATCCTCCTGAGACATAGTTACAACTTTCTTTCTTATTCCTCCTAATGGCCACCATCAATCCTTCTGCAAGAGATAGTCCTCCATCTGCATTCCATAACTAAAATTTCTGCCCATTAAACTTCTCAAACTTCAACTTAATCTTGTTTTTTATAAATCTCACTTAACCGTGAGACCTTCTTGTAGAGGATAACTGAAAAGAACCCACTCTGATACCACTTGTTAGGATTAGAAGATAGAAATCTAATAGCTACATGAAAATATAACCAATAACACAAAGGAATAAAATAAATACAAGTTGAACAAGAAGACACAAATGTAACATGGTTCACTCAATCCTGGGCTACGTCCACCAAACAAAGATTCCAATATTATTATTCAACTTATTACAACTAGAGATCCCTTGCAACTCAATACCAATGAAAAAATGATACAATACTTCTTCACTCTAACAAACCATAACCCTAACACCATATAAAAACCCTAACCCTAAAACTTGCTTGATGGGTCAACCTAGGAAAATGGTTGATGAGTCAAGCCAAAAACTGCTTGACGAGTTAACCAAAAAATGCAGAAAAGTGTACAATAATTGCCTGAATAGTCACCACAAACCAAAAGGCTTTACCTCTTAGGATAGGTATTGGATATGAGCTCACAGAAGGAATTAGATCTTTTTTTCCCAAATCAACCTACCATTTTTTGGATTAAATGCTTTGTCCAAAGCTTTGTGTACCATTGAAATTGATGAAAGTTATTTTTTTCATTTTTTCTCATTTCCATATCCTTGAAGTAGGGCATAACATATTCATATGTGAAATGTATGTAGATATATTAAATTCCACCAGATTCTATTATGTTTTTTGTTTCCTAGTTGTTGGATTTCTCTTGTAGGGCCAGGTTTTCTTCGAGTGGGAAGAAATATATAAAACTATAAGCTTTATGGTAGGGCATAATATCACCTAATCCATCTTCTCATCTCTTGGTTTGCATATGATGATCAGGTTAGTGGTGGTTGGAGACTCTAGTGATCATGTTATTTGTATTTTTATATCATTAATTGTACTCTAGCCTAAGTCACTTTCTTGTATATCATATTCATGTGCTCAATTTTCTAGATTAGACATTCTTACATGTGAGGTAAATTATAATAATAAAATTCATTTATATGTATTGATGATGTTTCATTTCATTTCTATATTTATGTGAAATTGAGTATTTGTTTCACTATGTGAGATAGTTAAGAGTTTTGAACCTTACACAAAATAACTTATTTGATTTTGACTACTAAATTGAACTAATTGAATATGAAATGCACATAGGATGGATTCCTTATAAAGGAAAGGTAGATATGTAGGATTAGACAAGATTGTGACATGTTTCTTAATCTTAGGAAATGAAACAACTAACATGATAAATATTAAATGACATATGAGTCAAGACTTAAATGTTAAAATATAAGATCTAATTGAAATGTAAGACCTTCTAGAAAGGTTCCTAGGACCTAAGTTAACATGTGAATAGGACCTAATAGGTTAAATTATTAGGCAAGATACCTTATTCACACAAACATGTCTGATATAGATAAGTTTTTATAAGAAGACAAGGTTGTTGAGGTGTACATACTATTGAACAACTAGAATACTGAGAGGGGGGTGAATTAGTATTCCTTAAACCTTTAAAATTAATTCACTTAACATTTGAAATTTTACCTTAATATGTATGTAGTAGAAATAAATTTGTAATCAAATAAACAAATGAAGTAGAGACATCATTCACAACAAAATACACAATAGAACACCATATTTTTATCATGCAAAACCCTATTAAGGGAAAAACCCATGGAGAGGGTTAACTCTCAATATAATATAACTAGTTATAATATATTATAAGATTTCTCATAGGAAGTCTTATTTCCCAAAAGATGAAGGCTTGTTTCCCAAAAGAGAATAAGTAAACAAAAATGAACTATTACAGCTGCATCTAACATATGCATGAATTTAGTTCTTTTGAGGCTCAGTAAGAAAACTTTGCACACTTAATTATCTCTTCTTTAATTGGCATCTAATTCAATCACATATCCATTTTCTACATCCTCATTCATTCTCTATACTCACCAAAGGAGTACACAAAATATATATGTATATCCAATCATACTTCAAATTGACCAAACATTCTTCAGCTAATAAGTCAACTTCCAAAAATAATTTACACGCTTCCGCCAAAATGCTTCACACGTTTCACTCACATAGGTTAGCCAAGATATAACAAAATTTAATTCCAGTTGGAATTCACACATCACACAAAATTCTTAGTCATATAGAGAAAACCTGTAGGACCGGAAACATCCTACTAATGAACAAAACATAGTATTTTTTGGTTATTCATATCTTAATGGGATGGTCAATTTGAGACATTGTTGATGTTGTCACCAAATTCAAACTTCTATTATACCATAATACTCATAGACTTTGAGCCCTTAGAAAGATATATATTTTACAACCATCTCTTAATTGCTTAAGGAAATGCATCCTATATAAGGATCTTTCCTCCTAGGTTGGAATGCACACATTTTTGTCAAGAATATCCTTTTGGTGTTTAAGGTATTTATACTTTATGGGGATCTCTATCTTTCTTGATATATCAATATAGAATTATGTTGATAGATTAAGGGGGAGCATATGAGCTCTCCTTTCTTTCTACAAGTAGTCATTCATTGATGTGCCCCCAAAGTGGTGGTGTTGTATTACATACCAGCCCCTGAGGCATGGTTATCAAGATTTTTTATTGGTCATCTAGTACAGTGTGGTTTTCTAGTGCAATCATTGTTGGCCACGCCTATGTAGGTGTTGGTTTTTGTCGTTGATTGCATCTTTGCAAACATTGATTACCTAGTATAGTGTGGCTTTCTAGTGTGATTTATTTTGTACCACATGATGAGTCACCCAACATAACACATCTTGTTAGTTAGTACAATTCATGTCTTCTTCTCTCCTTAGGTGGTGTATGTCCTTGTTATTTCTACAAGTCCACTTGTGCTCTTGCAATGACATGATAAGAATTATATTATTGGTTGAGATATTTTGATAACAAAGTCTCTTTAACTAGTTGAATTGGAAGCTTTTGTTTAGCACTAATGTAGTTGTTTTTTTGTATATTTGAAGGTGATTTGCATGTATTGATAGGATCCTATTCTTGGGGGCATACACATCCCTAAATTTTAGTGGAATCCTATCCTTAGATTTTCTTGTTCTTAGATGTTATTTCTCTTCATTTCTACTTTGTCATGAGTATGAGTGTAAGTTCATATTCCTACTAAAGTGGGGGTCAAATGAAGTGCCTTAAATTGTACTCCTTTCATTAATGAGTCTAATTCACCCTCTCCTACAACTCACTTTATTGTTCCTCTCCTCTAAACACTCTTGGGATGAGCTTTGTATTTAAATTAGTATTTTAATCAAGAATATGATACCTATCTTATTTTAAATCTCAACACGCTCCTCTTTGGGCCCTTATTTTAAGTGTGTCATTTATCTTATATCACCTTATGATTATAAGGGTCCTTTCTCATTGTTAAGTTCAATGCAATAAAGGCCCCACTTTTATTTCACCCACACAAATATGAATTTGGATCTAATAACTAGTCCCTATTATCTTTTAGTCCCTGAAATTTGAGCCAAAGAAGGTCAGACTATTTTGGTAATTGTGTCATCCTAAAAAGTAAGAACTTAATTTGTGCTCATTTTGAGCCCACTTTAGTGTTTTTCTTATGGTAGGACCTCATATTGCACTTAAATACATAATTAATTCAGATATAGGTCCTTCTCCTTCTTCAAACTCAAGGTTGGTTCTAATTTCTATGCATGTTTTCCTATTTTTCCCTTCATTCATATTTCATTTCCCTCCTAGGTCCTTTTACATGCATTCTACATCTCAGGATTAGTCTTGATTTCTCAACAAACCAGTTCTTTCAAATATCCCTTTTACCACACAGGCCTAAGTCTCGAGATGACTTTGAAAAAGTCTTCCTGGACAAGGAGGAATTGGGTCAGCCTTGTCCTAGGGCCTTTTAATTTAGTGGGCTTTGGGCCCACTAAATGAAATGTCTTAAGGCCTTTTCATTGGGTCAACCTTGTCCTAGGGCCTTTTCATTGGGTTGTTTCTCCTAGGTACTTAATCGGGGCTAGCCTTGCAAAATATGAGCCTTGAAATGTCTATAAAAAGAGACCTCTTTCTCTCATTTTGACATCATATCATATCTCATATTCATGCAAGAATTATCAAGCAAGTTATTTTGCATCCAAGGCATTCATGTATAAGAAATCATCCATTGAAGGCATTCATTACCAAGTATTCAAGCACATCAATAATTCAAGTGAAAGGAAGCCATTCAAGCATCTCAAATATTCATTCGATCATTCCATCATGCATGCCAGGAATTTCCTTCCATAGATCTAGATTTTTTCCCCATTGGAGGCTAAGCAAAGGAGTTTTACATCAAGAAAGGAGATTTACATCCCTACATCAAGTCTTCTTCTTCTCTCTCTTCTTCAATCCAACATTGAGGTGAATTAAAACATCTACTACATGAGGTTTTTTCCTACATGATTTCCCTTTTGGTTTTATGTCGATTCAAAGCTACTGCATCAACATTATTGATCACATACTCAGAGACAATTGTATCTACATGGTATGTTATACTCTATTGCTTAGATCTAATTTTTTCTCCATGTCAACATTTTTTCAATTACATCTATTTAATTTCAAGGTTAATTCCTATATAGGGGCTTAACCAAGGCAAGCCCCTTCCCACAACAATTTCCCCTTCTTTTCTTTGTGCAAGAATAGGTGGTATAGTTTTGGATCTAGAATTTCAGAGTTACAGAACTAGTGATAGGTCTGCTACAAATTTCACCAACTTGTGTGCCTCCAGGACAAGGTCAAATTTTTAAGACTAGGTTGACTTGAGTCTGCATTTTCCTAGGAATCCACATTTTTCACAGTCAGAAGCTATAGGTATCAGAATTATAGATCCCAAACCATTTATTTTTCTAATTTTTTTATGATACTCAAACCCAGATTTGAAATTCACTTGTTCTCTCTTAGTCTCAAGGTGAGTTCCCCCTTTCTATTTCCTCTTGAATTTACTTTCATAGATTAGATTTATATTTCTTTAATCAATCATTACATTTACATATCATAATTACATACCATTGTCATTCCTATCATAAGGAATCACAAAAACTCAACATTGTGTGGATCATGAATTTGCACCCTTACTCTCTTGGTTGTGCTAATAGGATTCACTTTCTTTAGGTTTTTGTATTCCAGTGTATATAGAACTTGGAGGTCTACCATTGATCACAATTTTCTATGTTAAATTTTGGTGAACCTGACTTATTGAATTTCTATTCTGGTTTTGGTCTTAGATCCCCTTTTGCATTTAGATCTACTTTGTATGCATTGTGTTGATCACTATTTTGTTACATTGTATGCATCTAGATCTCTAGCTTCTACTTTTAATATGTTGCTTATATTTCCTTTACATTAATTGCATTGTTTTATTTGATATATTTTCATTGTGAAAATGAAAGAAATAGAATTATAGATCTAGTTCGTTCTTAGATTGCATTGCATTGTATTTTGTCTGAACAATACATAACTAATAAAATATTTCATCTCTAGTTATGGTATTTCATTTTCAATGGAATTGGTATCTTCATTTTCTTGTTCAATTTCAATTTCTCTTCAAGATCTTCAAGATGTTTCATTTCATACACATGATGATAATTTAGTTCTTCCTTCCTATGATGTTCACCCTCCCAAAATTGATCCCAACCCTAAGAACATTGTGATTACTACCATTCCTTGTAAATATCTCCCTCTTACCAAAGAGGCCTTAAATAACAATGATGATATTTATTCTACAGTGTCTCTTCCTTATAAGGATCCTTTTGTACAAGAGGATGAATATGACTTTCCCCTAACGATCAACCACTTCCTATGACTTTAATTGGAATTACTTCTATAGATGAGGCCTTGATGAACTATGTTTCTCCTTCTCCTAAATATACCTTAGAAGTAGAGGGTAACATCATTGATGCTTTTTCTTTTCCTAATGAATCCTTTGAGCTTAATGAAAACAATAAATTCAATACCATTAAATATACCCCTCAAAATAAATCAGGGAGTGTTGTACAAAGTGCTATGAAACAGGATTATCATGCAATACCATACATCTACAACAATACTCAAGAGGATAATATCCTTTATGAACTTATTTCTACAAACCCTAATTTAGAACATAAGGAGCCTAATCAAATTGACTATATTCAATCTTAATTTCATTCTTCACTCCTTTCTCCAATACAAATAGGTGGACCGTCAACTCTTCAAGATGATGATTGAGGAACCTTAGATTTCACACCAACATTCTATAGCAAGAATAAGAACCTTGAATTTGATAATAAAACAAATCGATTTGATGAATGTGTGGATATTGATTGGTCCTCTTTAAATTTTAATCTCATTCCACCTAAAGGAGCCTCTTATCTTATTAATAAATCAAACCTTCCTAAGAGCATTATTGTTCAAAGAAACTTTAGGTTTCCAACCTTCTCATTTTCCCAATCAATCTATACATTTCTCCTCACAAAAAGAGACTATTTTTCTTGAGCTTCTTAAGGCCAACTTAATTACTCTTCCTTTGAAAAACAAATGAAAAAATAGCAAACTCAGACAATGCAATTCTTCCATTTGTATGTTTCATCAAATTCATGGCCATAAGATTAATTAATGTTATGATTTGAAGTGTAAAATTCAATAACTCATTGATTGTGGTATGATTCAAATGACATGTAACAATGAATGACACCTTTTTCATGATCATACTACATATTAACTATATCACTATTATGTTTCTCCTCAATATGTGACATTTCTAAGCCTATCCTTTGTAGGCTCATTGTCATTTATGATGTTGTAATTTAGGTGCAATCATAATTTATGAGCAGCATAATAGTCTCATTTCCTTGTCTCCTCACTTGTGGGGAAATGGTCCTATTTCATTCTCTTATTTATATTAAAGGATTCAATTTCTCTCTTTGATGACTTGTTTCTTTTCTAAGATGACATCCTTTCTTGCATGCATTTGTTGTTTTACATAGGGATATTCTCTTTTTCTGGAGGATGAAATCCCAAGTCACAACCTTATGCTTTCTTTAAAAAAACATATTTATTATAAATAGAAACCACTTAGAGAGCATAGCATGTCCTTCCTCTTGTTTATCTTCCTATCCAATACATTCAATATCCTTTGTCAGCTTGCATCTTTTATATTATGACATTCTTTCTTGAATATATGTTTTGTTTTACCTAAGGATCTTCTCTTTTCCAGGAGATTTACATCCCAAGTTGTAACCTTGTGCTTTCTTGACAATGCGTGTTTATTATAAATGACCTATCACTTAGGAATTATATTGGGTTATTCATTCTCTCTCATCTAGTTCTCCTTTTAAAGGATCCTTTATCTCTTTGTTAATCATCTCTTTTTGTACTATGACAGTCTCCCATGTATAGAATAATTGATACAATATATCTCATTCTTGGGATTAGTATCATGTTGAGATATTGTTCAGATTGTGCATATATGTGTTGGCATTAATTTTTTGTCATTGATTTCAACATATTCTTATTGTTGTAGAAAGTGTTCCTGGTTAGTTCAATGAGATGATTTTTGTGGTATGGCTATTTATTGAATAGCATATGTTGTAAAGCTAGTAATATATCCAGGGATAGTTATACTTGATTCAATTAGAGTGGCAGAGGATTGCATGATGATTTCAGAGAGTTATGATGGATTTATCAGAGATAGTTATTTTGGTTATGTTGGTACTCTCAAATTCTTGATATTACCATGTTAAAATTTATGGTGGAGTACCTGTGTGCTTTTAGTTTGCGATGCCCTATTTTGGCATTTGGCATCCAAGTAGCTTGTAAGTTTCATGTTTCACCATTTGAAAGGTATTTTCCCCTCATTTCATTCATCTCTTGAGTTCATTTATAGACACATGCTTGCAAATTGAGTGGTTCATTTGTAGCCCCTACAGTCAAGTTTGACAATTTTTGCATATACCCATTTTGAGGATTTTTACCGAGATCTGCTTTTTGCACTTTTCTAGAAAATCCAAGTTGCCCACTCTGAGGACCTAAATATCATTCCCTATTGATGAATAGTGTGATCCAAGTTTTCCTTACATTTTAAACTTGACAAGTATCCCCTGTGTCCATTTTTAAACCCTAACATGTTCATTTCCCCAATTTGCCAAATAAATTCCATTTGTTATTTATTTGGATTTCCTGAGTGTGAATTGCAAAAGCTAGTAGGAGGTCAAATTTGAGAGCTAAAAAAATGTGACTAGTTGAATGTCATAAGATCCCAGTTTCAGCCTTCTATTATTTGTATATGATTTAATCTATGCCTAAAGTTTCAAAACATGAGGTGTTCATTTGATGAGTTTTCAAGGTGCAATCCGTATGCATTTTATTCATATTTCCTGCATATTCAGTAATGCATCTGTAGGGTTTCCCCCTTGAGTATGTTGTATTTTGTAACCTACACGCTTTCATAATGTTTTCAATGTTGTGTTATGATGATAGTATCTTAATGTGCTAGTGTGCAAGTTTTCAGCATCTCAGGATCCCATCTGATATTTTTAACAGATTGATATGAAATGTAGATTATTTCTTTCTCACCTGACCAATTTTAGATCAAAATGAATTAGGCGACTTCATACATTAATATATCTCACCTCATGTATTTTCAAGGGAGACTGTTTTGCAAAGGGTATCTTTATATATAAAATTTCATATTTGTCAGTTGCTAGGGTCCAGTGATGTGCTTTGATAAGTTTTTCAAGGTCATTTCTGAGGGTAGTTCATTTGTTTGTGGTACCTTGCAGAATGATTGAGATTCAGGGTTTTAATGACAAGTGATGATTAAATTTGATCAATTTGAACAATAGGGTTGTCCAAACGATTCTTCAGAGGCTAGTTGTTTAAAAACAAAAAAATTTAGGCAGACGCACATTGGGACCCAGTTTGCCTCATCAGAGCCACAACTCCAAACTTAAACACAATTTGAGTCTATTGCTAATGCATCAATTATATCTCTTCATATGTTGTTTCTTTCCTTTACATGGTTTTGATAGAATTGAAAAATGGAAACATAATTAGTTAAACCCAGATGTAGACTAGGGATATCAAACTTGAATAGAATTTCTCATTTTTATCAGAATCGGTGCTCATTTAAAATCTCTCTAGTATAAAGGGGAGGAGGAACACTTTTGACAGTGAGGATCCTCTAGCACAAGTTGATTCATTGAAGAGGCTTGAGAAACTCCAAGTATTGCATGCAGTAGAGGTGGTTATTTTCATAGGGTCTACACATAATAGATTGGTCACAGGTCAGTAGTTTTGTTGGGCGGTTCTCCATTGGGATATATCCCACATTGTTTGGAAAGTGGTTGCATTATGTGTTTTTATATTTAAACACACACCGATTAAATTTCCAAAGGAATAGGCCTTGGTCCGCGCGTACTGGGAGACTTGGTGGCCTACTTGACTTGGATGGATGATGAAGAAAATTTGTGGGCTTGGGGTGAGGTGGAATGATGACACAAGCAGTGACTAGGCAATGAGGAGGCAGCTCGAAGGGAGAATTAAGGGGCGCCACATGGAAATTTTGTAGGTTCACTATGGACATGTGGCGGAGTGTGGTAGGACGACACAGTGAATCCTAGTGTGATACATGTGCAGGTGAGATTGAAGGTTGACGATGAGGTGATGTGACATGTGGTATTTAGTGGGACCTGCATGTGGAGGAGAGAGAAATATTTTTCTCTAGCTCAGGGATGTATCTAGGTTGCGACAGTTATAGGTTGTTAGTGAAAATGTGGAGAGCTAGAGATTAAGATGCTAGCAACTAGTCATTGGGGTGTGGGTTATCAAGACAGGTAAGTGCCAAGCAAGTTGGAGAGTGAGGTCCCGAGATAGCAGGTGGAGGGAAGTGGGTAATACATGGAGGTGAGGGGATGAAAATGTGGACTGTTTGGCCAATCAAGGTTTTCCACATGGAAATCAAAGGTGGTTGACCAGTTTTGACTAGTTCTGGGCTGTGAAATATGAGCAGGAAAATATGTTAGGGTTGCACATCAAATTAAGTGAAATATATAAATGAATGAATAAGGTAATATAAAAGGGTCACGGAAAAAAAAGGTAAAGGGATGTTTTACTTTAAAATTTTCCAAGAGTATGCACACATAGACAAAGGGATATATTCTACAGGAGGTCATACAGCTGCAGGGATATTTTAAATGGGTTTTTCTCAACATTTTACAGAAGGTCATTTTAATGTGATATTCTTGCATGGGGACATTTTCTTCTGTTGTAAAAGGGGTTTTAGTGAATTATTTTCTTTTCTTTTTCAATAGAACAAATTAAAAAGGGAAAAAGACAAATATAATTGCAATGAGAAGAGAGAGGTGGCTTCTTTCAGCAAATTAACATTTGGAGAAAATGGACAAGTGTCAAAGCTAGAAAAAAATTGAGGGCTTCTTTGGTTCTATATATTCTCCTCTTTTTTCTTTTGTTAGGGTTCAAATATTTTGGGTCTGGTTTCAGTAGAAATTAAGTTTTTTGGGTGTGATTAGTATTGTAAAATATTTCATAGAGAAAATTTGTGAGGGATCTATGTTGTGTTTTTTGTAGGTTTTGAGTGATTAAGGTGTGTAACTATAATAGAAATACAAATTTGATTCAGATCTCTCCAGTGTACAATTTAGTCAAGTTTTAAATGAAATGAATCAAAGATTTTTTTCATTTAGTGTCTTGAAGTGAGATATGTAGTTTTCTATTCATACTTTGATCTAAGGGGTCAATTAAATGATTGGATAGAGTTACAGATTGGCTAAAATTTTGTAGGATTCTGATAAGTAGGTTGGGTTAGGATATTGTAAGGCAATATTCTTATATCATATTCTATTAGTGAAACTCTATCATATGATATTGTATTTCTTATGGATTCAAATGCCCAATGGGATAAGGCACTGATCTTAGTTGAGGGTTTTACAAGTGTGTTGTTGTTCAAATCCATATTCTTCCTGTTGCAAGAAGTGATTAAACTCAAGAATTTATTTACTTTTCAATATGTTTTTGTTGTTCTCTTGCCCAAATCTCATGCTCCATATAGGTTGAATTTCAATGGATAATTATTCATTATCTAGTATATCCATGTTATGTTGATTACCTTATATGAGATTATTTTCTTTATGATAATTCTAGTTATGGGTATAATGTGTATTAGAGGGCATTAAGGGATTACCCTCCCTAGATTTGCAGAGCCAAAAGTGTAGAATAGTTTGTTAGATCATTGTCAGTTGGTCCAAGTCACATAGATTTTTTATTATTGGAGTTGGATTCTCCATAGAGAATTGATTGATCAACTTGGTTGTTATTTTGTATTGTAAACCCTTTTCAGGAACCAACGATTTATTTTGTCAGGGACAGTGTTACAATATTTTGATTGTTTTGGATCAGTTTAGCAATATTCTTTATTTCTAACCATGTAGTGAGTTCAAGACATAGATGTGTGTCCTTAGTTAAAATGCTTTGTGATTTGGATGTTGGCAAGCTATTTTTCTTTTATGATAGTGGTTATGGTTTAGTGTTCCTAATGAACAATGTAGAGATGAGTTTGATTAATGAGACAAAGATGTTCTTGTTGATGTCATGATATTTCATGTTTCTTTTTGATGTTTCTTGATTATGTCCTATTCATTTTGGTGGATTGTGTTGGGTTATGTGATCATAATTAAAGATTCCTCATGTAACATGTTGTTGTTCTTATTGTTCTTGGTCAACTTAATGGTGTAGCGTATTGCAATGGATTGCGCCATGATTTATGGATCTAGAGCGTGTTTGAGGTTGTTTTTATGGATCATTGCTATGTCTTAGCTGACATTCAATGGATCACATTGAGTATTTAGTGTAGACCCTATGGCAAGACATATTGTTAATTAATGTCAAAACACTTAGTCATTCATTGTTACCTGAGTACATAGTGTTACAAGAATAGATAGTGTCCCCCAAGTGTTCAGTATTGCCCGAGTGACAGTTTATCACCTGAGTAGTCTTTTGGACCCGAGTGAAAGTTTGAAGCCAAATTTGCCTATATTGTTAAATATATATTTGTTTATTGCAAGCCGACTTACAAAGTTATTTGTTGGATAAAGATATTTATGTAAGATATTTTGTTTATCCAATTGTAAGGAAGAATATGTAAATAGTATGAATGTATAATCAGAAGATGATATGATTATGCGAATGGAAATTTGAGTTAAGTAAAGAAGTGTTCAGGACAGTAGAGACTTATCTATCACATTCAGGTGATCAGTTATATTTCAAGGATCTTATTCAGCAATCACAATTGCAAAGAGCAGATCATCAACTGGTTCATTCTCATAGGTGGATCAACAAAATCCTTTAACAAGGTGGACCTAACAGTCCTTTCTCTAAATCTCTTAATAGAGTTGCATTACTCATTGTATTGTACAAAATCCTTTAACAAGGTGGACCTAACAGTCCTTTCTATGCTCCTAATAGGGTAGACCATTAGAAGTGGTCATTGTAAGCTTTAATAGGCTAAATTTACACTACAGTACTAAATCTTGTGGGTATCATCCCCACCCCAGTTTTACTTTCTTTTGGAAGGTTTCTGGGTAACCAAATATTGTGTTATGTGTTGCATTTGATTCTTTACTTTCAAGTTATATACATGCAAACAAATAAGCTAATCTAATTATGGACTAAAAGGATTAATTTTTATTGATTCTTGATTCACCCCCGCCCCCCTTCTCATTCATTGGGCACATCATATAATTCCAACAATTGGTATCAGAGTAGTGGTTCTCCTATCAGAAGTTTTATATCTTGAGAAAAGATTAGATGATATGGAAACATATAGACTGGAGAAATCCATTGAGAATGAAAAGATAAATCTTAAAGTGGCCATGGATCAGATCATAATACTTAAGGAGTAGCTCTCTCTTTCCCTAAAAAGAATAAAAGAACTAGCAGTACAGCTGAATGATAAGAACTATATAGAAGAGAGAATTGAAGAAATTTGCAAAGATAGGAACTCAAAAGAAGCTGGTGCAGCCATTGAAGACTTGCTTGCAAAGAATATCAATTTACATGAAGAAGTCAGAAAGTTAAAAAGAGAACATGAAGTTCACTCAATCAAAATGTGTGAAGTCATGGAACTAAATAACAAAGCAGAAGATGACAAAAATATAGCACAAGAAGATAAAAGACTGCTGAGTACAAGGTTAGAGGAAAAAGAAAATTAAATCCAGCACTTATTACTTCAGCAAGCTAATTTTGTATGTCAACTCAACAATGCAACACAAGACATTGTCAACTTAAGGACAAAAAATGAAGGAGTACTGCAGAATGATCTCAATACTGAAAAACAAAAAAATGAAAGTATGGTGAATTCACAAACTAGCATGGATTAGGAAACAAAACTAAGAAATCATGGACAAACTAGATTAGGATATACTAAACAAGGTAAATCCTCACAAGGAGCTCAAAGGAACAACACACCTAAATGCAATCATTGTGGTAAGACAAGGCATACATCAAATAAATGTTGGAGCAATGGAAGGTCAAAATTTAATGGTAAATGCTACAGCTGAAATAAACATGGACATAGAGAAAGAGAATGCAAAGAGAAACCTAAGTTTGAAGGGAAATGCTATAAATGCAACAAACAAGGTCCTAAATCTTCCAAGTGTAGAACTAAGAATTGGAATCCTGCTGAACAATTAGCTAAGGAAATTTTTGGTTGGGATTACAACACCTGGTACAGATGTTGTCACTGTGGTGAATATGGACACATTGGCACAAATTGTGTGAAGAATCACTTCAGAAAAATAGATCCTACTAAGAGATGCTATGTATGTAAACAACTCGGTCATTTGAGCAAGAACTGCATGAATAGAGAAATGGTTTATACTAGTTTTGAGAATGGTAAAACCAAAGTCTTGGAAATCAAAGCTCAGATGAGAAAGAAATGGGTAAGGAAATCCTCAGACAATTCAGATCAAAGAAATGAAGGATCTAATGACACCCTAAATAGTGAGATGGGTGGATCCATCATTACGGAATAAGAAAGCAAGGAGATGACTGGAATTATGAAATAACAAGCCATCCTACATTAGTTCCAAGAAAGAAATACAATCCATATCTACATATTGATGCATTAGGACATGTTGTAGTTCAACCTGAGTCAGAATATTGATTGCACCTGAGTCACTCTAGCTCACCCAAGCTGAGTCAGGCAGTGTTGATAATAGGAAAATTAATTTCACCCGAGCTTCCGAGTGAATCTTGGAGAAGAACCCGAGTCATGCCAGCTACTATGTATGAAGAATTTAATGTTATAATATAACGATTGAAAAACTCTTATATATGAAGGATTGTGAAGAGTATTTTTTAAAAATATTTCAGTTTACTAGTCAATTTAGAGCCCTTAGAAATTCAGAGAAAATTCATGATTGAAAGTGGATTTTGATTATTTCATTCAAGCAATATGGCATCCACTTCTAGCAGCAAGGTCAAGAAAGGTTCAAAAATGCTAGTAAGGAATACAATTTGTGGCCCTCCCTAGTTCAATATTCATCTGGCAATTACAGAGGAGATAAACCCAATGGGAGATCATTCCCTAATCCCTCCAAGAGTGTTACTAGTCAATGACATTTGCAGCTTCTATCACTGCAACATATAGGAGCTTGCAACCACTAAATGAATCAAACATATGAGAAGTTATGCACAGACAAGAAACTAAAGCCCGAGCACAAACACCTTGAAACCAAGGGTTTGACACATATCATGCATATGCTGAGGGACTTCTAGACAAAGTGGATGAGATATGTTCTTATTCAAGTTCACGACATACAATTATGGTTGGACCATCCTATGAAGATCACCAAGAAAATAATTCACCATGTTACCAGGTTCCCTATGATAGACAGAAGAAAAATAAAGGCACTACTCTTGTTGTCACCCTGAGAAGATCTAGGAGGAAGCTTATATTAAGTGATGAAGAGGATGAAGATGAAGAAGATATTGTGGTCTTCACAAAACCCACACCCACACTTCATCAAAAGATCAAAGACCTTAAAGAAGGAAGAGCCATGATTTCTTTGAAATCATTGAAGTATGCTTCTAGGAAAAAAGAAGAGAGGAATCAAATTGAGAAAGAAGTGGTGGAGAAGATGGCTAACTGGAAATATGACCCTTCTGAGTTGAAGAGTTATATGACAAAAGACTTATTTAAGGCAGTCTCTATTCCCTAGAAGAATGTAGTACAAATTGAAAAGGATATAAGGGAAGAGACATTGAAGCAGGTCATGCCTACAATGAAAGGCAAAGAAGTGAAAGAGGCCTTAAGAAAATATGAGAATAATCACACCCCAAATTCAGGGCATTTCAAATATTGAACAAAAATATTTAAGAAGTAGCTCAGCATGCCACATTAGTGTGGAAATCAATATTTGGGATTGAAGAAAGCAAAAAGAAGGAAGAAGTACCAAGTATAGACCCTCCAGCACAAGGAAATGATGACCCTCTACCTGTGGTATAGACTATGAAGAGTCCAATGCATAGCAGATTGTAGTTGAGGTAATGACATCACTATTCCAATCTCCCATACATAGTATAGTGACTCCGAGCAAAGAAAAAGTTGCAAAATCTACATCAGAACAAACAAAACCTGAGAAACAGGCTCCTACTACTGATACATGCACACCTGAGTCAATGAAAGGAAAGGTAGACATTTCTAATTTTGATTCATCAGTTAGTATTGGTCCAACTAGTGGTAATATAAAGGTCAATGACCAAATTGGATTGAATACTGATACTAAGGATAAGGCAAGAAAAGGTAAGGAAATTGTTCCTTCACTGAGTCTTAAATCAGAGGCAGCAAAAACTGATGAGATAGATTTGGATAAAGAGATTGTCATTCCTAATTGGGATCTATCCAATCTATCTATATAAAAAATGGATATCTTGGGAGAACTATGGAAGAAGAGGGCCTCATAGTAAAAAATCAAAAAGGAAAGGCAAAGGAACAAAGTACTTGAAGATGTAAAAGGCATATTTGTAGATTCTTTGTAGATTGAATTCAATGAAAGTGACCCAATAATAGACCAACTTGTTGGCATTGTCCACAAGTTCAACACAGACATGAATGGTCAAGAGAATTTACATGAGAAGGTAGAGAAGAAATTCAAGAACAATGTTATAGAGAGCATTGCAAAGAAGATTGCAATCGACCAAGTGCATCTTACAAAGCTTATCAGCACTCTTGAAAGCACTGTGAAAATGTGGTAGAATTATTTGTAAAGTTGAGTGACTCCTCCAACTTTACCATGGAAATAAAAAACAAGATGGTGAAGATAGATGCTGACTTAAAGGAAAGTGCAAGGCATTTAGCACTTGACACGAGCACCAGTTACACTCACTTCAAGAAAGTAAAATATCTTACTGATTTATAGGCTGAAGTGTTGAGAGAAGAAGAAATAATCAGAGAATCTCTTACAACCATTCAAAGCCAAATTCTACCACATATGGATGGAATGTAGATGTATAGCACATGCTAAAACTCTCATCCATGAAAAAAACTTCTCAGTTGTCGAGCTGATGATAGAGCTATCTGCAAAAAGTTGAATTGCACATCTTGAAGGTGCTACAAGATAATTGGGACAACACTCTGTCTAAAATTTTGAAGGTATATAGTGATTTTATATCCTACTTTAGGATAACCATGTAGATTACATTCCTTTTTGGAATTTTTGTCAAAAACAAGGGGGAAATATCATTGTATAAGAGGTAGATATCATTGTAAATATCACATGTACTAAGAATAGTGTAGAAAATATATGTTACAATAACAACTTTGAAAAATACAAAAATAGAGTCATTCAGACCTGAGCAGTAGAGCAAGTGTCAAAACCTGAGAAATTTGTAAGGCAGAGTTTTGACATATCAGATATAAAGTTTAATGATAAGTGTTTTTGTCACTAATGCCAAAGGGGGAGATTGTAGACCCTATGGAAAGACATATTGTCAATTAGTGTAAAAACACTTAGTCATTTAGTGTTACATGAGTACATAGTGTTACCTGAGTAAATAGTGTCACCCAAGTGTTCAGTATCACCTGAGTGACAGTTTATCACCTGAGTAGTCTTTTGGACCCAAGTGATAGTTTGAAGTCGACTTTGAATATATTGTTAAATATATATTTGGTTATTGCAAGCTGAATTACAAAGTTATTTGTTGGATAAAGATATTTATGTAAGATAGTTTTTTATCTAATTGTAAGGAAGAATATGTAAATAGTATGAATGTATAATTAGAAGATGATATGATTATGCGAATGGCAGTTTGAGTTAAGTAAAGAAGTGTTTAGGATAGAAGAGACTTATCTATCACATTCAGGTGATTAGTTATATTTCAAATGATCTTATTCAACAATCACAATTTCACAGAGCAGATCATCAACTGGTTCATTCTCATAGGTGGATCAAAAAAATCCTTTAACAAGGTGGACCTAACATTCCTTTCTCTAAATCTCTTAACAGAGTTGCATTACTCATTGTATTGTACAAAATCCTTTAACAAGGTGGACCTAACAGTCCTTTCTATGCTCCTAACAGGGCAGACCATTAGAAGTGGTCATTTATAAGCTTTAACAGGCTAAATTTATGCTGCAGTACTAAATCTTGTGGGTATCATCCCCACCCCAATTTTAATTTCTTTTGGAAGGTTTATGGGTAACCAAATATTGTGTTATGTGTTGCATCCGATTCTTTACTTTCAAGTTATATACATGCAAACAAATAAGCTAATCTAATTATGGACTAAAAGGATTAAGTTTTATTGATTCCTGATTCACCGCCCCCCCAGTCATTGGGCACATCATATAATTCCAAAATTTAGATGTAATGAATTAATTATTTTTATTTAGGTCCATGTCCAACCTAGTTCAGATAAATTGATGTAATGTGTATAAATATGTAATCATTTGTAATTGTGAAAATGTGCAAAGGTGAAAGATAGTGTGGAATACCTGAGAGAAGAGGTATGAGTAGAATCTTTAATTGAGGGGGAGAATTGTTTTATTTTATTGGAACTATTTTTGCATATCATAGATGTTGTTTTTCAGTTCGTGAGGTTAGACAGTATGTCATCTACATTTTGACATCAGAGATTGTTGTAAGGCATTGACCCTTCCTCGAGATTAAGATCCTTATTGTATTTGAGTTGTGAGATATTGGAAGTGTTCCCTAATGCATGTGCATTCCTATTTTTAATATTCCTAATAGGTTATAGTTCTTTTAACATCGTACATTCATCTTGTGGGTTTGATATTCACCGTGGTTTTTCCCCTAACAGGGTTTCCACATCAAAAATCTTGGTGTTATGTGTTGATTATTGTATTATGTTCTTGTACTCGTGTTTATCTTTTAGATCTGAGATTAAGTTGGTAATTTGGTTAAAGGTCTTGATTTTTTGATACAATTGATTCACCCCCCC
>MU224633.1:635339-646934 GCA_018584345.1 Thuja plicata | reverse complement strand
TCGTTCACTTTCCTTTAAAAGGAGACCTCTCCTTCTCATTTTCATATTAGAGTTTTTAGTATTGTTATGTTGCAGGTTTGGAGAGCAATTTTGGAGGAGCATTTGAGCATTTGAGCTTGGATATTGCCACTTCTCTCTTCTTGTCTCATTCTTTATTGCATTCATGGCTATTCATATAGATTAGAATCATGTTTATTTCCATAGATTAATCTTGCATTTGCATTTCCTTTCATAGATTAATATGCATTGTTATCATTTAGATTAGATTTCATTTTCATGCATTCAAATCTCTCGTTTCATGGTGTATTTGCAATAGACACAACTAGGTCAATCTGAGGGCCTTCATTTTACATTTTTACAAATCCATGACTAGAGAGCTATGGATTGATATTTGAGGCCTCATTCTTGAGCAACCTTGAATGGAATGATTCATATAAGTGTGACACAATTATAGCACACACTTACCTCCTACTTACAATCATAAATTTGTTGCTATTGAAGAAATCAAAATTGTGACTACCGTGACAAGAGATACATTGGTTGGTAAGTTATCTGCTTTGGAAATGAGAGAATTTGGTGATAGTCCTAAAGTTGAAACTATAGTTAAAGTACTATTTATAAGGATAAGAAAAGATATGATTCTAGAGAAATTTTATCTCATCTTGGTAGATATACTAAGGAATGGGATCAAATTGAGAAATGAGAAAGAGAGCTTGAAGCTCTAATTGAAAAGAGACTACCTAAGGGATCTGGTAAGTATCAAGGAAAGTTGCCTTTAAAGTATTTTGAATGTAATAAGATTGGTCATATTCCTACATTAAAATATTTTAGAATTTTCAAAAGTAAATGTTATATCAAAAGAGATGAAGACCTAGGGAAGTTTGATCCTAGATGTGATGAAGGAATATTTTTTGGTTATTCTACAAAAATAAAAGCATATAAATGTTATAACCTCAGGTTGAAGAAATTAATTGAAAGTGAAAATGTTAGAGTGGATGAAAAATTTCATAAATAACTTAGATCTTGCATTAATGAATTAGATAATCAAGAAAAGATTCATATTTTGCAAGCATGGAGTCAGAATCAGAATCAGAATGGATCGGTAGAACGAAATGAAGAAGATGCAAATGATGAAGAAGTGGAAACACAAGAGTCTACTACAAATGAAAATCCAAAGACTCATAGGAATGTAAAGTTAAATAATTCATATAATAAGATTATTGGTGATAAGAATCAAGGTGTTCATACTAGAGGAAGAATTTATAAAAGTGAAATTTGTTTAATTTCTAAGATTGAACCTAAAGATGTTGATGAAGCATGTAAATATGATAGTTGGGTTAAAGTGATGGAAGAAGAGTTAGAACATATTGAAAAGAATAAGACATGGATTCTTTTTCCTAGATCCAAGGAAAATAATTTGATCGGTACTAAATGGATATTTATTGAATGAAGAAGGTGAAGTTGTTTGAAATAAAGACATACATGTTTTCAAGGGATACTCATAGATGGAAGGTATTGACTTTGAGGAGACATTTTCTTATATTACTAGAATTGAATTTGTTAGGATGTTTCTTGCATATGCTAATTACATAGATTTTAAGATATATCATATGGATGTTAAGTTTGTTGGAAATGAGTTGAGTAACTAAGAGGAGAGGGGTGAATTAGTTACCACAAAAGCAAATCCAAGTCCATTAGATGTCTTAAACAAAATTATCATTGTTTCTCGGTTAACACAAATATTCTACTGTTACTCACTTAACATAGAAAATATTAAGATATTAATTCTGATTATCCTTTAGTGATTAATTGTAGAAACATAAAGCATAAATAAAATAACATGTACACAAATAACACCAAGATTTAATGTGGAAACCCAATTTGAGAAAACCATCAATTGCAACTAGTTACTATTTTTCACTCTTCTAAAGTGATCTCTATTAGGATCCAACCCTATTAAAGGTTACAAAACACACTATTAGGTGTGACCCTGTTAGAGGATTTAATCACCCTATAAGGAGTGGCCTTGTGAGAGTTCTTCTGATGGAAGTGCTCCAAGATGTGCTCACACAAGCTTACTAAGGACTCCACTTGTCCTAGTCTTCCTAGGATCCCAATCTCTCTTATAGAATCCCAATATTTTCAAGTATCCAAGCCTAAGATTATCCTAACTCAACTCCAAGAGTTATTCGTCTTGTTTTTAACCTTGAAGGACAACTACCAATAGTTTTGTCTCAATGTTTCACTCTAGCTTCAAGTATTCTAGGCACAAATCCTTCATACCAACTTCACCAATGTTGCATGGGTCATGTCCACCATGAGAACACTCATTCTACATCCTTCCAACTTCATTGGAATTGTTCTTCAATCCATAATCACTTGAGTTCCAAATTAGCTCTCTATAGGATCCTATTAGGCCTAATTGTCTAATTAGCCCTATCCAGAGGGTTTTTCTAGAATCTTTCTCAAAACTTATAAATAACCCAAAAAACTAACCTAGGATCCTGATACCCTTTTCAAAGACCTAAAATATTTTCAATTTATTGGGCTCCCAAGTCATCCGTAGACCAGTTTCCTAAAATGTAGGGAAAATAGGACTATTTTGGCTCTTCACAAGCAGTCTACTGATTTCTACTTAGAAATCCATCTAAATAGATTGGAAAAGACCTTAACTCACAAATAGAGATATATGGGACCCTAAAGGTTCCAAAACCACACTTGGTTTATATCTCTCACACACACCCTTGCTTCTGCATTCAAACTTACCTCTGTCATGACCTAACTGGACAGTCATTGCTCGCCTAGGGCATGGATTTAAAATTAGAAAAATGATTCTCCAGGCTTCCTACTTGAATATATACATTGTACAAAGGCTCCCCTACCATATTCATCCACCATTTGAATATTTCCACAATTAGATTCTATGGGAGAGCCATGAAACTAAAAATCACCTGGACTGTACCAACAACTACACTACTTCCTAAACAATTTTCTAAGTCTAACTAGTCAACTCAAAAAAAACTTGATCATTGAATGGAAAAGTCCTATATTTACTCCTACTAAATGGATCCAACACTGTATCAAACTTTTCAATCCATTAAAACACTTTTAACATCCAAATAAATTGATTGTTACAGAAAACTAGAATACTATGCTTTCATTCACTTTCAAAAACTTATTACATCACCACTCTACCTCGGGAAATGAGCCACAAGGTATCTTAAGATGCCTCCTCCATATTTTTAGGATGATTGCATTCAATTCCCATTCCTAGTTTGAAGGGAATCCAAAGTTGTCATTGTTGCATGCAACATTTGCAAAATTGCAAATGTTGTCATGACAACATTTTTAGCATCTTTTGCATTAATGATGCAAACTAACTTCCATGACCTATAACTTTTATGAAATGATGAATTAACATCATTTAGACCTTTTTAGGCACTTTTAACACCTTTCCTAATTCTAGAACATTCTTAGACCATATTTCCCACTTTAGGCCTATATTAAGGACTAACTACATAGAAAGCAACCTAAACTAAACTAGATTGGATTGAGTACTAACTTCTAATCCATCTAGTCACACACATTGAAAGACCTTACAAGGTAAAAAATTAAAGTAACTAACTTGGCTAGAGTCAGCTACAAGCCAAAATTGGACTAAGCATTGGGAGTTTTCCTAGGTGCTCCTGCACCATCCTCCCCAAATGATAGGACTTCAATCCACCATTGGATTGAGTAAGTTGGGATCAATGTCCAACTTTTTGAAATCTATCTCCTTGAACCAATTTGAATCTACATCAGTTTTTCCATGTCATTTCACCAAGTTTTCTTTGTATTCCTTCTTTCTTGTCTTCTTGTAGACTCTAGAATCGATTATATGTTCTGCCTTCTTGATTGGTGTAGATGGAAAATTGAGTTCCTCCACTTCCTATATGACTTCAGTCAAACTCTTATCTGGATCTGGTAATGGTCCTTTGTACAAGACCAAATATAATACATTAAACACCAGCGATAAACCCATATCCTCTAGAAGTTCCACCTTGTATGCATTTGTGCATTATTTGGCCAGTATAGTACATGGACCAATTTTTCTCATCTAAAGCTTATATGAAACTCATTTATGCAACATTTCCCTATTGAGATGGACCATTACTAAATCCCCAACTTGGAATTGGACATCTCTTTTCCTCTCATCTACTTTTCTCTTAATCTTCTATGTATTTTCAGTCTATGTTTTCCTCACTATCTCATGGACCTCTTGCATAGAATGTGAAAAGTCTTCAGCATAGCCACTTCCCTTGGATCCATCCCTCAAGTCTCTAATCTCAAATATTCCTCTAGGGTGAATGCCATAGACTATCTCAAAAGGACTCTTACCAGTAGTCCTATTCATTGTGTCATTATAAGCATACTCTACTTTCCCAATAAGTTGGTCCCAAACTTACCATACTCCTTAGTTAAACATCTTAGGAGGTTACCAAGACTCCTATTTACTACCTGAGTTTGGCCATCAGTCTGAGGATGGTATGCAGATCCAAAAGATAAGTTGGTACCTAGCTTCTGCCATACAATATTCCAAAAATGACTCATGAATTTGGTATCTCTATCTGATATTATGCACAATGGTAAGCCATGTATAATGACTACTTCCTTGAAGAATAGGTGAGCTATCTGACTAGCATCATGGATTGTCTTGTAGGGTACAAATTGTGCCATCTTACTAAATCTATCCACAATAACATAAATGTTATCCATTCCCTATTTTGTCTTGGGCAATCCCACTACAAAATCCATGCTCAAACATTCCCATAGTCTTGTTGGAATGGGGAGAGGATGATAAAGGCCTAGATTAGAAGATGTACCTTTTGCCTTTTGACAGATAACACTACTTTCTACATACTTCTTAATGTCCAAATTCATCTTGGGCCAAAAATAGAATCTTTTAACTAATTATTGGGCCTTATTGACACCAAAATGTCTACTAAGTGCACCATTGTGCTTCTCTTGAATAAAATTTTATCTTATAGACCCTCTAGGAACATACAATTGACTTCATTTAAATAAAAGATTACTCTGCAAAGTATATTCAGATAATTCACTAAGAAAATGATTTTTTGTTCTTGACATACCTTGTAGATGTTTTCAAAGTCTCCATCGTGTGCATATAGATCTTTGAAGCTCTCATTTCCCATGTTCTGCAAATGTATCTCTTGTACTTTCAAAGCTCTTCTAGTTAAGGCATCTGCTACCTTATTCTACAATCCCTTCTTGTGCTTAATTTTGAAAGTGTATGCTTGCTGGTATTCAACCCACTTCATATGCTTGTGACTGAGCTTATCTTGTGAATTCAAGAAACTCAATGCTTGGTTGTCTGAAAAGACTACAAATTCCTTTGGAAGCAATTAGTGCCTCCACTTCCTCAAATCTTGGACTAGAGAATACATCTCTAAGTCATAAGAAGATTACTTCTTCTTGGCTTCACTTATTTTTTTAGATTGAAAAACCAATGGTCTTCCCTCTTGACTCAAGACAACACCAAGAGCTACATTGCTAGCATCACATTCCACTATGAATATCTTCTCAAAGCTTGGAAAAATCAAGATTGGTTGAGTAGAAATCTTATTATTTAACAAATCAAACCCATGGTTAGCTTGTTCATTCCACACAAAATTAGTTTTCATCCCCCCTTTGATAGTATCAAGCATAGGAGCACAAATTGCATTGAATTGCTTTATAAACTTCCTATAGTACTTTGATAATCCAATAAAAATTCTTACCTTAGTTTCTCTCCTTGGATTAGGCTAGTTGATAATGGCTTACACCTTGCTAGGATCCATCTTTAGATTTCCTTGAGATAGTACAAACCCAATGTACACTAGTTCTTGTTTCATGAATTCACATTTCTCCAAGTTGATCATCAACTTCTCTTCATGCAACTTCTTGAAAAATATTTGCAGATGTCTAAGGTGTTCTTCTCTTGTCTTTCTACAGATGAGTATATCATCCAAGTATACTAGCACAAATTTTCCTATGTAGTCCTTAAGAACTTCATTCATGAGTCTCATGAATGTGGATGGGGCATTGGATAACCTAAATGGAATTACAAGCCCCTCGTACAGTCCTTTTGTGGTCTTGAAGGATTTTTTCCATTCATCTCCCTCATTGACTCTGATTTGATGGCATCCACTCTTCAATTCAATCTTTGTGAAAAAATTAGCTTCACCTAGATAGTCCATTAGGTCTTCTATCCTAGGGATAGGGAACCTATACCTAATGGTTACTCTATTTATTTCTCTAGAGTCAGTACATAGTCTCCAATTTCCTCCCTTTTTAGGGGCTAAGATAGTGGGTATGACACAAGGGCTAATACTTTTACTAATCAGACCTTGGCTTAGGAGTTCTTGGATCTGTCTAGCTATTTCCTCATTTTGTTGAGGAGTCATTTTATAAGCTACCCTATTGGGAAGGGTAGATACTGGAATGAAGTCTATTTGGTGGCATACAGTCCTCTTAGGGGGTAAGTTTGATGGTTTTCCATCACTAACAATGCCTTCATACTCCTGCAACATCTCTTACACTTTCTTTGGAAATTTTGTATTCTTGACTGTCATGTCTATAACTTCTTCTTTTGGTTTCAACACAAGTGCAAAGCCAACTCCCTCTCCTTGTTCTAAGGATTCTAAGAACTCTTTCTCACTGACCATGAGAACATTGGGGCTAGATGATTTCATTTATCCATCCTCCAACAGTGACTGTATTTTTAATGTCACATTGTCTTTCTTGAAAGAATATGAGTTCTTTGCTCCATCATGCATGGACCATCAGTAAAATTGCCATGGTCTACATAGGATTAGGTGACATGAATCCATAGGTAGTACATCACATAATACTTTGTCCTTATGTTGGAGATTTGATTTTGAATAGTTGATTGATTGTATGTTTGTCATTGATGACAACATATAATACACACCAGCACTTCTGTATGTAATTATCCATATAATGACATGAAGACTTGCATGGATAGATACATGTTTTTGAGATGTTTATTATGCTATGTTCATACACGCAGACCCAGATATGATATTTTAGTAAAGATATGTAATTTTGTTATTGACGGTTACAGTGCTGGAGGAATAACGGTTTAAGGCCGATGTATGTAACATGTTTATTGAGTTGCACCTATCTTTAGGATATGCGTGTGTACATTCATGATTAGTTATGAGTTGTTGATATTACTCTAAAGGTGCCAAACATATTTGAAGAAGATTGCAAAGTTATGATTAAATTTGGTGAAGCCGACTTTGTGAAGCGACGTGTCTATTCAGTTTATACTTACGCGGTAGTAATTATGCTTGCGCACTTAGTAGAGCTGACAAGGATGTTATGAAGAGTTGTCTAACAGGTCCCATGATCTCATACTTGGAGTATATACTTATAGAAGGTCATTTTTGATAAGAAGAGTTGCAAAAGCTAGAGATAAGAAAAGCAGAGAAGAGTGTTAAAGCAGCAGAGCTATATTTATCATATGTTGATAATATAGATATTGAAGTTGAAGCTTTCAAAATATAGATAAGATTGTTGTAGTTATTTACAAGAGGTTAAAGCATCAGTGCACAAAAGGAACTGATCAGACAAGCAGTGTCACAAACAGTAGTTCACCTTGTTGATATAGTGTGTATCAAATAACCAAAAAGGTTGTAGCCTTCACCACTTGGACAGTGAGTCCTCCACCCCTAACAGGGTTATTATAAAAGACTCCTAACAGGGTCAGACCCTTAACCAAGTCACTATACTACTGCATTGTAATGAACAACTCCTAACAAGGTTGAAAGATCTTTTAATAGGGATTACTAAAAATAGTATAGTTCTTTTTGGGTGCTAATTCCCACCGGGGTTTTTACCATTTGGTTTCCCCATAACCAAATTGATGTGTTGTGTAATGTGTTATCTGAATGTGCATTTACTTTGTATCAATTTGGATTAATAAGTATAAGAAAAAGATAAAGTTGTTGATAACTGATTCACCCCCCCCCTCTCAGTTATCCTTGAAGTATTCTAACAATTGGGATCAGAGCCAAGTACCTTGGAGAGAAAGCCTAACAGCTTAAGGTAGTTCAGATGGCATACTTCAGAAAAGAGAGCCCTAAGTTTGATGGACAGAACTATCTGGATTGGAAAAACAAAATGATAACACATCTACAATGTGTTGGCTTTGAGATCTTTGAGATTTCTACACAAGAGGTTGTAATTCCATCTCTGAAAGACCTTGCAAAGGATGATACTACTAATAGACAAAAGGAAACATTTACCAATAATGCAATTGCTAAAGAAGCCCTAATCAGCGCCTTATCCGATAGTGAATTTTCCGAAATCAAGAAGATTGACAAAGCATATATCATATGGAAGTATTTAGAAGACATGTTTGAAGGAGATGATCAAGCAAAGAATGCACATAGAAAGACATGGAAGAAGAAATATAATAGTCTTGAGATGTTACCAAAAGAAAACATTAGAGCTTACAATCAGAGGATAAATGAAGTAGTATCCGGAATTAGGAACAATGGTGGTGAAATATCAGAAGAATATATAATGGATAAGTTTTTAACTACTTTGACATCAGACTATGAAAAAAAGATCAGTATTCTAGAAGAAACTATGCAATTCTCACAAGACTTCAAGAGAGAGACTCTAATCAGCAAAATTTCTGCATTTGAGATATCAAGATTGAAGATTGAACCTAAGAATGAAACAACCTTCAAAGCTTCAATCCACAGTAAGAAATCCTCACACATCTCTAGTCATAATGAGAATGAAGAAACTGATGAAGAGCTAGAAGAGATAATTTTCATGATTGCTAAGAGAGAAAAGAAAGGAAAAGGAAAGTATGAAGGACAGCTTCCATTCAAGTGTTTTTCATGTAATAAGATTGGTCACTTTTCATCTAAGTGTCCCACAAGAATTGAGAAGTTTAGATCTGATTACAAACCTAAATATAGGAAGGAATGTTAACATGCTGAAGAAGGTGTAACTGATGAAGATTCAGGAGAAGATGAAATTGGATTCATTTCCCTTAAATACATGGAAAGGTTGCTCAAAGATATGGACATTGCAGATAAAGAAGAAGATCATGAATTAGCCTTAATTTCCAAAGCAGATGTCAAAAGTGATTGGATCATTGACAGTGGATGCTCGCATCACATGACAAGTGAAAAAGATAGATTTTTTCATCTAGACAAATACAAAGGTGGTATGGTTAGATTTGGAGATAACACTCCTAAACCTATCATAGGCAAAGGATCCATCACCTTGGATGGAAAGAATAAGACAGATGATGTTCTATATGTTGATGGATTACATCATAACTTACTGAGTATTGGACAACTACTTGACAAAGGCTATCATTTGGAGTTCAAAGATAACAAGTGCATTATTAGAAAAAAGGATGGAGACATAAATGCATCAGGCTCCAAAACAAAAGGTAATATTTTTCAACTTAATTCTGATGTAAGTTGTTTTGTTGCAAAGGTGGATGACAGTTGGTTATGGCACAAGAGACTTTGTCATATCAACTTTGATAATATAGTAAAGATCAGTAATGTCATGGCAATTAGAGACCTACCAAGCATTGCAAGACCAGTTCACACAATTTGCGGGGAATGTGTTATGGGTAAACATGTAAGTATTTCCTTTAGAAGCAAGCAGACCTCAGCTGAAAACAAGTTGGACTTAGTGCATATAGATTTATGCGGTCCTACTCAAACAAGATCATACTATGGTGAAAGGTACTTTATTTTTTTTGTTGATGATTTTTCTAGGATGATGTGGGTTGCATTCTTGAAGGAGAATTTAGAAGCCTTTGAGAAGTTCAAAATATTCAAAGCTAAGGTTGAGAATGAATCTTGACCAAAACTGAAATGTTTAAGATCATATAGAGGAAGAGAATACACCTCTGACCAGTTTTATGACTACTGTGAAGAACATGGAATAAAAAGGTAGTTGAGTGCCCCTAGAACACCTTAGAAAATTGGAATTGTAGAAAGGAGAAACAAGATTATACTTGATACAGCGCGCACCATGATGATTGAAGAAAAAGTGGCACACACCGATTGGAGAGATGCAATGAACATAGCAGTGTATACTATCAACAGAACACAATTGGGACTAGGCATGGACAAGACACCCTATGAACTTTGGTTTGGTAATGTACCTACAGTAAAATAATTCAGAATATTTGGCAGCAAGTGCTACATCAAGAGAGATGACAGTATTGGCAAGTTTGATGCTAGAAGTGATGAAGATATTTTTCTTGGTTACTCTACAAAAAGAAAAGCTTACAGATGTTTCAATTTGAGATTAAAGAAGATAATTAAAAGCACACATGTTAAGATTGATGAGAATTTTATGATTCAAGAGAGGTACTATGAATATGCACCTTTGATTGAAGAAGAGCCCAGACCTAACAGTAAAGTTACTATGATTGAAGAAATGTTTGATTGAATTAATGTCTCATGCAATGACCCTAATTCAAGAAATGAAGAACAATAGATTATAGAGGAAGAAGTCACACCTAAGGTTCCTAATATTACATCCAGATACCACTCTAAAAATGATATCATTGGAGATCAGAGCAGCAGTGTTTTGACCAGATCAAAAGAAAAGAATCTAACAGTGGATGAAGAGGTATGTTTACTTTCACAGATTGAACCGTTAAGTGTTGAAGATGCTTGTAATGATTCTGATTGGAAAAATGCAATGAAAGAAGAACTAGATTAGATAATCAAGAATGACACATGGGAATTGGTTCCTAGACCAAGTGATAAAAATGTGATTGGGACAAAGTGGAATTTTAGAAACAAAATGAATCAAGAAGGTACAATAATAAGAAACAAAGCAAGATTAGTATGTAAAGGATATGCACAGAAAGAAGGAATAGACTACACTGATACATTTGCCCCTGTGAGCAGACTGGAAGCCATAAAAAAAAATTTGGCATATGCAACATTAAAAGACTTTAAAGTTTATCAAATGGATGTCAAATCAGCTTTTTTGAATGGTGACTTAAAAGAAGAAGTTTACATAGAACAGCCTGAAGGATTTAGTCTTTCAGATGAACCAGACATGGTATGCAAATTGAAGAAAGCACTCTATGGTCTTAAACAGGCCCCAAGAGCTTTGTATGAGAGACTTTATGGTTATCTTACCAAGATTGGATTCAAGAAAGGAGCAGTAGATTATAACATATTCACAAGAGAAACACCTGATGGATTATTGTTAGTTGCTATATTTGTTGATGACATTATCTTTGGAGGTAATGACAAGCTTAGTATAACATTTACAAAAGAAATGCAGAATGAATTTTAAATGAGCATGATTGGTCCTATAAAATACTTTTTGGGACTGAATGTAAAATTGATAGATAAAGGAATATTCATTAATCAGTCAAAATATGTGAAGGAAATATTGAAAAACTTCAAGATGGAGGATTGCAAGCTAGTATGCACTCCTATGATCACAGGAAGTAAACTTTCAAAAGATGATGACTCCACAGCAGTTGATAAAACATTGTACAAATCTATGATTGGAAAGCTTATTTAT
>MU224633.1:603446-623629 GCA_018584345.1 Thuja plicata | reverse complement strand
TTATTGAATCATAAACTTTGATAATATTTATCATAAACTAATGTTACCTTTGAGAGTATTAATTGGTTAAAAGTACATTGATTAAATGGGTATGTTGTAATTATAAATTGAATTAGTATCTATTCATTTGAAAAYGAATATTGATGTAAACGTCAAATTAAATTTTATATTCATTATTTCCATAAATGGACCACACAATTATAGAATCATATTGGCTTGATATGTACCCTATTGGGATATGGTTAACCTATTTTTAGAATGACCTAAACTATAACATTCAATTCCTAATAGATAACCTATAAGCTTTTTAGATCGATGATCGACGATATTGATCGAGAAGATGATCAACGATCTTCTTCGAGTATATCGATATCATCTAGCATCATATGGTTTCAACATTGTTGAGGTTGATCGCCAGAGTCTTTTGTGACCACGTCGTTTAATCCTCTTTCCCGCAACTTCAAGATGGAACTTTTTCACTTTAAAAAAAATAAAAATTTGTTGGTTGTGTTTTGACCCGAACTTTTGGGCATCACAAAATATCTTTGCTAATAGTATCCTATTCTGATGTCCTTCTTTGATTTACAACTTTCTATTGTCATTGGTTCTCTGAAATCAAATACTTACTAAGTAACTATGCAATCTTTCTTACCAGGCTCTAGGAGCTCACTTTAGTCCATACAAGGCTTTGTGCAATTTTCAAACCATATTCCTTTTTTTAGGATCAACAAAACCTTCAGGTTGCTCAATATAGACTTCTTCTTCAAGAATTTCATTCAAGAATGCAGATTTTACATCCATTTGATATACCTTGTATCCTTTATGTGTAGCATATGCCATAAGAGTTCTAACTCCTTCAAGTCTTGCAATAGGAGCAAAAGTTTCTCCATAATCAATACCCTCTTCTTGAGCATATCCTTTACATACTAATCTTTCTTTTTTCTAGAAACTTCACCTTTTTCATTCATCTTGTTTTTGAAAACCTACTTAGTACCAATCACATTCTTGTCTTTTGGTCTAGGTACAAGAGTCTAGGTTTTGTTCTTTTCTATCTTCTCAATCTCTTCATTCATGGCTTCTATCCAGCTTTCATCATTCAATCCATCTTTAATAGATCTAGGTTCAATTTCACTAAGCAAACATGTACCTTTAATTTTGTTCCTTGTCATTACACCTTCTATCTGAACTCCAATTATTTGTTCAGGTGCTTGATGCCTTCTGACATATTTTTCAAGTATAGGTTCCTTCCTTTTTGATTCTGGGCTTGATCCACTTGGATCACCATGTTCAAATATTATGTTCTGCTCTTCCAACTAGTACTTGGGTTCCACTATCTAAGACTTAGGCACCTCCATTTGAGACTCAGGTGCCTCTCTCTCTGAGACTTGGTTCCCTCTATCTGTGACTTGGTTTCTTTAGTCTGAGACTTGGTTTCTTTAGTTAGCAGCTTGGGTTGCACAGGTTGAAACAAGGTTTGTGCTGATGAATTCAGTGGTTGACATGGTTGTTGTCCAATCACCATTGCATGTGTCTTACGTATAGTATCAGGTTCATAATACATAAAGTTTTTGTAGTCCTTGGGCTCTTTACTGCTCTATTCTTCACTTCTCTCTGCAAACTCATCAATCTTTACATGTACAATTTCTATGACTTTATGAGTAGCAAGATTCAAACATTTATATGCTTTGCTTTTGTAGGAGTAACCTAGGAATATACCTTCATCACCTTTTACATCAAATTTTCCATTTCTTGCTTCCTTCATTTACTTCCACATACTTTGAATAATGAACATTGGGCTTATAGCCATACCATAATTCAAAAGGTGTCTTCTTAGTACCTTTCTTTAGTTGAACTCTGTTCAAGGTGTGAATTGCAGGGCTGATGGCTTCCTTCCAGTATTTGCTAGCAACATTCTTTTCAATCATAAAGGTTCTTGCACAATCCATAATAGATCTATTTCTTCTTTCTTCTATCCCATTCTTTTATGGTGTGCCTGGGTAGATGCTTGTCTCTTGACTCCTCTTTCATTTCAGAAATCATTGAACTCATTAGAAATTAATTCACCTCCTATGTCAGATCTTAAGCATTTAAGTTTATTTCCTATTTCCTTCTCAACTCTGGCAAGGTACCACTTAAACTTCTGAAAAGCTTTTGATCATAAAAACATAATAGTCATCATTCTGGAATGATCATGAAAAAATAGAATGAAATACCTCTCTCCTGTGTAACTTGTTGTTCTGATTGGTCCACACAAATCAATATGCACTAATTCCAAGACTTCTTCAGTATTGTAATTCTTGCTTTTGAAAATAGTCTTGCCCATCTTCCCAATTTGACATTTTTTGCATATTGCTAATTCAGGTTTCTTCAGAATAGGAATACCTCTTACTCTTTTGTTCTTTCTTATGTTGACCAAGTTATCAAAATTCACATAAAATAACCTTTTATGCAATAACCATCTTTCTTCTACTTATGCAATTAAACATGAACTTTTAGTGAGATCAAGATAGAATATATCACCTTTTGTTTGCCTGCCAGTTCCAACTAGGTTTCCCTTACCATCTAGGAGCTTGGCCTCACCATTCATGAATTCTACATTGAAACCAATTTTATTCAGCTATGCCACACTTAGTAGAGTACACCTTAGTCCTTCAACCCAATAAGCATTATCACATTTGATTCCTTCTGTTAGAGCAATACAACCTTTACCTTTCACATAGCAAGGTTCATCATTCCCAAAACTGACACTCCCACCATCATAGTGCTCAAGATGTTCAAATTTGGTTTGATCACTAGTCACATGATGAGAACAACCACTATCAATTATCCAAGTTTCATTCTTGCTAATATGAGAGTAAAGTGCAGTCTTTTCATTATCTTCATTGTCTGACTCATTCTTAATAGCAATGTAAACCATTTCATCTTCATCTCCATCACTATTAGAATCTTTTGCAATATAACAAGATTTATTACCTTTGTCCTTTTATCTTTTGTAACTCTTGAAATCTTTCTTTACTTTTTACTTGTTGAACTTTTTTTCATCTTTGTCTTCTTTGTTCAGACGCTTAGCAACAATGTGAGCAACCTCATTACATGAGAAGCAAATCAATGGTATTCTTCCTTTGTACTTTCCTTTAGCAGCTCTCTTTGCAAGTAATGCTTCAATGATTTTCATATCCTCATCATCATTATCACTGTCAATCTTTTTTCCCTTTGAGTTTCTATCCATCTTACCAAGGTTTAATTTAGCTTTGAATGCAAACTCAAAATTGCTAGGATTAGGAGAATAATTGTCAAAGTCTTACAACTCAAAAGATGTTAGCCTTCCAACCAATGCATCTAGAGTTATGTCATTACTACACCTCATCTCTTGAATAGTTGAAACTCTAATAGCATAGATAGGAAGTAAAGATCTCAATACCTTACTAACCACTTTTTTGTCTTCAATTGTTCCACTGGCATCTCTGATGGTACTGACACTTTTCTTGATTCTTTCACTATATTTTGTAATTTCTTCTCCTTATTTCATTTTCATATGATCATACTGACCTCTAAGAATTTCTTCTTTGACTCTCTTTTCATTGTCATCTCCTCCATGTATATCATGCAGTTTCTTCCACATATCATAGGTAGTAGGGCAGTCGTTGACTTCATCAATTTAGAATAGCTGAGTGAAGAAGCTATATCAATCATCATCATGTTATGATTATTCATGTCCATCATCTGATCCACAAACTTAGGTCTCAGCGGTTCCACATACTTTTGATGTAGGAATTGAAAATTAGTGTCTCCAATAGTAGATAGATGTAGCCTCATCAAATATTTTCATGGAGGGAAGTTATCTTTGTTAAGCTTGGGGATCTCCCTTCTGTAAGACATCTAAGATCTTTAGCTTAGGCCTTAAAACCTTCCCTGAAAGAACCAAATGCTCTGATACCAATTTTTGGAAATGAGTTTAGTAACTGAGAGGGGAGGGGTGAATCAGTTACCAAAAAAAAAAATCCAAGTCCCTTAGATGGCTTAAACAAACTTATTATTGTTGCTCGATTAACACAGATATTCTACTGCCACTCAGTTAACATAGAAAATCTTAAGATATTAACTATGATTATCCTTTAGTGATTAATTGTAGAAACATAAATCATAATAAAATAACATGTACACATATAACACCAAGATTTAACATGGAAACCCAATTTGGTAAAACCACCAATTGCAACTAGTTACCATTTTTCACTCTTCTGAAGTGAGCCCTATTAGGAGCCAACCCTGTTAAAGGTTAAAAAACACACTTTTAGGTGTGACCCTATTAGAGGATTTAATCACACTATAAGGAGTGGCCTTGTGAGAGGTCTTCAAACACTTCAATGTAGAAATATCACCTTGTGAGAAGATTTACAAAAGACTGTTAAGTCTACTCTGTAAAGAGATTTTAGATCACTGCTATAATTGTTAGAGAGTAAAAATGGATTGACCTATTTCTCAAAGCAAGGTGATTCAGATCTCTGTGTCTGGCTTTATAAACCTGATCCTCACTAATCAAATATTCTATTGCAGCTTTGTATGTTCTTTCCTTAATCAGAATCCCATCTGATTTTGCCTCCACACTTCATATCAAAAACTCACACACTTCTATCTTACTACCACACATTCAATCCACACTTGACCTTATATATATACGATAAGCCTTGTCAATTCGGCTTGAATAACCTTCCAAATAAATAATAAACTTAAGTCTGTCGGCTGCATAAACCAATTAACCATAAAATGTAAATAGTTGTTAGTCAGCTAACACTAAAAGAATAACTCAGTTAATACTAAAATCTTTCAATGCCCAACCAATACTATAATTCCCGAGTGAACTCAATTAGAACTGAAAATAACTTTGGTATTCTTCAATGCTCAAGAGAGCTTGGCATACACTGACTGTGCTCAGTTTAGGTATAGACATTTTTGTAACATAACTATATTTGTGTAAACATCAATGACAATACGTAATTGAATAATTGTCATCAACAAAGTTTGCATTCTTGAATGGAGAGTTGGAAGAGGAAGTATGCATTGAGAAACTAGATGGTTTTCCCTTGACTAATGAAGATGATATGTTTAACATTATTGAAGAAATCACTTTATGGATTGAAACAAGCACCTAGAGCCTAGTATGTGAGATTCAATAAGTATTTACTAACACTTGGTTTCATTAATGATTGGGCAGGTAATGTGGATGAAAGAAAGAGAACTAGTGGTGGAGCATTCATTTTGGGTAAGAGATTAGTTTCATGTTGAAGTAAAAAACAAAATTGTATATCACAATCTATTGTTGAAGCGGAATATGTTGTTGCTACTACCTATACACAATTAATGTGGATGAAGCAAATGTTGAAGGATATAAGAGTGATTGATGAGCCTATTACTATTCATTGTGACAAATTAAATTAATACCAATATTTCAAAGAACCCTTTGTTACATTCAAAGACAAAGCATACTTCTAATAAATATTATTTCTTGAAAGACAAAGTCAGTGAGAAAGAAGTCAGATTGGAGTATGTGTCTACTAAAGAGACGATTGCAGATATTTGTTCCACTGGTAGCTCTGATGGTACTGACACTTTTCTTGATTCTTTCACTACATTTTGTAATGTCTTCTCCTTATTTCATTTTCATATGATCATAGTGACCTCTGAGACTTTCTTCTTTGTCTCTCTTTACCTCCATGTATATCATGTAGTTTCTTCCACATATCATAGGTAGTAGGGAAATCCTTGACTTCATCAATTTAGAATAGCTGAGTGAAGAAGCTATATCAATCATCATGTTATGATTATTCATGTCCATCATCTGATCCACAAACTTAGGTCTCAGTGGTTCCACATACTTTTGATGTAGGAATTGAAAACTAGTGTCTCCAATAGTAGATAGATGTAGCCTCATCAAATATTTTCATGGAGAGAAGTTGTCTTTATTAAGCTTGGGGATCTCCCTTCTGTAAGACATCTATGATCTTTAGCTTAGGCCTTAAAACCTTCCCTGAAAGAACCAAATGCTTTGATACCAATTTTTGGAAATGAGTTGAGTAACTGAGAGGGGAGGGGTGAATCAGTTACCAAAAAAAAAAATCCAAGTCCCTTAGATGGCTTAAACAAACTTATTATTGTTTCTTGGTTAACACAGATATTCTACTGTCACTCAGTTAACATAGAAAATCTTAAGATATTAACTGTGATTATCCTTTAGTGATTAATTGTAGAAACATAAAGCATAATAAAATAACATGTACACAGATAACACCAAGATTTAACATGGAAACCCAATTTGGTAAAACCACCAATTGCAACTAGTTACCATTTTTCACTCTTCTAAAGTGAGCCCTATTAGGAGCCAACCCTATTAAAGGTTAAAAAACACACTGTTAGGTGTGACCCTATTAGAGGATTTAATCACACTGTAAGGAGTGGCCTTGTGAGAGGTCTTCAAACACTTCAATGTAGAAATATCACCTTGTAAGAAGATTTACAAAAGACTGTTAAGTCTACTCTGTAAAGAGATTTTAGGTCACTGCTATAATTGTTAGAGAGTAAAAATGGATTGACCTATTTGTCAAAGCAAGGTGATTCATATCTTTGTGTCTGGCTTTATAAACCTGATCCTCACTGATCAAATATTCTATTGCAGCTTTGTATGTTCTTTCCTTAATCAGAATCCCATCTGATTTCGCCTCCACACTTCATATCACAAACTCACACACTTCTATCTTACTACCACACATTCAATCCATACTTGACCTTATATATATATGATAAGCCTTGTCAATTCAGCTTGAATAACCTTCCAAATAAATAATAAACTTAATTCTATCGGCTACATATAACCAATTAGCCATAAAATGTAAATATTTGTTAGTCGGCTAACACTAAAAGAATAACTCAGTTAATACTGAAATCCTTCAATGCCCAACCGATACAGTAATGCCTGAGTGAACTTAGTTAGAACTAAAAATCACTTTGGTATTCTTCAATGCTTGAGAGAGCTTGGCATACACTGACTGTGCTTAGTTTAGGTATAGACATTTGTGTAACATAACTATATTTGTGTAAACATCAATGACAATACACAATTGAATAATTGTCATCAACAAAGTTTGCATTCTTGAATGGAGAGTTGGAAGAGGAAGTATGCATTGAGAAACTAGATGGTTTTCCCTTGACCAATGAAGATGATATGGTTAACATATTGAATAAATCACTTTATGGATTGAACAAGCACCTAGAGCCTGGTATGTGAGATTCGATAAGTATTTACTAACACTTGGTTTCAGTAATGATTGGGCAGGTAATGTGGATGAAAGAAAGAGAACTAGTGGTGGAGCATTCATTTTGGGTAAGAGATTAGTTTCATGTTGAAGTAAAAAAAAAATTGTATATCACAATCTACTATTGAAGCTGAATATGTTGTTGTTGCTACTACCTATACACAATTAATGTGGATGAAGCAAATGTTGAAGGATATAAGAGTGATTGATGAGCCTATTACTATTCATTGTGACAAATTAAATTAATACCAATATTTCAAAGAACCCTTTGTTACATTCAAAGACAAAGCATACTTCTATTAAATATTATTTCTTGAAAGACAAATTCAGTGAGAAAGAAGTCAGATTGGAGTATGTGTCTACTAAAGAGACGATTGCAGATATTTTCATGAAGCCCTTTCCAAAGGATACTTTTGAGTATATTTGAGGTAATACTGGGGTGATTTCCCCTCTTGGTCAGTGTTATAGATGCATTGATATGCATCAGTCTAGTGTGCCTACAAATCATCATTAATCTAGATTGATGTTTTTAGTGGCTACTCCTTAGGGGGAGTAGTGGTTAGTGGTTGAGAGTTGATTGTCAAAAAATTTGGCCTTTATGACTTAGTGCATACTTGTGTCTTTATCATTGATGTCGAAGGGGAAGAGATTTATGTGAAAATTTTGTTTGAGACTGTGAGGGAGAGATATTTTTTTCTATTGAGAAGGTTTATTAGAGAGACTTTGAAAGACATTATAGATATTGTTTGTATTGTTGTTGATATTTTTTATTTGTGCATTGATTTAAATTTTCTTTAAATCATATATTGTCATCAATGCCAAAGGGGGAGATCATTGAGATATTATGTAGATTGTGCATATATGTGTTGGAATTAATGTTTTTTCATTGATGTCAAATTATTCCTACTATTATAGAAAGTGTTCCTGGTTAGTTTAGTGAGATGATTTTTGTAGTATGGCTACTATATTGAATATTATATGTTGTGAAGCTAGTAATATATTCAGGGATGTTTGTACTTGATTTATTTCAAGTGGTAGAGGATTGCATGATGATTTGAAAGAGTTATGATGGATTTATAAGAGACTATTATTTTGGTTATTATGTCAGATACAATGTTTTAGTATTTGGATCGGTGTGGATGAGTTTAGCAATATTATTTGTTTCTAACCTGGTGTTTATTTCAGGACATAGATGTGTGTCCTCAATTTGAATGGTTCATGATTTGGATGTTAGAAAGATATTTTTATTTTATGATAGTGGTTATGCTTTAGTGTTCCTGATGAGCAGTGGAGAGATGATTTTGATTCATGAGACAAATATGTTCTTCTTGATGTCATGGTATTTCATGTTTCTTGATGATGTTTCTTGATCATGTCCTATTCGTGTTGGTGGATCACATTGGCTTATGTGATCAGAATTAAGGATTCCTCATGTAACGTGTTGTTGTTCTTATTATTCTTGGCCAACTTGGTGGTGTAGCATGTTGTGATAGATCGTGGAATTATTTATGGATCTGGAGATTGTTTGAGGTTTTTTTATGGATCATTGTTATGTATTATTTGACATTGAATGGATCGCATTGAGCATTGAGATTTAATGAATTAAAATTTTGTATTTAGGTCCTTGGTCGACCTAGTTGACATAAATTGATGTAATGTTTATAAATATGTAATAATTTTTAATTTTGAAAGTGTATGAAGTTGAAAGATAGTGAGGGATACTTGAGAGAAGATATGAGTGGAATTTGCAATTGAGGCAGCGAATTTTTGTACTTCATTGGAACTATTTTGGCATATAAGAGATGTTGTTTGTCAATTCATGACCTTGGACAGTATGTCCTCTATGTTTTGAGATCAAAGATTTTTGTAAGGCAGTGAGCCTTCCTTGGGATTGAGATCCTTATTGTATTTGAGCAGTGAGCTCTCAACAGTATGCCTAAATGCATGGGAATTCCCCTTTGTAATACTCCTAACAAGGTATAGTGCTTTTAAAAGATTACATTCATCTTCTGGGTTTTATCTCCACCATGGTTATCCCCTAACGGGGTTTCCACTTCAAAAAATTTGGTGTTATGTGTTGATTACTGTGTCATGTTCCTGCATTCATGTTTATCTTTCATATATGAGATTAATTTGGTTAAAGTTCTTGAGTTTTTTTATACAACTGATTCACTCACCCCCCCGTCTCTCAGTTGTGTGTGCTACATTTATTCTAACATATCCTCCTTAAAATATCTTCCTTACTTGGAAGTGTATAACTTGTATAATTAAGGTTGACAATTAAGTAGACATAAGGTGGCATCCTTCTTCTTCTTATATTTTAGCTTTGTGGATTTTCTATTATTTCATGATTGTACATTCTTTTTGCCTTGAGATAATTTGTTTCATGCAAGATACTAACATCTTTTATTAACAATTATTTTCATTCCTCAAAGAGCATTTCTATCATCTAATAATCATCCTCATCATTTCATTTCTTTCCTTGATGACTTTCTTACTTTATGATGATATTTTTTCTAGCATACATATGTCTTTTTAACATTTTCAATTTTCTCTGATTTACAACTTATTTTTCTTGGAATGCATATCTATTATAAACTATCCATCATTAAGGGTGTATTATATATTTTATCTTTCCTTCACACTTGGGGGGAAAGGTTTCTTGTATATTCTTCTCTCTTTTGTCTAAGGATCTACTTTCCTTAGTATAGTGACATTTTTTATCATGTGACATTCTTTTATTATAAAGAATTGCTAGTTTTGATTTGGGGTTCTCTCTTACACAAGAGGTGTGTATCCTTGATCACAACCTCTTCTTTATTTTCAAAACTATGTTCATTATAAACACATTCCCTTACTATGTGTTTCAAAGTTTGTCATCCTTCATCAAGAATCCCTTTTTCACCTAGAAATAGGGGACTAAATGGGTGCATTATTGTTCTCCTCCCCCTCTTTATCTTGAAGATGTTATCTTTTTCCAATAAATCCTCTTGAAGGTAGATCTCTTTTAGACAATATCTCTTCCTTTCAAGGGTCTCTTCCCATAAGAAGAATATCCTTTGATGATTATCTATTTTCTTAGCTCATAAGATTCAATGCTCTTAGATAAGTTCATGGAATACATTGTTGTTTACAGATATCTTCTTATTTTTGGAGGTAGGTATCCTTGATTCTCTTCCTTATGGTGTCTCCTATGTTTCCATCATAAGGAGGGGGGAATAGATACAACCTCCCTTGTACATTACATGCAATTTTTGTTTCTTTGATTCATAGACTGATTGCAAAACACGGATTCACATGGAGATCTACATAAATACTAATCCTTGAACATGGATGCATACGAAATTTCTAAGGCTAATCCCTAGACAAGGATTCATACATAATTTCCACAAGACTACTTCTTGGACATGGATTCATACAAAATTTACATAAGACTAATCCATGGACATGGATCCATATGGAGATGATGGTTTCCATAAGACTGATCCCCCTAAAGCCACTCCATGAGAAAAACAATTTCAAGCTGATTTGTGCACAAAATATTTCAAGGTACGAGTTGACTAGCATAATACAATTTGCTAGGGTAATCAAATCTCTCTCTCTCTCTCTCTCTCTCTCTCTCATAGTTATTCTAGTAGGTTAGACCATGAATTTTGTATCATCTTTGGTGAAGCTCTTTTTCTTCCTATGTGGTCACTTGTGCTCTTGCAATAGATTTTTAGATATGATTTAGTGGATGAAACAATTTTTATCGAGGTCTCTTCTACGAGTTGATTTGGAGTTCTTTTTTCAGTACTAACCCTTTTTGTGTGTTTTTTATTTTCTCTTTCTTTCTATTTTTTCTTTGTTTTTGTGCCCTTGTGCATGGATATGGAGTTAAGATCCTTGGTTTGGTGGATTATGTCCTTAAACTTAGTGAATTTTTATCTCTTTGAAATTTTCCATGATCATCTCTCTCTCCTAATTCTTATTTCTCTTCCTTTACCATGAGCATGAGCTTGACTATTACTCCCACTAAAGTGGGGGCTAAATGTATGGTCCTAAAAATTAAGCACTTAATTTGTTCTCATTTTGGGACCATTTTGAGCTCACTTTAGTGTGTTTCTTATGGTAGGACCTCATATTGCACTTAAATGCATAATTAATTCAGGTATAGGTCCTCCTCCTTCAAACTTGATGTTGGCTCTAATTTTTATAAATATTTTCCTATTTTTTCCTCCATTCATAATTCATTTCCCTCCTACCTCCTTTTATATTCATTTTACATCTCGGAAATGACCCTGATTTCCTGACAAACCAAGGCTTTCATATCTCCTTTTTAGAACAATGCTAGGTCTCAGGATGAATTTGAAAATGTCTGCCTAGACAAGACCGACTAAGGTCAGCCTTGTCCTAGGGCCTTTTCATTTAGTATGATTTGGGCCCTATGTGGGGTTTTTTTCTCCTAGGTGCTTAATCAAGTTGGCCTTGTGAAATCTGAGCCCTGAAATGTCTATAAAAGGAGACCTCTTCCTCTCATTTTGACATCATATCATATCTCATCTTTATTAAATCATTATCAATAAATTTATTGTGCATCCAAGGAATTCAAGTGTAAGAAATAATCCATTAAAGATAAATTATCAAGTATTCAAGCCCATCAAGCATTCAAGTGCAAGGAAGCCATTCAAGCATCTCAAGTATTTATTCCGCCATTACATCATGCATGCAAGGCATTCCATTCCCTATAGCTAACTATTTTCCCCATTGGAGGCCAAAAAAGGAGTTTGACATCAAGGAATGAAATCTACATCCCTACATCAAGTCTTCTTCTTCTCTCTCTTCTTCAATCCAACATTGAGGTGAATCACAACATCTACTACATGAGGTTTTGTCTTACATGATTTCCCTTTTGGTTTTATGTTGAGTCAAAGCTATTTCATCAACATTCTTGATCACATATTTAGAGACAATTACATATGCATGGTATGTTATACTTGTGTATGATGAAAACCTACCTGTGTGGAACAAACTCAAACATGCAAATGTTAGAGATATAAATCATTTCTAGTCTAACATGTTCATAAACTTACAGCTACATGAAGCTTTCCACCATAACCTCTGATGAGCCAAAGAAGTGCACCCAAGACTTTTTGATTTTATCTTAGAGAGGGTTGTGGGTGTTCTATCCCAACACAATATATTAGTCCCACTTGATTTAATGATAAAATGATAAATTAAACTAGATGCAAGCTAAATGCAATGATATTGAATAACTCAATAACTAGTTATTGAGAACTAGTCTCAAGCATTCAATGTGTGAAAGAGAAGTAGATATGAACTAAGTGAAAGAATCTAGTATTGAATGAAAAACAAGAATGCAACTACCATGATTTAAATGCAACAACTACCAAACAAGGTTAGTATGAAAATATCTAAATGCATACAAGGTAATTCTAAAACATTAACTAGCATGATAACTCTAATACAAGAATAATGGATGATTTACTATTGGAAAGACTCCTATTATAGGATTTTGGAGGGCTTGGGTGAGATGGACCACATGTGTCATCCAAATAGGTTCCACATGAAGGACACATACGTCATGCAAGAGTCCAAGTTATCTCATAGATGTGTGAGCAACTTGAGATGTGATGGGTCAATGTGTACTTCAAATACACATGTAACAGATCTTGTCATAAATGTAATATATTTAGTCCAATGAGGAATTTTTGGCAAGTGTAAGAGGGTGTCATCAAGGTTGTAATAAACCTTGTTTAGGAATTTTTAAGATTCTTTGAAAAGGTAAATTTTGGAAATTTTCTCATACATGTGTGAGAAAATAATTAGGAGTAATAGGTGTAGGAATCCAAAAATTAGCCTAATTAACCTTAGTTAATTAGAAAATAGGTCTATTTGTTGAGAGTGATGTGGGGTAGGTTAGGATCTAGGTCTAGATTTAAGATTAATCTAAATTAGATTTGGACTAATCATGGTTTAGCAGTATATTAGAAAGTGAGGGGAATAAATAAATTAAAATTTATTTAAAAGGGGAAATTGATGGAGGAAATGTATTAAATAAAATTTAATACACTTAAGAGGGAGGTATTTAAATTAAATTGAAATACTATATAAAATTAACCAAATTTAATTAATTAAATTTAATTAAATAGGTGAAAGAATATAGCAACTATAATTTATTAAATAATTATAATGTTAAGTGACAATTTTAAACGTCTACAATACTATATTTTTTATATCTAATCTCTACTACATGTCAGCATTCTTTCAATTAAATCTATATTATTTCAAGATTAATTCTTATACATGGGCTTGACCAAGGCAATCCCCTTCCTACAATAATTTCCTCTTATTTTCTATGTGCAGGAATAGGTGGCAGAGTTTTGGGTCTGGAATTTCAGAGTTATAGAGCTAGTGGCAGGTCTTCTATAGATCTCACAAACTTTTGTGCCTCTAGCAAGGTCAAATTTCTAGGAAAAGGTCGAATTGAGTCAGAATTGTCTTGGGAATCTGCATTTTTCATAGCTAGAAGCTATAGGTCTCAAAGTTCCAGATCCTAAACCATTGTTGTTTTCAATAGTTTTACGATAGTCAAGCCTAGATTTTCAATTCACTTGTTCTCTCCTAGTTTCAAGGTGAGTTCTCCCTTTCTATTTCCTCTTGCATTTACTTTCATAGATCATATTTACATTTATTTAATCAATCATTACATTTACATTTCAGATTTACATATCATTATCATCCCTATCATAATGAATCACAAAAACTCTACATTGTGTGAATCATGAATTTTCCCCCTTACTCGTTTGTTGTGCTAATAGGACTCACTTTGTTGAGGGATTTGTATTTCAATGTATATAGAACTTGGTGGTCTGCCATTGATCACCATTTTCTATGTTACAGTAACCATGGGCTATATGTGAAATTCGGAAGCATCTTATCACCCTTTTATGACCTAAAATTAAGGGTAGATAATGTGGAGGCCCTGGGATTCCATAATCTATCATTGGAATTTGGATATGAATATTGTAGGTCAACCTAACTGAAAATTTTCCTTCAAGACCCTATATAAAGAACCTCCTCTAGTTCATTTTATCTCACATTCACCATGCACCTACAAGTTCCTCTCAAAATCAATATTTCTGAAGAGAAGATCTGATCCAAGAGACAATAAAGCTATAATATTCAATTAGGATTTTATGGTGGATTTTTTGATGATTTATCTTTTTATTGCATCAACATTTGGAGGACTTATCCTAAGAGCATTGCATCATCAATCAAGGGTAAAATCATTTCACTTCAAGAATTTTCTTTAGATTTGAGATTTCATTTTCATGTCATCATTTTTGTTGGGTTGATTCCAAACCTAGGGATTGATTAAGGCAGGCTCTATACAATACAAACACAATTTCCTCTCTCTTGTACAAGTTTGAATATAGGTGACTAGTGAATGTTTCAAAGCTCAAAGGTTTCAAGGTAAAGATACAATATTTTCAAAGATTGTAACACTAAGATAGTGATGGTTAACATTATTATCCCAAGGATAGGGTGCCTAAGACAACATACCACCTAGCCTAGGGTTCCTATAACTATAGTCATCCTAGACTAGGGTGCCTAGCACCATAATCTAGCAAATCTTGTTTAGAAGTTGACAAAGAAAGGTTGTTAAAGCTCCTAATATCATATCTATTTTTAGTGTTCAGTTTGGATTATACAAGGACTAAGGTTCCTACTGACATTTTTTAACCAATCCTTAGTCAACTTGTAGTCATATGTGAACCTATGTATCTTAGTTTCAAAACTAGGTCCATCAGTAGTTTTCAGTTTCTATGTTGTTTTCTTAGTCTAGTTGTATGAAGTCATTTACTTGTCTACAAACCTAGTTCCTTTGCATTTGACACCTCAAGAAATTTTTTTCAAAAAAATAATAGTCCTAAATGAGAAAAGGGTTGTTTCTTGACTCTTTCCAAGTGAGATTAAAGTTAGGTTCACCTTCCCCTTTATGTTGTCTGTATTCTAATGTTCATAGTGAAAAGGGCTCTCTCTCTCTCTCTCTCTCTCTCTCTCTCTCTCTCTCTCTCTCTTATAGTTATTCTAGTAGGTCTCATATATAAATTATATGATATATATNATATCTCTCCCTTTTTGCTCTCTCTCTCTCTCTCTCTCTCTCTCTCTCTCTCTCTCTCTCTCTCTCTCTCTTTGTGTGTGTGTGTGTACACACACACACACACACACACACACACACATATATATATATATATGTTAGAATTCAAATAATTCAATTACCAAGGTCCGCTATATGCAAAATACTTGTCACAAAAGACAAGAATGGAGACACAACTCATAATGATCTGAAAGATGAAATATTCATTCAGTGGGAGAGAGAATAGAGGGAATTAAAAAATAATTAATAATTACAAAGAGATCAATCCTTATAAAGGAGATCGAACACCAGAAGGTGGAGAAACCTAGGTTGCATGATAATAATTAATAATAGAAGTAATCATTATATCCCTAAATTTTATCTTGAGTGAACTAGAGATAAAAAGTGACTTAATAATTTAATTAATAAGTGAAAAGGTGACTTAATAAATAAATAAATAATTATTTGATTAGTAAGTGAAAATACCTTTTTACCCTAACACCCCCCCTTAAGATAAACTTAGGGAGAAGCTAAAAACCTAGAAATATCTACTAAAAGCATGAAAATGGGTCCCGGCAACAAGGCCTGATCAGGTACCCAAGTACAGAAAATATTTGTAAAGAGGAGAAATAGAGAAAACCATATGGGAAAAACTGTATTCCATAAAGATATGAAGCCTAGTGAAGGATTGAAGAAGCCTCCAAGCTAGAGAATATCTCAGTAAATAGGAACAAAGATCAGGTACAGAAGATTGTAATCTTCACAAGTGCCCTAAAATGACACTACTCAAATCAGGATGGAAAATAAGGCAAACATCGTAACTCAAAGATATAGATGGAAAAAATACCAAATTCTAAATAATTGATCAAAAGAAGAACAAGTAGAACACCACTAAAGCATGAAGCTGCAAACATTGTCAAATAATAACTACTGGAACCTCCACTGAAATAGAATCTGATCAGGTAGAGAAGACTATAATCTGTATGAGTGCCCTAATATGACACTTCTCAAATCAGGATGGGAAATTGTTAGGATTAAGTAATACTAAGAGGGGGGTGAATCAGTATTACAACTTTTAAAATAAACTTTGAACCAATTCCACATAAACCATAAGAATATTGAAATCAAAAGAACATAAGAAAATAATGCAGTACTCACAACACCATTATTTGTTGTCGAGGAAACCCTAGCCAAGGGAAAACCCCAGTGGGGATGATACTCACAACCATGCACTAAAGTGTAATGTCCCTGTAAGGAGCTGAATATTACATAGTACAATTCCTTTTTAGAGGAATACAACCCTGTTAAAGGTATACAACACCCTGTTAGGGGCCAACTGAGCTTAGAGCTCTTACAATAATACTTTTGTTACAAAATGTTCTCATTCATGAACAAAACAAGTATCTAAAATGCTTAGATAGGTTCAGTCATAGTTCTACAATGATCTCTGTCATCCTCTACTCTACCATTTGCAAATATATCTTATTACATCCAGTACATCAAAAAATATCTTCTCTCTACAAAAATATCTCCTCTCTACAAAAATATTACATAGTCAGCTCTCAATAAAAAATAGATTTAATAAAGCAATTATTAAATACATATTAGACACTCTTACACAATGAAAATAAAAATTATCCAAAACCATAATCTAACTTAGCTTTCCAGGAGTCCACGTCATACTCCCCAAATCATCACTTCACTTCAACTGCTCTGTATCTCTATTCTGATGATGTCGCCTATCTTCAATTCTTTGTAACTTTCTACAAACATCACCAAAATAAAATCAATCTTAGATATAGGTCATACATACCCCATAATAGTTTCCTCTAAGCTCTCTCTCCATAACTCATCGATCTTGATCTTTGATACCCAAAATACCTCTATATTTTTGCTTCTGTACTTAGTCGATTCTAGAATTGAATTACCAAAACTTAACTTCAAATCAATCGATCAATATGCCAGATGTGTTGCCATAAAATAAAACCAAAAAGTGATTTAACACATACAAAATTGATCACTTGTCAACAATCTCTCCCTTTGGAATTGATGGAAACACTTAACAAAAAAATGACTAAGTGTTCCAACAAAACAAAAACTGTCTCCTATTCATTTTCTTCTCTCTTCTCATTTATTCTTCTCTCTTCTCCCTTATTCATTTTCTTATTTTTTTTCTCTTCTCCCCCTTTGAAAACAATGACAAAGGTGCATATAAATAGGAAATACAACTTAGTGCTTTCTCACCATTTTCAAAATATCTTGAAAATATTCTTCCAAGATCTTCACTTCTGCACTCCATGACTTAACCTATAGCTGACTAACATGAATTATTCCATTCAGTGCATATGATGTTGTATCTTCTACTTTCAAATCTTTGGGCATAGAGTTTGTCAATGATTCCACAGTCTTCTTCATGTCAAATAAGTGAGTTTCAAGAATTGATAGCTTAGGAGTGATTAAACTCTTCAGTAAACCAAACCTTGTCATGACTCTCTCTTTCTCTGTATACAAAACATTTAGTTTATCCAAGATCCATGTTACTTCGCTATCCATTTCCATCACAGATTGTGAGGAGGTATCATAACTGTCCATCATACAGTTCAAGGTTTCCCTGTCCTTAGATATAATATCTTCAATATTCTTAAAATGTCTTATTGGGTTCATGCAATAACTGAATAGTTTCCTTCCATGTACAACACAACTCTTTTCTTTTTTAGTAATAGATTTCAGAATTCCCAAGTCCCATGAAATAGACTAGCAAACTTCCATCAGTTTCTTCTCCAAGTAGCTCTTCTCTGCCTTTTCTTTTGCTACCTTCACTAGGTTCTCATAGTGACCATCAAACTCATCAAGAGTCATCTTCAAGTTCTCTATATCATCTCTTCTCTAGAAAATAATAGGTAATGGAAGAAATTTATTCATAGTATCAATTGCTCTAGTCATTACCTTATTCTTCTTGTCAATTTTCTTCTCAGATCTTTCCTTTTCTTTTGTGAGTGCGGTGAAAGCTAAACTCACCAACTCATCGTCATCCATGTGATCAACATCAACATCTATAGGTTTTTCTTTTCTTGCCAATAATAAGATAGAAGATGTGTCAATTTATGTTTTATCTTCAACTTTTGCTTCTTCATCTTTTTGTCCATTTCTTTCTATTCTTCCTCTCTCTGATCTTCCTCTTTCTATTCTTCTTCTTTCTGATCTTCATCCTCAGTCATTGTACTGTCAATGTTTCCTTCAAATGGGTCCTTCTCATCATGAGAAGTGTCAAGTGTCATAGGCACACTAGAAAGATAGAAATCGGGTTGCATATCATCTTTGCTTTTCACAACACTTGCCTCAGCTAATTTGGAACTCTCTCACATTCCCAATGGTGTGGGCATTGTAGTCTTAGAAGGTGAAGCCTTCTTAGGAATATTACTCATAAGTATCTGATCTAGTGCTCTTTGAGTCTCTTTAGTAATATCTTCATACTCTATTTCCATAATTTTCACTAACCTTGCCTTAGTCCTCAATAATGGTTTTAGTTCATTGAATATTCTATCTCTCTCTTGCATAGAAATCACAGGTAACATTTTATTAATTTCTTGATTTCTAATAGTCTCATCTTTAATATGTGCTAACTGTTTTCTTATTTCCAATCTCCCATACAAATCTTCAGGTACACTTCCCTTTATCTCTAACAGATTTTTCTTGAAAATAAGTAAATGATTTAGCACAATATCTTCAATCCTAAGATTATAATATTCTTCATACCTGTCATAGTATTTGTTAATTGTAACTATATTTCTTTCTCAATAGATTTCTTATCAATCATTTTCAAGTCAGGTTTCCATACTTGTCTATCACTTTCAGCTTTCTTCTCTTCTCTCTCAATCCTCGGTTCTTTACGTGGTGAATTATGTTTGGAGGATCTGGTGTTCACTCTAGGAACCAACTTTACTACTTGCAAGGTCTTCAAAGATGATGAAGGTGTTGGAAAGTTGACTTCCTGAGGATGCATGACTCATTTTGTGTTTTCATCATGGCAACAAAGTCATACTACTTTTCTATCAAAGATAACTCAGAAGGAAAAATGACTAAGTATGGAAACAGGGCAAACAGAGATATTCAACGATCAGCACATTAGCGCATGTGCAAGAGATTGAGTCAGCATATGTACATTCAGATATATGTTCTATGACATGTGTACATATTACATCTAGACACGCATTGTACGGAACAATAGTAAGGAGAAGTTACAGATATATCAGTAGACCAGCAGTCCAGAAGACAGAGCACGGAAGCCGACTAGTGTTTTGATCAGCGTGAATTATTTTGTTATGTAATGGCTAAGAACCTTTGATTATATGTTTTTAATGATGTAATTAGAATTTTTGTAAACACGCTTGAGCCGACTTGTTCAAAAGTGTTGTGTATTTTGTTTTAGGGCTGACTAGAGTCTTGTTTTGGGTCGCGCCTATTCGGATATTAACATATAAGTTTGTAATGTAAAGTTATGTTACAAGTGTCGATTATTATGTAAGAGGAAGATATAGAAGAGCATTATGATGAAGTCAGTATATGATATAGCTCTTTAAGAGAGTAAGAGCATTTGCGCATACATGGAACTGATCAGACAACAGTGTCATCACAACAGTTCACTTTTGATATAGTGTATATCAACTTTCAGAAGGTTGTAGCCTTCATCCTATTGGGAAGTGAGCCTAGGAAGTGAGCCATATACC
>MU224633.1:565066-599111 GCA_018584345.1 Thuja plicata | reverse complement strand
AATCAGTTGAAGATGTGGACAGCATTCTAACAAACTTCAAATCACATTTTACAAGCCTAGTAGACTCAGCTACTAGAATTGCAGAAGATGAATACAAAAAGGAGAGACTGAATGAATTAGTAAAGAATTTTACCTTAGACCTAAAGTATTTAAAGATTGGGAAATCCATATTAAAAGAATTGGTAGCTAAGGGAAAGAAGGTCATAACAAACTGCATGGACAGAGTTACGTTCACCTCTGAGCACATTAAAAAGATAGAAGAGGCAGAATTCATGGTGGACAGCATCATAAAATTAGTTGAGACTTCCACACAAGACATGAACATCTGTAACAATGTCTATCAAGGACAGTTGGACAAGATTGAGAAGGCTAAGTTGGAAATCAGAAAGATAAGAGTCTAAAAAACTTAGTTGAGAAATGCACTTGCACCATCTCTAGCAGTCCTAAATGAGCATCAAACAAATTGATTCCACTATTGTGACATATGATCAAGGTTCTTGTATGGATCTAATGAAAATGGAGAAACTGACATATGCCCTATGCGTGCATCTACAGACATTTGATGCAATGAAAATATTCTAGCAGAAAGAGATCCAATCTCTTCAGATTGTGTGCCCTGAAGTTTACATGGAGTAAGTATGTAGAAGACTTACAAGTTTTTGTACACCTTTTTCATTAATTTCAAAGGGTGAGTAATATAGAATTTGTATATATGAGAAGCAGTATATGTATATATCAATAAGATGTTATGATATACAGTTATTTTTTTTAAGTCATTTTGAGAAACTTGGCCACATTCCTTTGTTGCCATAAATGACAAAGGGGGAGATTGTTGGCAAGTTGACTTCCTGAGGATGCATGACTTATTTTATTTTTTCATCATGGCAACAAAGTCATACTAAGTTTCTGTCAAAGATAACTCAAAAGGAAAAATGACTAAGTATGGAAACATGGTAGACAGAGATATTCCACGATCAGCACATCAGCGCACGTACGAGAGATCAAGTCAGCATATGAACATTTAGATATATGTTCTATGACATGTGTAAATACTACATCCAGACACACATTATATAGAACAATAGTATGGAGAAGTTACAGACAGATTAGTAGACCAACAGCCCAGAAGACAAAGCATGGAAGCCGACTAGTATTTTAATCAGCGTGAATTATGTTATGTAATGGCTAAGCACCTTTGATTATATGTTTGTAATGATGTAATTAGCATTGTTGTAAACACACTTGAGCCAACTTGTTCGGAAGCATTGTGCATTTTTTTTTAGGGCCGACTAGAGTCTTGTTTTGGGTCGCGCCTATTCGGATATGAACATATAAGTTTGTAATGTAAAGTTATGTTACAAGTGTCGATTATTATGTAAGAGGAGGATATAGAAGAGCAGTATGATGAAGTCAGTATATGATATAGCTCTTTAAGAGAGTAAGAGCATTCATGCATACACGAAACTGATCAGACACCAGTGTCATCATAGCAATTCACTTTTGATATAGTGTATATCAACTTTCAGAAGGTTGTAGCCTTCATCCTATTGGGTAGTGAGCCATATACCTTTAATAGGGTTTTGTAAAAGACTCCTAACAGGGTTAGACCTTTAACCAGGTCATTGTACTCATATTGTAAAGACTACTTCTAATATGGTAAAGGAACTTTAACAGGTTCATTATACTGGTACAATATTTGTGGGTACTAATTCCCATCGGAGTTTTCCTCTGATCAAGGTTTCCCCATAATCATATCATGTGTTATAAGTTCTTATGTTAAGCTTCATTCAATGTATGTTTGATTTATGTTTAAGTTGATGAAAATTAATAAATAGACAAACACTAATTCACCCCCCCCCCCCCTCTCAGTGTNACAAACACTAATTCCCCCCCCCCCCCCCTCTCAGTGTTTCTAATAGAAGGGGTAGCTACATCAATAATAGTAGTAGGTGCAGTAGCTGTCATCACAACTTTAGGAGACGTACTGGTTGAAATACTTGCTAATCTAGAAGATCATTCTACTAAATTTCTCTTCACTTCCTTCTGATGAACTATAACCTATTAATTGTTTGAAGATGTTAATTTGACGATCACCAAGCTACCGAAAGTTAATGCAAGACATTAAATTAGTTAATGTATTGTATTTTCACTGATGTCAACTTGATATAATCTAATTGGTTATATTCAAAGTGTCAAAGACTTTAGAGAATTAGAAAGATAAAGAGTATGCTATCAATAATGCATAAAAGATCAACATTCACTAAGTGACTACAAACACTGATGGGTAGTGCACCCCGATGGATAGAGAAACCTGAGAGGAAAGTCACAGTGATGCCCAAACAAGAAACCCAACAAGAATTACTGACGAGAAAAAACACAAGAATTACCAAAGAGTAGAACTTCACAGTGATGCCCGACGGACAGACAACCCTGATGGAGATGCCCAAGGAGAACTGAAGTGTTGACCGAAGCTAACAAAGAGTTAAAACACTGAAGAGAACTGAAGTTTAGAAATGACAAAAGACTTAGCTAGCAAGAGCTAAAGGAGTTAACTAGTTTTTAATATTTTTTTCATCAACAAGTTAAAGCCATAGATAAGTGAAAGATTTCAAACTATTTTATTCCAGTTGTCAAGGATAAATCTATGGGATAAAACTGAAGTAAAGCTTTAAATCAAGATTGGCTAAGATTTCATATCACGCCAAGAACAAGAAATTTAAGAAATGCGAAATGGTGAAATTATTTCTATAAAGAGACAAGCTAATTCATTGTGAATTAGGGGTGAATAGAGAAAAAGGATCCTAAAGAGAAACTAATGAAGAAAGAAGACTTCAATCAGACCTGATCAATCAAGCTAAAAAATAGAGCTAATTCTGTAGACACCGAGCAATAGAGAAGCACATCATCACTGAGAAGAAAGAAGTGGAGCAAAGGTATTGAAAATATACATTGATCAAAAAGGTATTATGAGCTTACAATAGATCTAAAAATCTTCAAAGTATATTTGTATATGTGAACATATCATTTACTGTTTCAATTTAACCATTGGATCATAAAGTCTCTTAACTAAGCATGACTTAACAATCCTTTCTATAATGAGATACATCCCAAGGAGTATCAAAAAGTTTGATCATGAAGATAAAATGAGATGCCAGATAACATTTGACAAACTACACTGGGTTTGGTCATAAAAGGTAGCATAGAGATGTTAGATATCAAGTGAAAAACTATTCTATTTAAATCCTCTAACAAGGTCACACCTAACAGTGTGTTTGTAACCTTTAACAGGGTTGGATCTTCACTGATCTCACTTCAAAAGAGTGAAAATTTTGGGTTACTGGTCCCAAGTGGTTTTTTCCTTAACAGGGTTTCCACATTTAAAATCCATGTGTCAATGTGTCTATGAGTCATTACATTAGTGTTTTGCATTACACATAACTAATCTGGATTGATCGGTATACACTAAGTTATTTACTAAATTTCGGTAAATGAAAGACTGGTAATCGGTAAATAGTAAGAATAAGGTTTAACAGTGAAATCCGAGCTGTAGTTATTTGTTAAGATTATTTGAAGGCATTCATCTTGTAAGACTGAAGATAACTAGCAGCTTATAATTATGGTAATAAGTTTTTGGGTTGATTTACTGGAATATTCTTAAGACCATTGATTCACTCCCCCTTCCCTCTCAGTTATTCTAATAATTGGTATCAGAGCTTGTGTGCTTAAAAGGAAGGTTTCAAGACCTAATAAAAATATCACAAGATGAGCAAACGGGATGTGTCCAATTTGAAGAAGGACAACTTTGCATCATGGCAACACAAGATAAGAGTCCACCTATTAGGTATTGGAAATGATGTTGTTCACCACTTAGATACTAAATTTTTGTTGCCTACAAGACCTCACACACTTGAGAAATTAAGAGAAAAGCATGAGAATAATTGCATGATGATAGAACTTGCTTCCTCTTTCTCTAATGTTGAATTTGAAGATGTCAAAAACTGTACCTCTACAAAGAAAATGTGGGATAAATTGAAGCTGGTACATGGAAGAGATGCTAATGTACTAAGAGCCAAGGCAGAAAGCCTAAGGGGTAAATTTCATGACCTAAGAATGAGAGAAGGATAAAATATCACTCAGTACAACTATAGAATAAAAGAAGTAGTCAATGTTATCCTAGGAGTTGGAGGCATACTTTAAGAAGAGACAGTAGTAAGTAAAATTCTAAGAACTTTACTACCTGTATATGCTATTAGAGTATATGCTATACAAGAAATGAGAGCATTTGCAAACAATAATGCTACTCTAGATAGTCTGACTGGTAGACTGATTTCATTTGAGATGAATAACTTTGATAATAGTGTCCTACCATCTATTGAGTCTGCATTCAAATCTTCTTTAAAAATAAGTAAGTCAAGTCATAAACACACTATTAGAAATGATAGTGAAAGTGATAGTGATGACCAAGATCTTGATGAGATTGAAGCACTAATGGCTAGAAGATTGCAGAGAGGCAAAGGTAGATACAAAGGTAAATTAATACTTGTATGTTTTAATTGTAAAGAGATTGGACACTTTGCTGCTAGATGTCCTAATAGAAGAAAAGATTACAGAAGTAATGATAGATCATATGAAAATAAGTTTGATAGAAGTGACAATTGAGATTACTTAAGCAACTGACAACTTGATAGAAGAGATACTCAAGAATAGAAGGACAAATGGAAGAAATCTTGTTACCTAGCTGAGAACAAATATGGAGATACTGACACTGAATCTGATGAAGACATTGAGATGGTAATTGTAGACATGAAGGATGATTCAGATGAACAAGAAAAGTATGTAGAGAGTGCACTCATATCAAAGGTTAGTAAGAATTTTGTTTGGATTATAGATAGCGGTTGCACTCACCACATGACCGGTGATAAACACAAGTTTGAAACTTTTGAATACTATAATGGTGGATCAGTAAGAATGGGTAATGACACACCTTGTCCAGTTGAAGGTAAAGGAACTATAATGTTGAATAGTTTGATCATGTGAAAATCCATACTGGGTAAAAGGACTTCATTATAATTTTTTGAGTATTTCATAGTTGAATAACACAGGTCACCGAGTAGAATTTTAGAATAAGAAGGGAAAGATCTTTAATGAATTGGTAAGGTTGATCAGAACTAATGAATAGACAAAAGGTAACCTTTTCTATCTTGATGATATAAACACTACTTGTTTAATGGATAAAATAAAAGACATATGGTTGTGGCATAAAAGATTATGTCATGTGAATTTTGACAACATGATTAAGATAAGAAATAAAAGGAAATTAAGAGGCTTACCGAGCATGTCAAAGCTTGAGCATATCATGTGTAAGAATTGTCAAAAAGGTAAGATGAAAAAGTCTAGTTTCAAGAGAAAAGCCCATACATCTAATGCAATTCTAGAATTAGTCCATACTGATCTATGTGGACCTATGAGAACAAAGAGTTACTATGGTGATAGATATTTTATTCTCTTTGTTGATGATTATTCTAGAATGAGGATAGTTATGTTTCTAAAAACAAATCATAAGCATTCAAGATGTTTAAATAGTATAAAGCTATGGTAGAAAAACAAAGTGGTAAGGAATTGAAATTCTTACTTGATTAGATAGAGGAGGAGAATTTGTCTCTGATGAATTCACTAACTATTGCAATGAGAATGGAATTAAAAGACAGGTTTCTTCACAAAGAACACCACAAAAAAATAGGATTGTTGAAAGGAGAAATAGATCAATTGTTGATTGTTCAAGAACACTAATGATAGAGAAAAGCATCACTCAAACATTCTGGAGGGAAGCTGTCAGTACTACTATCTATACATTAAACAAAGTACAATTGAAGAAAGACACCAAGAAGACACCCTATGAGCTATGGTATGGTTACACACCCAATGTAAGTTACTTCAAAAATTTTGGTAGTCAATGTTGTATTTTGAAAGATGATAGAAATGGAAAGCTTGACTCCAAAAGTGATGAAGGTATCTTTCTAGGGTATTCCACAAAGAGCAAGGCTTATAAATGTCTTAACAAGCCCTCTAACAAAATCATTGAAAGTGCAATTATCAAAATAGATGAATATGTAGAGAAAAATGATGAGGAAAGCATAAAAGAACTAGAAGAATATAACAGGTGTGTTTACACTGAAGAACCTGACACTCTACCCAAGAAATAATGTATCGCTCCTGAGCAACAAAACATTGCACTCGAGTATCACGCTGCAATTACTAAAAATTAGGAAAATCCTCAAATTGATGTTCCGAGCGATGGAGATCAGAATCAAGGTCAAGATGATGAACATAATGATGGACAAAGAGCTAAACTGAAACTTGCCAAATATGTCAAAAGACATCATCCATAGAATCAGATCATAGGAGACAAGAAGGCTGGAATGAGAACAAGAAGTAAGTCACTAAACACTAGATGTCTAATTTGTGATTTTGAGGCTAAATCTATTAATACTGCACTTGAAAATGAAGAATGGTTCAGTGCCATGAATGAAGAAATAGAATAGATTGAGAAGAACAGTACATGGACATTAGTACTGAGACCAAATGAAAAGAATGTCATCGGTACCAAATGGATATTCAAAAATAAGCTAAATGAGAATAAAGAAGTCACAAGAAATAAGAAAATATTAGTATGCAAGGGGTATGCATAAGAAGAAGGTATTGACTATGGTGAAACCTTTGCACTCGTTGCTAGAATAGGAGTAAGAATATTACTTGCTTATGTTGCATTCAAAGGATTCAAGGTATATCAGATGGATGTCAAATCTGCATTCCTAAATGGAATACTAGAAGAAGAGGTATAAATTGAACAGCCAGAAGGGTTTGTTGATCCAAAAAAGAGAAACATGGTGTGTAGACTACATAGAGCCTTGTATGGATTGAAACAAGAACCTAGAGCTTGGTATGGAATAGTTTAATCATATCTCATAAGCATTGAATTTGTAAGAACAAGTGAAAATAACAATATGTACTTAAAAGAAGATATTGATGGTAATATTTTGATTGCTGAAATATTTGTTGATGATATCATATTTGGCGGTAATGATATGTTATGTAAATCCTTTGCTAATGAAATGAGAAAAGAGTTTGAAATGTCTATGTTTGGGGAGATCAAATTCTTTCTTGGTCTACAGATTCTTCAACAAGATGCAGGCATATATATCACTCAATCCAAATACATCAAGGAAGTGTTGAAGATATTCAAAATAGAAGATTCCAAACCAGTTGGAACACCTATGGAAATCGGATGTAATTTGACAAAAGAAGACAAAACAAATTAGGTAAATCAGACCTTATATGGGTCAATGATTGTCAAACTAATGTATGTTGTTCATACTAGACCAGATATAGCACATGTAGTTGGAATAGTTGCAAGATTCTCTGCTAATCCCAAAGAATCACACATGACTATTGTTAAGAGAATTATGAGATATCTAAAGAACACCGAGGACTATAGCTTATGGTATAAAAGAGAAGGAAAATTTGAGATTCAAGTCTATACAGATGTTGATTGGGCTGGAAACTTAGATGACCGAAAGAGCAAACTAGAGGAGCATTCTTCATGGGTGACAGACTTGTCACATGGATATGCAAGAAGTAAGGATGCATCTCACAATCTACTGTAGAAGTATAATATGTTGTTGCTGCAACAAACTACTCTAATTTGTGTGGATCAAATAGTTACTAGAAGGTATGAATATGAAAATTCTTGAACCAGTGATTATCTGTTGTGATAATACCAGTGCAATAAACATTTCTAAGAATCCATTCATGCATGCTAAGACTAAGCATATATCTATCATGTATCATTACTTAAGAGAACAAGTGCAAGAGAAAGAAGTGATACTAGAATATGTGCAATCAAAGGAATAATTAGATGATTTATTCACAAAGCCATTATCGAAAGATACATTTGAGTACCTGAGACAGAGACTAGGGGTCCAACCCTTGTCTATTGGTCAGTAAGCTAACTAGGAGGCTGCATCAGCCTACACTTAATCAAAAGATAATTCATGTTGATGCAAGTACAGAGATGGACTATAAAAATACATCAGTACACAGCAAGGTACATATCTACACCAAACACCAAAGTCACTATATTGTTGATGGATTGGGAAATTCAAGGAGTATATTATAAAAAGGTGAAAGGATATAAGTTTGGCATGATCAATGTTTACTTTGGCATTGTTTTCAAAGGGAGAGAATTTCCTTAGAACTCAAAGGGAGAGATTATCATTATCCAAAGGGAGAGAATATCCAGAATATCTAAAGGGAGAAATTACATATAAAATATCCATCAAAGGGAGAGAATATGTCCTAAGGGAGAGAAGTATCATGAGGGAGAGATGACTTATTGTTGTCAAAGGAAAAATAGATGATCAAGGAGAGGAAAAGTCAAAGGGAGAGACAACATCAAAGAAAGAATCAGAAGCTGCTACATCTATCCAGTGAAGGGAATAAAGATTGAAGAGAAGCACTCTGCAAGAAACAAATCTAAGATATATGAGCTTACCGAGAGCCATACATTTGTATTGGTTATAGAATAATAAAATTGATAGATTGATGAACTAAAACTGATATATTTCATATTTTATTAGTAATAATATAGTGTGATAATGTAGTGTGTTGCCATCAATGCCAAAGGGAGAGATTGATGAACTATAACTGATTGAATGTTTAAAAATTTTAAGTTGATGATCACCAAGCTACTGAAAGTTAATGCAAGATATTAAATCAGTTAATGTATTATATTATCATTGATGTCAACTTGATATAATCTAATTGGTTATATTCAAAGTGTCAAAGACTTCAGAGAATCAAAAAGATAAAGATTATGCTATCAGTAATGCATAAAAGATCAACATTCACTAAGTGACTACAAGTTACACCGACAGACAGTGCACCTTGACGGATAGAGAAACCTGAGAGGAAAGTCACAGTGATGCTCAAGAAAGAAACCCAACAAGAATTATCGACAAGAAAAATCACAAGCATTACTGATAAGAAGAACTTCACAGTGATGCCTGACGGACAAACAATCCTGACGAAGATGCCTGAGGAGAACTGAAGTGTTGACCGAAGCTAACAAAGAGTTAAAACACCAAAGGGAACTAAAGTTTAGAAACAAAAAAATACTTAGCTGGCAAGAGCTAAAGAAGGATTTAACTGGTTGTTAATATTTTTTTCATCGACAAGTTAAAGCCAGAGATAAGTGACATATTTAAAACTGTTTTATTACAGTTGTCAAGGAGAAATATACGGGATAAAACTAAATTAAATCTTTAAAGAAAATATTGGCTAAGATTTTGGATCATGCCAAGAACAAGAAAGTCAAGAATTGAGAAATGGTGAAATTGTGTCTATAAAGAGACAAGCTAATTCATTGTGAATTAGGGGTGAGTAGAGAAAGAGGATTCTAAAGAGAAACTGATGAAGAGAGAAGTCTTCAGTCAGACTTGATCAATCAACCTTAAGAACACAACTAATTCTGTGGATGCCAAGCAATAGAGAAGCATAGCATCACCAAGAAGAAAGAAGTGGAGAAAAGGTATTGAAAAGATACATTGATCAGAAAGGTATTATGAGCTTACAATAGATCTAAAAATCTGCAAAGTATAGTTGTATATGTGAATAGATCATTTACAGTTTCAATTTAACCATTGGATCAGAAAGTGTCTTAACTGAGTAGGACTTAAAAATCATTTCTATATTGAGATACATCCCAAGGAGTATCAAATATTTTGATCATGAAGATAGCATGAGATGCCAGATATCATTTGACAAACTACACAGGTTTTGGTCATAAAAGGTAGCATAGAGATGCCAAATATCAAGTGACAAACTATTATATTTAAATCCTCTAACAAGGTCACACCTAATAGTGTTTTTGTAACCTTTAACAGGGTTGGCTCTTCACCAATCTCACTTCAGAAGAGTAAAATTTTTGGGTTACCGATCCCAAGTGGTTTTTCCCTTAACACAGTTTCCACGTTAAATCCATGTGTCAATGTGTTTATGAATCATTAATTTAGTGTTTTTTATTAAACATAATAATCTTTATTGATCGGTATACACTAAGTTTTTTACTGCATTTCAATAAATGAAAGACTGCTGATCGGTAAACAGTAAGAATAAGGTTTAATAGTGAACTTTGAGAAGTAGTTATTTGTTAATATTATTTGAAGGCATTCATCTTGTAGGACTGAAGATAACTAGAGGCTTATAATTGTGGTAATAAGTTTTTGGGTCTATTTATTAGAATATTTTTTAGGCCACTGATTCACACCTCCCCCCCCCCCCCNTCACCCCCCCCCCCCCCCCCCTCTTAGTTATTTTAACACCTTCAACTCTTCCTCAGTCAATCCTACCTTAACTCCACATTCATGAATAATGTTCTCGAGTTTCCTTTTCTTCAAGCCTCTCGTATGTTCTCTCACTATAGCTATTTTTTCTTCATAAGTACCCCATCTCTCCTCAGATGTATCTACCTCAAATGCCAGAACATGTTCAATCTGCATAGTTAGGACTTTTGAACTCACTTCATATCGCATAGGAAAACACCATCTCTTCTTGGAACAACTCTCTCAAAACATACACGGTCTGTCTCAACCATAAAACATATTGTATCCTTATATTTTTAAACTAAGTTTTTAGTAATCATGTATCTTTCTTTCATCTGCCTTTGAAGAATTTTAATCATACCAAATAGTTCTTTATCAACCCATGTGTTGTTCTTCCTTCTGTAACTCTATGAAATATTAATACCATTAGGTATACCTTTTCTCCAACTACTAGGTTGCATACCTAGAAATTTATGCTCAATATGAGTGTACATGTGCACTAGTAGTGAACTAAATCTGAAGGTTTTGGATTTGTCTTTCTTTATCAACTTCACATTCTCCAAAAATTGGTGTGCCAATACTTCGCATAGATTATACTTAGTATTTCCTTTCACCATTCTGTAGGCCATCATAATAACTCTAGAAAATATTGAATTAGGTCTACTACTATAGTATAATTTGTAACCAAGTATCATCAAGATTAATCTCACATCTTGTAGATAAATGTCATTCACTATCATAGCTCACCTATCCCATTCAAGTGTGTTAGGGTTTCAAATTTCTTCTTAACATGTTTCTCTACCATAGGGATGATTCCAGTATTGTCCAGTCCAGCAATCTCATGTATCAATTGACTGCAAATCTTCACAGGTTGTTCACCTATCCAAATAAACTGATCATGAACTCTACTCAATAATATATTAAACCATTCTTCTTTGCTAAATTTGTATAAGTCTAGAATTTTCATAATGATTAACTCAGCAACATGTTTTAATTCACAAATCTAGGATCTTCATTACTTCTGATATTTATTTTTTCAAAATTGTTGGATTGTTTGCTGCTAGTTTCATTGACTTGGCCAATAAAGCAACCATTGCGATCAAACAAGCTCTCCATCATCACAAGACCCTTAGGGATATGATTTCCTTTAACTTGAATAATATCTTCTTTTTTATTAACTTCCTCGTCGACACAAAATTCTTGACTTTTGAAATATGATCCCTCGAAGAACACCGAAGAGAATTTCTTAATACCTTGCAGGAATGTCAACACGTGAGCGTCATCACTGAAAACTTGCCAAGAATTAGCATTATCAGGTATGCTGGGCTGATGAACAAGATCTATGGTGTAATGATCATTATCAAAGTCAGGATGGGGAATTAATAGTGCTGCAGAACCAGCCAAAACATTCACTCTAGAATTCAATTCCCTAGGCATTGTTTCGATTGAAAATGCTTCAAACCCTTCAATTTCATCCCAGACTCTATTCCGGTAGTGTTTCATCCTTTTGTTTCTTACTGCATACATCCCCCTTTCTTGCTTCATGATCAATTTTGTGTCACCCTTTTCTTTCAATATCTTAATACCTTTCCTTTTTGCTTCTTGAATTCCGAGTAGTAATGCTTCATACTCGGCTGTGTTATTAGTATTCTCAAACTCCAGCTTAAAAGCAAAGGGAAATTTTTCTTCAGATGGAGATATCAAAACCACCCCTGCGCTAGAACCAGTAGAGGAACAACTTCCATCAAATTCAAGTGTCCATAGCTCTTCATCATTTGAGGGTTTTAGATCTGCAATATCAGCTTCAGGTAAAATTACATAATTAGCAAAATTAGTTTCTTGATACAAAATTTGAGACCTAGGGTCTTTGGAAGGAAACACTGTATACTTTGATTTGGTTTCAGGATGCAAAATAACCTTTTGGTTACCAATAGGAACAATTGCATGTTACTTAACCAACTTGATCTCACCACCTAAGTCTCTCCAAAAAGTTTGGCTTAATAACATGCCATAACTGGCAGGTATGTCAGCAACTAGGATGGTCAATTTCAACCTCTTATTTGGGAAAGCGGCTAATGAAACCTGTGCATCCTTAATTTGACCAAGTAAGGGAACATGTTTTGAATCCATTGAATAACATTTACCAAAATTTTTGGTTAAAGGTAAGTCTAAGGCTTTTTCTAGAGAAGAGGGCATAATGTTGTCTGAAGCCCCAGAGTCTATAATACAGTTGTTGAGCTTGTGCCCATGAATAAACAATGATACATAAAAAGGTTATGGCTTCCCCATTACATGAGCAGGATCTGAGGATCCCAGGTTAATGATAGGTTGGTTAATTTCAGGTTGATCTAGTTTAAGGTCCAAAAGAGTCTCATGAGTATATACAACATTTGTTTAACTAGTTGTAACTCTAGGAGGAGAACCTTTTACATAATCTACTAATTTATCTAGCTCACGAGGATTCAACTTAAAATAATCGGCGGATAAATCTGGATCATAGAAGACTTACAAAAATCAATAAAATTGAAGGTAGATTCAGGATATGACCTTTTAAGAATCTTTACCTCTGGTGATGTGCTTCCTTCTACCTTTGAGCTGTTGCCAACTTGATTCATCTGCTCTTTATCCTTCTTGTTTTGCAATGGATATGAAAACTTATTAGTAACTTTGCCACCTTGCTGACCTCTGGTAAGCACTGAACAGGAAGGTTCCTCCAGAGTGAATAGAATATCACCACCACGGTCTGAATCAGATTCATACTCCAAGTAGTAACTTACAGAGTGGCCAGGTCCTCCGGAGTTCTCTTCATTAACAGGGATTTCTTGAATGGTCTCTTTGTTGGCTTCCATCTATTTATACCGCACCATTTCAGGGCATGTGTCTCCATGATTTTCATCTGTTAAATGAAAGATGCACATGTTACTTCTAGCAGGAGGAGGTTCAATTTGAAGCCTTTGTTGGGTTGGCAAAGCATTTAATTGTTTCCTATAACTTCCTATTCCCTGGTTCGGGTATCTACGAGAAACGTCTTGATATAGAGCAAGTGTTGACTTGCATAATTTCCTTTTAATGGCTATCATATCATTAACCAGCCTTTGCACCATCGGGTCTATAGAACCAAAGGTAGATGCTTGATTAGCCAATGTCTGCACTTCTCTTTTCCATTTTCCAATTGTTATTGAATCATCTTCAAGCTCTAATGCCAAGCGTTGGGCTACAGCTAAATCTGCAACTCTATCCTGTCTCAACTGAAAACTTATGTCAGGTGGCATGGCATTGACAAAGAAACCCTTTTGGTTCTCATCATTAGGTCTCTTGGCATTAGGGGTTTGATAGAGAATCTTGTTGAATGTTTCTACAAATTCTCTCATCGGTTCATGCATTTCCTAGTTGGGATAATTGGAGTAGGAGTCAATGTTCATCCTCGGCATATTTGAAACGTGAATCAAAGGTTGTTTTCATAGTATTTCAATCAGTAATATGGCCATTCGGTAAATGATAGAACCAATCAGCAGCTGACTCAGTGAGGGTTTGCACAAATAAAATGACTGTCACATCCTCATGTTGAACAACCAAAACTCCACAAGCAATGTTAAAAGCATTCAAGTGATCATCTACAGAGACCTTTCCATTACCATAAAACTTAGGTAAGATATCTCTAGCTCCCTTTGGTAAGGGATGATTTCCTCCTACATTCAAAGGACCAACTGCCACCCCCCAAGGTTGTGTCATAATTGAGTTTGGGAAGATTATTAAAATAGGTGGGGCTTGGATTCCAGATAATGTTAAGGCCTGCCAATTATGGGAATGTGAAGATGCACCAGGAGAAACTTTAGGTGGAGAGGATGGTCTACTCTTTGCTTTCTTCTTAGGAGTATAAGTAGTTGGAAAATGAAGGTTCTGTAACTCTTGGTAAAAGCTATCGAAAATACCCTCCCTCCTTTGGGATCTGGTGTAGGGACGCGAATCCAATGTTTTGGTTTTAAGGACCCTGAGATGCCCTATCTGCCAAAGTGGTCTCTTGAGCTATAGGAAGATCCCTTAACCACTCTCCAATTTCTTCTTCTTCCTCTATAACTAGCCAGACCTGTTGATATTATTGGTTACTTATCCTTGACCTTCAGGCCAAAGTGTTAAGATCAATAATGATATCCTCCTGAGTATCAAGAAAATGTAGGTCAGGTTGTAAGACTGGAGGGATTTCTTCTTGGCTGGGTATTACATCAACAGGCAATACCATGACTTATTCTTTTACAGAAGCAAAACTGCATACTGATCTACTTGACAACCTACTCCCCAACGGAGTCACCAAAAATCTGTTAGTGAACAGATTTTCCTTCTCTTGCAATAAATGAATGAAATAACTCTAAAACCCAAATTCAAAGAGAAAATTATCACTGACAGTTGAGTTAGTCTCTCACGAGTAAACTCTCTGCTTCAAAGGAGCAGCTACCTTCTATAAAGATTTATCTTTATAACCTTTATTATAAAAGAATCAAATTATATGCTTATAATTAAATGCTTTTAGAAAAGATTCAACATTCTATCATAAACTTATAATTAAATGCTTTTAGAAAAGATTCAAATATCAGAGCCGACTAACTCTAATCTAACAAGATAATCTTTACAAAGGTTGATTCAATCTTGTATCACAATTTGAAAGATAACTCATGAAAGCTGAGTAACATACACACACAGATCAAAGCAATATAACATTCAACTCCAACTGAAATTAAAGTCATACATTCATCAACCAACTAATTGAAGAAAAATACTTGAATATGTTATAAACCAACTGATATGTGTGTGTGTGTGTGTGTGTGTGTGTGTGTGTGTGTGTGTGTGTGTGTGTGTGTGTGTCAAAAGTCTTCACAGTATAAAGCAGAGAAAATTCCAGAAAAAAAAAGATAGTATAGTGATTGTTTTTCAAAACCCAGCGAATCGACGCTCAAACGGTCATCAAAAATAGTATATAAAGCCACGCAAGGCTATCCAGGTTTGGTAACCAACTATCCATAGAAATAGCTTAACTAAAATTAAACTATGAAGATAAATCTTTCCAACCAAAACTAATTAACCGATTGATTCTTTTTAACTGCATTATCATCTGAAGTCTTGGTGGCATCCCGTGAAGCATTCCATTCCTCAAAAGTTGTTGCAAAGCTCGCCAGCATCTCCTGTTTTGGCGTGGAAACCGTCTCGAACCTCTGTTCCCAAATATCTTTATAGTTTTGCATATGTTCGAGCTTTTCCTCGAGCGACTTCATCCTCTCCTAGCCAATGACCACCAACGATTCCATCCGAGAAATCATTGTAATGTCTTTCACTTCTATTTCTTTAGTTGTTGTCAAATCTTTCATCTTCTTTTCAAAAGAAGCTAGCATATTAGCCATATCAGTTTCAATTTTAGTTTCATGCCCAATTAGCTTGCTCAGACAATTTATATGGGTGTTCATGACCTCCTTAACACAACTTAGTGTTTGAATAACCTGAGTGGATTCTTCAACAGCCTATTCATAAAGTGAGCTTTTCCACTCCACATTAAACTTAGTCACGAACAACGAGTTCTTTTCCACACCAGGCACTGCCTTTTCTGCAAGGAATTTATCTATGCCATAGGTATAGACTTCTTCCATGTTTATTATTTTGGTCTCCAGCCATTCCCTCTCTTTCTTCCATGTTTCAACATTTCTTTCTACAGTTGCAATCAAACTGCTGAACTTTTTGGATAGATCTTCAAAGTCATGAGCAAACTCGGTGATTTCCTTGATGACTTTCTTCATCCAACTGAAGAAATTCCTAGATACTGATATTTCTTTATGAACTTGGTCAAGGAACCTTTGGTTCTCTGGAGACTTAACATCAAGGTTAATCGGGACCATGGACAAGGGTTGAGGTATAGGGCTTTGTAGTTGTTGGATATATTCCGCCATTCCACTGAGCGCTTGTTTCAATTTTAATTTGTCCTCTGCATCTTTCCACACCTTGTGGTTGATCTTTTTGTTGGCTGAATTCAAGATCTTCAAATCGGCAGCCCTTGTAGCTAGGCCCAAGTCTATTTTCTCCACAGTAAAGTCCTGCTCAGTGACATCTTCCTTAGTCTTGTCAGAATTTGGTTTAAAAAGTTCTGCAACCCAATGGCTAGTTTGTGTATCTACATCTAGCATGACTTCTGTCTTTGGATTTTTGGCCCTTGGTGTTTTTCCCAGATATTTTCTTACCAAGTCTCCAACAGGGGCTGACACGGGAACGATGTTCCTTTTCTTACTTACTGACAACTCTAGCCAATTTGGAGATTTTGGGGTGGAGATACCTACTGGAGACTGGGTGGTTGCGTTATTTAGCATTGCTAAATCATGTTGGCCTGTAGACTTATTTTATCATTTAGTCTCAGGGGTATTTACTGGAGTTTTGTCCATCTTGAGTCTTGCTTGGGCTCCTGTACTGCCTTCTTGAGTTTCTGGATCAAGGTCAATGTAAGCAGCTTTACTAGATTCTTCTTTTCTTTTGCTTCATGCCCTGGTGACTCTTATAGGTTTGTCAAGAGTTGCTTCCTGCTCTTTTGGGAGGACGAATGCTTCGGATTTTGTATTACCTGCAGAAAGAAATTTTTCAACTTTATTAGTAAGTATGGGTAAGGACTGAAATTTTGAAGTTCTTGGGCTTTTTCTGGTTTTTGACCCAGTTGCCTCTTGCTTCTGTTTCTTATTTTTGCCTTTAAGCCACCTCTTTGTCCTTTCAAAAACTTCCTAAGTCAAAGCATTCAAATCTTCATCTTCAATCTTTGTCTAGTCTGTTTTCCTAATAATTGTGTCTTCATTTGGCTCAATATAGTCAAATTCCAATACATCCTCTTCATCTTCAACATCTTGGCCTTTAATATTAAAAGACAAACGAAGGGAAACGATTTGTCTTAGGGTAAACCTAGAATATAGTCTTCTTAATACCTCCATTTCATTGACACAGTCGTCCCAGTAATCTTCCAGCTCTGGTTGAGGAAGGAAAGTCGCATCAACTTTAAAATGACTCCCTACAAAATGCTTACTGTCAAAGTAGCTTCTTTTTTGATAAAACTGGAGACTCATCACTCCCAATTCTACATCTAAGGCAGAGGTATTATAAAACAATCTGAACCGGTAATGACATAGCTCAATTGGAAACAGGAAACCAGTAGTTCTCTTGAGTTTGTATTTCTTTTCTACCTAAGGTAACTGTCTACAAACTTCTAGCAACACATACTAGTCAAGGCGGTATCTAGGTAATTTCAGAGGTTCTCCACTAAAACCTCCAACTCTAAGGTAACTGAAAGTTGGAAATTGAATATAATAACTGTCATAAATCTTAATCAGTTCCATGGCTTCTTCAGAGAATCTAAAATTAACCTTTCCTCTCAATTCAAAGACAAGCCGCAAGAAGAAAGTATCTTGAACTCTTCGAAAATTCATAGGGTTCCTCTTCTTCTGGAGCCAGGGGTGATATTCATAGATCATCATGTTATCTTCCCACAGCTCGTGTGGCAAACCATCCCAATCCTTGCAAATGGCAAGGGTGTAAAAGAGGTATGAGGACATATAGAAATTTGACCTTTCTGTTGATTGGGATAAATCTTCATGAAGTTGCTCAACAATTATTTCGGCCTAGTCCACATACTTTCCTTTGCTTCAGATAGCTTGGATGAAGAAATAGATCCAATCTTCCCAAAGAGCGTCATTAGAGTTACCCTTTACCCTATTTAACATTACAACCAAATCTCGAATCTCTCTGACCAGGTGGTCTTTCTTTATAGGTCTAGGCAAACGGGACCCTCCTTTCTCAGGTTTTAACAACCAATCTCTAGCAATGTTGTTGTTGTAGTCCCTACTGTTCTGATTGAATTCCGCCTGGGAATTTCTCACGCTCCAATCACCATAAATATCTGCTGGAGGAATTCGCAATGCCGCCATGACTATTTGTTTGTTTATAGCCACTAATACCTTGTTGGAAGAGGTGTGAATACACTTATTTGCTCTGTTATACCTATTTTGGCATTCCATTACCAATTTTGGGCACGGAGTCACCTCAGGAAAACTAGCGGCTTCCAACAATCCACTTTCTGCAATTCGAGCAGCCATGGACCCTACCTCTGCATTTCTCAATCGGCGAATAATTTCCCCTATGTCTTCATCTACTAGGGTTGTATCTCGTATATCATGGAGGCAACTACTAATGGGAGAAAATTTATTCTCGTTTACAAACTTCACCTTCAGGGTTAACATATTGAGACTGAAAGGGGCTAACCTCAAAAGATAAATGAAGCAATTGTAACATGAAAAAGACCCAAAATCTTTCCTCCTGAGCAGACTATCTTAACATTCAAAGCAAAATACTACGAAGTTTTCTGTGAACTTGCTGTAATTCGGCTCCTAGCTTTTGCAATTACCTCGCTACTCTCCTTCTCTAGTTACTGCTTCCAATTGATTGCTTTCAAAAAGAAAAGAGCTGAGGAAAGAAATTTAATACCCACTCGCTTCATTTGCATTAATTTGTAATTATGAGCGCGCTTGACAAAGCTTAATCATTCTATGCCGCTTTTAATGCAGATGTCTAATCACCATGCTTCAAATCCGTTTCACTTGAGATTAAGCTGACATGGCATCACTCCAACTATCTTGTCAAACACTTCTTACGGATATGGGAAGATTTGACATGGGCCGCTTGATACTGTCAATTATTGCACTTAGAAAACTGAACTTTGAACCATAAAAGATGGGGTTCAAAGTTTATAGTTCATAATGCCTCAAATAGTTTTACGCACTTCGCAGCTAAAACGGCTCACATACATGTTGCATAAAAATATTTGAACTTTGAACCGAAAAAGACAAGTTCAAAATTCACGATTACGAAGACACATGACATCGGGCAAGTGGGGCATATGACATGAAGCTGCTAGGTGAAGTGTGAATTAAATATTGAACTTTGAACGATGAAATGGAAGTTCAAGATTCAAAATTCAATGTACGATAGACAAATTACACCGCAATCAAGTCCCATCTTCTTTGACAAAGAAAGGACGACGATCACTTAAGTAACATTGACAAGGTGCGAATTGAACTTTGAACTTTGAACCGCTAGGTTCAAGGTTCAAAATTCAATATGCAATCAACAATATACAAAACATATGTTACTCCAGAATTTTACATAGAAGAATTTTTCACCGGCAACATTATGAATGAGCTTAGCATAGAATCATTTGTTTATTATTTAATTATTATGTGATATTGTTGTAGTTAGCTTCTTTTTTGTAACTACAAATTCCTTGGGTAAAGTATTTCTTTTTGAAATAGATGAAAGATAGTTGTTTTAGATCTAGCATCTTAGACAAGTTCATAGTGCACATGCAGTTGACCCACTTCAAGTCTGCGTGCTTGGATTGACAAGATAAATGTACCTTATAATCCATTAGAGGTTGCTCAATATACGATGAGTTTGTCCCCAAGTCATAGAAGCTGATTTAACTAGCTTCAATTATCTAGTGGATATAAGAAATCCTACAATAACTAGACAAGGCTTTGATACAAAAGTTGATAATCCAAACTTTAAAGGCGAACTCAACCTAGATTTATTCCTAAACAAGGTCTAAGAATCAAAGAGCATTTCAAGATGGAAGATATTGACAAGGATGATCCTAAAAGGCTGAAAATTATAGCATCCAAATTGAAATCTCGTGTTGCTCTACAGTGGGAGAACACTGTAGAGTTCTAGAAGAAAACAAAAGGATGAAATCATACCATACCTAAAATATTGTGACATCTATGAGCTTGATTCTTGCCTTCTAATTACTAACGAAAACTATTTAAGGAATTGCAAGCTAGTAGTTGTCAAGCATGTCAATGTCCTTAAGTTGCAACTTCAAGATGAGCTTGCTTGGTAAAAATAGCTCTATGGATAAAGCATATGAATATACGGTAAAGGCAGAGAAGAAACTAAACTTGAAAATCAAAATGGTGAGTAAAGAAACCAACTAGAATAGAGGAAAAGAAGCTTTCTTAGGATTTGCCAGGAGTGAAGGTCTAGAAGAGAAAAGAATGGGAAATTTGACTTCTGGGTAAGAAGAGGCTTTAGAAGTTGCAGGCATGGATGACAGTCTTCTAGAAATTGGAAGCCCTTGAGATGTTTCATATGTAGTAAAGCCCATGCAGCCGTAGACTAACTACATAACCCCAAAAGTGCAATGATTGCACAAAAAGAAGAACCTCTGATAGAGGAAGTTAAAACAAAGACGAGGTAATTTGATATTGTGAAGAACGTTAATATATATGAACATAGAGGCCCCACAAGCTGATTAGAGGAGAAAGTCTCTTGAACAAAATGCAAGTGTAAGGACAATGTACGAAAGGTGATCAGAGATGATGGATCTACTGACAATTTGGCAAGTATAAAAATGGTTAACAAATTGCAGCTTGCTTGCATTCCAAAAGACAACCCTTGCAAGATTTATTTGTTGAAGAAGGATCACAATGTTTTTTTGGATAAAATATCTTGTTGCTTTCAAAATTGCCCCTCCATGGATGAAATGATATATGATTGTAGTGCTATTAGATGTGTGTCATTCTCTATTAGGAAGACCCTAGCAATATGATCTGAAAGTAATCCATGGTTGGGAGAACACTTACATAAGATACAGCATGAAGGAAGAAAACATCTCCTAAAACTGTGGAAAGAGGAAGAAGCACTCAATACGGCAGCTGGTACAACCAAAAATTAATGAAAAAAGAGCTGCAACCAGTCAACTGACAAGGTTAAAAGTCCACCTCAAGAGATATATGTTAAGGTTTCAATTTGACTATGATCTTCATTCAAATGAAATGTTGGAAGATCCTACAAGTAGTTCTCACTAGATTGAGAGGATAGTGAATTTTGGGAGTATGAGTACAATCAAGAATGTTATAAGGGTTCGGTTAAAGGTGATAACCTATGACTCAGTTTCAGAGGAGTAACATGAAGCATGATTGGGACGAGGAGAAGAGTTTTAGGTTTGTTGGTGGTAGAAGCAACAATTATTTTGTATGTTCTACATTAGAGAATTTGTTTACTTTTGAGTACACAGTCGGATAGTGGAAACAACACTGGCTCCTGACCCTAAAAGAGCATGGATTTAAAGAACAGATGATGGTTTAGATCAGGCCAAGGGATACTGAGAGAATAATTTGAAGACAAAACTACAAAGCCCACACCCCAAGCTAGTAGTGATGAAATTCAAGATGAGGTTTACCAGATCAGGTTATTCTAAACTAGGAGGTTAAGAATTTTTTAGCAGATGGGGAGATGATGTAACTGCATTTATCGATGTGTCTCCAGTTCCACTACCTGTCTATTCTGGGAGCTTAGCTTTTCTTAAAAATAATTGTTTTGTAACAGCCATTTTGTGGCTGCAGTTTTGGGTTTTTGGGTGCTTTTATTCTTTGTTTGTGGTAGAGTTTTCAAGAGTTTTCGGGAGAGATTTTGGGATAGGAGATAAAAGTGATGCTGGATAGGAGATAAAAATTATATGTGGATTTAATTTTATAGATGGTAAACCTACTAGATACTCCTACAGCTTTGTTAAACCAGCAACGAAAACTAAAAAAAAATAGCAATGAAATCTTTAGTGCTGATAGATACTATGAATGTATCTGCCTCAGCGATGAAATCTATAGTGTTGATAAATACTATTAATGTATCTGCATTTCATAACTTTATAATACAGTATGTTTTCAGATCGTCATTAATCCACCCCAGGCTCAAATTATAGACCAGTTTTGTAACTCATTTTGTGTTAAAAATCCAATTCGATGAGAATACATACTTTCAGCACATCGATATTCGTCTCTGAGCCCAAAGCCCAAAGATTGACCACTTTTATAATATTGCATTTTGTGTTGAATACGATCCATCTATTCCCTCTATAGTGGTGCAGAAAAGAGTTACAGTGCATAAAACGGTTTTTTGGTGTGCATTTATGGTTCGATATTTCTCCAAGTTTTCGTCAATAATATCCCAATGAACATTGCTCATCTTTGAATCCTGGACACTGTTGTCATTACTCTCAGTAATTGCTCAACAACAACCTTGTGATGAATTTTTATGGCAGAATGGCAATCACTACACACCCAATGTTCCTGACAACTCGAAATGGTGTTTCGCCAAATTGCTGACAAGGGCCAATATGACAGCTTCTCACTACAGGCACTGAAAATGAATTCCTTTTGTTCTGACTTAATATCATGAAAAGCTAATTTTAAGTCAGCCAAAGTACCATGTCTCCTTGATCTGTTCGGGCTAACCTACCAACTTTGCATTAGATACTTAAAATTTAATTGTAAGTGCTGCATCCAACAGTGCGGTGTATTGTCTATCTGTGAATTTACATCTGCACGTCAACTGATCCGTGTTCATTTACAGGTATGCTCCACAAAAGAATACACCTTGTTATTAGCCTCAATCCAACTGCATCCTGGGATTTTTTCTAGCATCCTTTCCTTCATCATCGTTCGTACCCTTTCAGCGCCGTCCCACTGGCCGGATGCTGAATAGATGTTTGATAATGTTACATAATGTGCAGGATTCTCAGGGTCCAACTCAAAAAGGTATTTTGCCACATATTCACCTAACTCCAAATTGGAATGGATTCTACAGGCACCAAGCAGAGATCCCCAAACAGCAGCATCTGGTTTGACTGGCATTCTATTTATAAAATGAATTGCTTCGTTCAGGCATGCAGCTCGACCAAGAAGATCAACCATGCAGCAATAATGATCTAATGTTGGCTTGATGTGATAATGGTGAACCATCCGATTGAAATATAGCCATCCATCATCCATTAGGCCTGTGTGGCTACAAGCTGACAGAACACCGGTAAAAGTGACATGGTCTGGCCTCATACCAGACTCTTGCATTTCTTCAAAAAGAAGCAGAGCCTCCTTAGCACAGCCATTCATGGCATAACCTGTAATCATCACAGTCCATGATACTACATCTCTTTGAGGAATTTTATCAAATACTTTGTGGGCATCCAGTAAACAACTACATTTAGAGTACATGTCAATAAGAGCACTTTCTACAAAGCTGTCAAACTGTAGCCCACTTCGAATCACATCCTCATGGACCATCTTGCCATGCTGCAGAGCCGCTAAGTTAGAACATGCCGGTAAAACTGAAGAAAAGGTTTCCAAGTCCGATTTCAAACCTGTCACTTGCATTTCCTCAAACAATTCCAGGGCTTTATCAGCATGACCATTTTGTACACACCCTGCAATCATTGAATTCCATGAAACTATATTACGTTCAGGCATCTTCTGAAAGATATCAAGAGCTTCATCAATGAATCCATTACGTTCAAATCCTGAAATGATCACATTCCACGAGATTACATCTCGTACTGGCATTTCGTGGAAAAGCTTCAGTGCTTCCTCGACTTGTCCATTCTTGGCAAATCCTGCAATTATAGCATTCCACGTGACCATATTTCGTTGAGGCATTTTGTCAAACACATGGCGTGCATCTTCTACACTCCCACATTTTGAATACATATCTATTAGTGCACTCCCCACAAATACGTCGGAGTGAAATCCACATTTTACTATATCCTTGTGGATCTGCTTCCCCTGACACAGAGCTCTCAACTCTGCGCATGCCGGAAGAACGCTGGCAAAAGTATACTCGTCTGGCTGGATCTGTGTTTTCTTCATTTGGCAGAATAATGCCAATGCTTGTTCTGCATAACCCCGTCGTATATAAGCTACAATCATGGTAGTCCACGACGCCACATTTGGCTCAGGCATTTCGTCAAACACTTTGCGAACCTCTACCAGATTGCCAAGCTGTACATACATGTTAACGACTTTATTCCACACAAAGTTGCAAGGAATTTGCAATCCAGTCTGAATAATGTGGGCTTGCACCAGTTTTCCTTGTGCTAGAAGTCTCTTCTTGAGGCAGAGCTGCAAGAGATTAACATAAAGTGTCGATGAATATGAACACATATTTTGCTGATCCCAGAATTGCAAAATGTGGAGAGCTTCTTTCAGTCGGCCCTGTTTACACAATCGAATAACATCCACACATTTCTCGGTGCCCATGGATTGGTTGCCTTGAATTGCCATAGTTTTAATTGCACTTTTAGTAATGGCGGTGGTGAATGACATGAGATATGAATGATGGAGTGTAGTCCAAACAAACAAGGGTAACTGCTGCTGCTTCTCATTTTTGTAAGTTGCAGAGAGTCCACGCCATGACATGGCTTGAAATAATCAGAACAATCCCATATTAGCAAAGGGTGTAAAATCACAAGAAGGGCCTTGTGATAGGATGAGGAAAAACATTAAAAAAATCTGAGTCATTCGGAATCCATCATAAGATAACTGAATGCGCGCGGACCTGCATGAGGAGGCTGTAAAATACGCGCGGACCTGCGTGAGGAATTGGTGCCCTGTGCCTTAATAGCAGCTGAGGGTTAAACAGTATCTCGGATCGGGAAAGCCTTTCTGCTCCGTGGGCTCTAGCCCGTGCGTTGTGGGGACAGGTTTGCCTCTCATTCTTTTATGTACGTTTTGTTTGGTCCTTTCTTAAGGAGTACCGTGCTAAATCTAGGGCCAAATGTGTAAACTTGATAGTAATAAACATACATAGAAAGTATCAGATCAAATATGTAGACATGGGATACAAATCTGGAGAGAGGGGAAGAGAGAAACTTGCATCTGGAAATGGAGCTTGAAAATGCTCAACAATGTTTGTTTGAAGGCACAAAAACAAAAATTTTATTTTTCTGAATCAGAATGTCATTTAGAAGCTTCCCTGGATATTTTGTCAGAAAAGTGTCAGACAAAGTTGCATCAAAGCTTTATTGACCCCATTTTTTCGTCTCTGCAAAAGGTGGCTCTGTAGGTTTCAAATGGCTCAGGGGCCGAATATTTGCATTCAGCGAGTGGCAAAGCAGTCCAATCAACCCGTACTCCTCCTGCCATATGCAGACGCTCAAATCTGACAAGGAATGTAGGTACGTTTTTCTTTCATTCAACTTTTTACTCTTTATGATGAGAGCTTTATATTGGAGTTAGGAAATATAAATATTGTCTTTCTTTATTTTACAATAACGATATTTCATTATAATTTATAATTTATTAAATTATTAAATTTTCTATTAGTTATTTTCTTTAATTAATTATTAATTTATTATATTTATTATTTATTATTTTAAAAAATTATTAATATAATAATTTTGATATAAATTTATTTTATTTATTTAATATTATTAATTTATATTTTTTAAAATTTTAAAATTCAATTTAGGAAAAATTCATATTTATATAATATTCTCCTTTCTAGATATTTTAAATTTTTTTAAAGATATTTTATTGGTCACTATTTTTAATTGTTTTATTTTGTGTGTCAATCATCCACTTTAAATCAATAATAATCAAGCTCTATTAGAAACAAACATTTTTTAGTGTAGATTATATTTAAAACTGAATTAAACCAACATGAAAACAAACTTTATTAAATATATGAAGAAATTTTAAAAAATAAACCAACATGAAAACAAAATTTAATAAATATAAGGAGGAAATTTTTTTAAAAATATTAAATTCTACATTAATATTAAAGGTCATCATATATTTATTAAATAAATTTAGATTGTTACAAACATTCAAAATTTAAAATTTTCATATTAGAATTAACTCTTAAATTTTATATTTAGATTTCAATTGATTACGCATAAACAACATTAAAAAATTTTAATCTATTTATGATATAAAATTATTACTATTTTAAAAAACAAAATTACTCTTTTTATATTAATTTACAATATAGTTCAAACAATAAATATCAATATATATCTTAATATGGAAGGGGCTCTGCTCTGAAATCAGCAACAATCAACTACGTTTTTGAAGTCTGTGGTTTTCTCCGGTGACAGTACTACCAGGTGTGTTTGTTCCATAAATGCTTTAGTTATGAATATTACTTCTCCCTCTTCCCTCTGTCACTCGCTCGACAGAGGTCGTACCCCCTATAGACCACTCGGCTCCTCCTAGGGCTCCGATGGAGTTTGACAATCCAAGAATGAATTGTACCATTAATACCGTCATTTCCCCTCTTGCAAAACCTAAGTCTTTTCTGAGGTAGTAGCTAATTTTGGAGTTTCTATCGAAGCTAGCGCTAGGTTTAATCTATCGAATGCATATGGAGCATGTGAACCCGGTAAGATCGATGGGATTGTTTCTTCATCTTTCTCTATTTCTCCTAATCCTGAAATGCTCATAGAAATTGTGAAGGAAAAAATAGGTTAAGAAATTCTGCTATTTTTTTCTCTTTTGTTGAATTGGATAAATGCCCTCCCAAGAAATTCCTTGATGATTGGTTCCATAATTACTGGAACTTGAAACTTGGATATCATATTTCATTTTGCAGACAAATTTAGAAAGGTTCATTTGTTATTTTATTTACTAATAATGAATCTCAAGTCGCGATTCTTAAAAAACAATATTGGATGGTTGGGAATACCTCCTTTCACACCTTAGCTTAGTCTCCTGAGGCCATTCATGAGGAGGTACTTGCCCTTTCAGCCCCACGGTGGATTCTGGTCAAACAGATGCCACCATTTCTATGGCGATTCATTCCCCAATTGCTTGAACCTCTCGGCAAAGTCATCTGAATTGACGACATTGTTAGACTGGTTCCCCATATGGATGCCAGGATTCTTATTTCATTAAATTCGGGTAAATAAATTTTGGATGATATTATCATTAACATCTTGGATGATAATTACTCATGCCCTATTGAAATTCTTGGGGGCCTTAACGCTTGTTTTTTGTGTAGAAGAGAAGGGCATTTGAGAAAGGACTGCCCCATCATTAAGAGAAAACCTCTGTCGGCTAAATCTTCTCCTCTCCCCAAATCCAATGCTTCTGATAACCCTAATTTGGAACCCTCTGTGAATAAAACCCTTCTTATTACTGAACAAACTACACTTGTCCCTGTTATGGCTAATAATGCCCTGTCCATCCTCAAATCTCAGTCTCTAGCCCTAAATTAGGCTAATACCTTGTCTATTGAGAATATATTTCAAGCTAATGTATTCCAACTGTGCCAAAAAAATCCAATAAGCGTAGAAGACGGTCTAATAAGCAGGCTAACACCTTCGTTGTGTGTTCCCAATCTTCAAACCCTTTGTTAATCTCCAACACAGACAACCCCAACCTGATACACTCTCAAGCTTCCCAAGGTAACACTCCCTCGCCATTATTGATTAACAAGGATCCCTCTGATAGAAGCAATGAATGGGATCCTCCCCATAGCCTCCTTCCTAAAATATTCAGAGAGCTTAGCGATGACTGTGAGCTTGAAGTCATCCCTCCCAGCAAGCATTCCTCTGATTCTATTATTTACCATTCTAAACTTTCCATGGATGTGGATATCGTGTCCCCAATAGTTTCTTATGATGATACTAAACTCAAGAGTGACTTCCCCACTTCTAAAAGAAGAGGGAGACCAGTGGGAGATAGCTCCTCTGTGGCTTTGGCCTCAAATAGTGGGTCAACAGACCATTGTTTTCCTCCACCGAACGTTTCCTCATGAATTGCATCTCATGGAACATTAGGGGCATGAGTCCCCTAACAGAAAATTTTTTGTCAAGTGTTATTTAGACACCTGTAAGCCCATTGATTTCCTAATGTTGCAAGAGCTTAAATCCATTGGGTTCGTTCTTGAATCCAATCTTAACTATTTATGGAAAGATGTTATCAAATTAGGGTTGGAGTTGCTATTTTGATTAACCCAAAATGGGAAAATTACATCTTTGGTAGTGGGATCTCCCCTTGTAACAGAGCCTTGTGGATTACCATTAATTTCAATAACAATGTCTTTGGTATATGTTCTATTTATTCCTCGAATGGTTATAAGGAAAGAGTGGGGCCTCTGGACCTGGCTGGCCTCTCTCCCCAACATCCCATGGTTTGTGGGAGGGGATTTTAATATGGTTGAATCCCAAGAGGACAAAGTTGGTGGTCTTCCCTTTGCATGGAGAGACTTGGAAAAGATTCACTGGAATAGAATGAAGAATGCTAAACATCTCTTTGACCCCTTGACTAGAAATAAAGATACCAATCCTAGTTTATGGCATACCTGGTGTAATTTCCAACAAGGTCCTTCTAGGATCTACTCTAGATTAGATCGATTCTATGCTAATAAGAACTTCTTCTCTATTTTGCCTGATAATCTGGGTAACTATGTTCTTGTCACCCCCACTTTCCTCTCAGATCACCATCCCATCTCAATTTGTGTCAGATTTAATAATTCCCCTGTGCACAGCAAAATTTTCAATCCTAAGTTCATCCTTAATACTAGTCTTCTTAAGGATGAAGACATTCTTGTTTCCATTCATATTATTAGGCTCATTAACAAAATTAACTTTCCTACCAGCTCACACTCTGATAGGTGGAATATGAACATTCTCGCTTGGCAAAATCTGCTTAAGACCATTGGCCAAAAAAGGGCCAAAGATTATAGATTCACTAAAAAAAAAAGCTTTCCTCTGACCTTCAGGAGGCTGAAACTAGCATCCAAGCCAATCCTTCAGATTATAATCTCATCTCTCAGGTTGTTAATGCTAAGGAATCCCTTAGACAGCACCAACATGTCAAAATTAGAGGAGCCAAAATTAGATCTTGTGCTCATTGGCTTCAATTTGGAGATCGTGGGTCTAAGTTTTTCTTCAATCTCATCAAACAAAAAAATTCCAATGAAACTATAGACATAATTATATTTGATAATCAATAAATAACTGACCTTGATAACATCAAAGAGGCCTTTGCTAAATTTTACAAAAAATCTCTTCACCTCTGATGATTCGGAGGAGGCTAATTCCCTCAGCAACCGTTGCAGATCTCTTATCCCTGTTAGGATTTCCACTATGGATGTTGACCTTCTGTGTAAAGAGATCTCCCTAGAGGAAATTGAAAAAGCCATAAACTCCCTTAATGATGACAAGGCCCCTGGACCCGATGGCTTCCCAGTGGAATTTTACAAGGCCAATAGTAGTTGGATATGCAAAGACCTCCAAGATGTCTACTCGAAAGCCTTATCTAGAGGTTCCCTGGGTAGCTCCATCAACAAGGGAATCATTAAGTTGATTCCTAAGGGTGGGGATAAGGCTCTCGTTAAAAACTAGATACCTATCACTCTTCTAAATGTTTCCTATAAAAATTTTGCCAAGATCTTGGCTCTTAGACTTGTGAATATCCTGCCCAAATTTGTCTGGTCTACTCAAAATGGATTCATTAAAGGAAGATATATTCTTGAGAATCTGATCGCCAGTTGGGAAGCCATGAATTGGGCCAAACATTCTCAACAAAATTTTGCCATGTTTCTTCTAGATTTTGAAAAGGCCTATAACAGAGTGGAATGGAGTTTTATCTCTATGATGCTTGAAGCTTTTGGATTTCCTAGTGCTTTTTGCAACTCGGTCAAAATGTTGTTTACTGATGCTTCTGCCCAGGTTGATGTCAAGGGGTCCCTCTCTGACTCCTTCCCCCTTGGTAGATCCATCAGGCAAGGCTGCCCCTTGGCCCCTGCCCTCTTTGTGATCGCTTTTGAGGCCCTTTTCTACATTCTTAGAGACAACTCAATCTCCCCTACTGTCAGGGGTGTCTCTCTCCCTAATGAAGATGAACTTATAAACTATCAATTTACTGATGATAATACTATTTTCTTTGAAGCCACTGATGTCAACTTTGAAGCCCTGCAAAATAAACTCAGTTTATTCTGCTCTATATCTGGTGCTCGATTATCCCATACTAAATCCATCTGTCTTGGGTGGGATGAGCAACCGCCTGCCTGGTTTAACAATTATTTATCAATAGGGAGGTCCACATAAAATTGTCAGATATCTTGGCATACCATTCTCTATTGAGCCCTCCTTAAAATATATGTGGTTTTGGGTTAAGGATAAGATCAACAAAAAATTAAATAAGTGGCACAATAGGTCTTTATCTTTGGCTGGCAGAATACAAGTTTGCCAAAAAAAAATGTCTTCCTACAATATCTACTATTCCTCTGCTTGGATGTTCAATAATTACCAAATCTTGGGAATCCAAAAGGCCATCAGAAATTTTATTTGGTCTGATGGTAAGGGTAATAAAAAACTTCATGTTGTTAAATGGGTTTGGTGCCATACTGATAAGCTCCTTGGGGGCTTGGGATTGAAGGACCTTAAAATTTAAGGGATTGCCCTGGCCGCCAAATGGATCTTTCACTCTATGGCTGGGAATGATCCTTGGAAGATCCTTGTTAGGAGCAATAATGAATGGGGATTCCCAAAAAATGCTAAATCTTGGAAGAATCTGCCCTTTAGTGATCCGATTATTGGCAAATTTCCTATTGTTTTTCAAGGATCTGTTGTCTTTAGATCCATTTGGAAAGCTTGGAATCATGTTAGGAATTTTATTACTCACAAGGCCTTCCATGATGATAATCAACTATATGGTGAAAGATCCATTTGGTGGAACCTGCACTTATCTGGCAAACCACTTGCCCTCTCCCAAGGTTGCTTTGCCATATTTTGGTGTAACAAGGGCATTACTCAATTGGATGACCTCTTTAAGAATGATAGGATCATCAGTTGGGATGATCTTAGTAACAAATTTGCTATCCCGGCCTCCCAGAATAAAACTTATAATATGATCATTAAAGCGTCCAAGGATTTACCTACTACTTGTCATGTGGACTCACATAGATTTATGAACTATAAATGGACAGATGGGACCAATATGTCCAAAATCAAATCTAAAACATATATAGTGTGATTGGGTATAATGATGCCATCATTAAACATGTCAATTTTGTTTGGTACTCTAACCTTGATATCTTCTCTTGGAAGAAATTATTTGGTAAATTATGGAAAGGCTCAATTGAACCTAAGATCAAATGCTTTAAATGGTTGTTGATTCTTGACAGACTCCCGATTAGAAAATACACCTCTGCAGCTGAATATTGTAACTTATGCAGACTTCCTGAGTCTGGAAGACACATTTTCTTTGACTGTATTTTTGCTAAGAAATATGGCTTATGTTTGGTATTACCAATCCTAAGAATTTTAATATTTTTGAAATTATTACTGGGCATATTGATGGGCTGAAAAAAGATACTAATCTATTTTGGAATATTCTTTCTTCTAACATTCTATGGCAGCTTTGGAAATGGAGAAACGAGGAAAGGTATCAAAACAATCCCTGAGTTCTTACTGAGTCTTTTCAAAAACTCCCATATTTTAAAACTTTCTTGCAGGTTCACATCACTATGTTGATTGATAAGGAAAATCTTAAAAGATTTCTTAAGATGGGGTACGCTACGTTCTTCGTCTTTTAAATGAAGGATGGCTATGAATGGAGGAGGAATATGGACAACCTTCGGATGTTCACGAAGACTATAAAGTTGCTTAACTTGGAGGTTAAAAAGAAGAAGAATATCACGGATGACAAAATCCACATACTTGCGCAGATCTAGAAAAAGAAAAACATTGTGTGGATGGAGGGCTCTATGGGTTGGACCGCATGGGCGGACACCCATGAAGACATTTTGCACTAGTAGTTCTAGTTCCTTTTGTATTTGCCCACTTTGTATAGGGCTTTCGGCTACTCTGTTACTGTGATACTCTCGGTGTGAGGCTCGGCCTCTAATTGTGTACACTTCATTGTAGTTGTCTTTTTTTGTGATCTCCTTATATTTAATATAAAAAATATATCTCAACCTACTAATAGATTCATGAATTACAAAAAATAATAAATAGGACTAAAAAAATATTATAGTTCAAAATAATAATATCTCAACCTACTAATAGATTCATTTATTACCTATTTTCAACTAAAAAAAATTAAACAAGACTAAAGAATAATAAATAGGACATAGTTCAAAAATTAAATATCTCTACCCAATAATGAGTTAACTAATTACACCTTTTTACCACTAAGGACAATTCAATGTTGTAATATTTTATTCCAATTTTGTAATATATTTATACAATCTGATGTCGTAATATTTGATTCCAATTTATATACAATCTCATGTTGTAATATTTGTATTCCAACTATTCCCAATTAAAAGAAACCTAAAAGATTTAAGACTTAAAAAGATGAAATTCTCTAAATATTTATACAATTGATGTTGTAATATTTGTATTCCAACTATTCCCAATTAAAGAAACCTAAAAGACCTAGAAAATGAAAATTTGAAAAAGCTTGAAAGCAACTTGACAACAAAATAAAACAACTAAAAATAGTGACCAATAAAATATCTTTAAAAAAAATTAAAATATCTTAAAAGAGAATATTTTATACATCTGAATTTTTCCTAAATTAAATTTTAAAAAATATAAATCAATAATATTAAAGCAAATGAAATAAATTTATATCAAAATAGTTATATTAATAAAAAATTTAAAATAATAAATAATAAAGATAATATATTAATAATTAATTTTTAAAAAATAACTAATTGAAAATTTAATAATTTAATTACTTATAAATTATAATAGAATATCGTTCTTGTAAAATAAAGAGAGACAATTTTTACATTGTCCTTCCAATATAAAGCTATCATAAAAAAAGTAAAAAGTGAAGGGAAGAAAAATGTTGTCATATTTGTGAGTGTGCAGCTAAATGGCAGGAGTACAAATTGATTAGACTGCTTTGCCACTCGGTACAAATATTCGACCCCTTATCCATTGCCCATACAAAAGAGAGAAAATGTTGGGCTAGTAGGGGTTTGCCTAGGTAAAACAATAGTTTTGGAATTAACCTTGAAGTGAATTGAATGCTCTAAAGTAAAATGTTGAACATTATACCTCAAACTTGATGATGCAATGCTTTTTGAATGGGTTCACAAGTGTTGATGCAATAACATGACATGACATGGCATAACGAAGATCAACCACAAAAACATGTTTGCATGAAGATTTTTGTAACTTGTTGCTCCACAATGTTTAGATTTGTAATGGACTTGAAGGATATGATGGGATGAAATTTTGCCTCAATTCTTGATATTTTATTCATGATTGCTTGATAATGAAATGAGATTTTGTAAAAATAAATTGAAATAATGCTCATATATAGGGTTCTCAGGGTGTTTCGTAAACTAAGCCAACCTCCAATGGTCATATTGAGACACCGAGATTGAGGAACAATTGGCAGGAACCCAACACGGACAAATTTAAATTTGGGCCTAAGTTAGTGAGTCAATGGCACTCTAAAGTGCCAATGACCGATCAAAGGCGCCCTTAGGTGCCATTGACTAGTCAAGGGTGCCTCTAGGCATCATTGAACTACCAAAATAGGATAAATCAATGGGAAATAGTGCCCTTAGTTTGAGACAGTGGTTCAAATCACCATGTAAACATGTAACATCAAATTTGTAGTATAATATCTAGAAATAGGCTTGGATAAGAGCTAGGAGACAACACAATAAGGCAAGGGCACAAAAAGTGGTGTAAGTTATATAGGGTTACAATTTATGATGCTACATTTAGTTTCCACTTTAGAAAAAGTTTGAGTCTACACACATACTCATGAGAGAGAGAGAGAGAGAGAGAGAGAGAGAGAGAGAGAGAGAGAGAGAGAGAGAGAGAGAGAGAGAGAGAGAGAGAGAGAGAGAGACAC
>MU224633.1:530784-556527 GCA_018584345.1 Thuja plicata | reverse complement strand
CTGTCACAATGCTTTTTCAGTCTCTGGCCTATCGGCCGCCCTAGCTTTCTCTTTCTGTCTTCATTCTGTTTGTAATAGCTATGCATGCAGGTGTTCTTGGGTAGATTGATATTCATCAATCCTAACATATAAAAGGGAAAAATTCATAGTCTAACGGTAGTGTCCTACAAAGTCTGATGGTAGTGCCCTGGCCAATGGTACAATTTCAGCTGAAGATGCTAAAGATGGGTGAAGGCATACTAGGCCTCACTATCTTTAATCCAAGATGTCATCTAGTAGTATAACTTACTGTAAATCTCAGCTTTGTTTACTCATTGTCTATATACAAGTTTGTAGCATAAGGTGAAGTTATCCTCTAATTATTAATGACAACATATAGTGCCCTACTGACACTCCTATCCAAGATAAGGGGATTTTTCATCCAAGAGTTATCTTTAACTCTATTAATTTCAATATATTGACTCTATTAGACTATTTTAATGAATTTCTCAGCTCCCAACTTATATGCAAGCATGACTCGGGATAATTTTATTGATCCTACAAAAAAAGGTTTACATTATTGTAAGAAAATGGTCATAAGTATAAGACAAGAGGGGTATATAGCCTAAAATGGGAATGCAAGGCCTTTAAAGGATATTTACACATAAAGAAACAAATGCAAATGAGACAGTAAAAACTAGAGCAACAAGAGTAACTGAAAGAAAAAATTAAGACTATTTTAAAAATCAATACCACACCAAACTGACATATATGAAGAGTATGAAGCTAATAATCTCAACATAAATCTAGCAATAATGTGGAGAAGCTATTTGAAACAATGTTTAAAAAGAAAATGAAATTGGTGTACTTTCAACTAGGCAACTATAGCAAAGATTTTCACACGAAAAACTAAAAGCAACAGTAGTCGAAAGAAGTCAGTGGAACCACTTAGCTAGAAAGAGTACCACCCAACCTTAGATAATTTTCAATCTAGAAGAGGACTTCCCAACTGTCTTGCTACATCCATCTCACAACTGCAAATTCAAGAGAAGATGTTTTTTTCCTTTTCAGAAAGATGGGTTAGTCATCTGAAAAACATACTCATTGTGGCAAGTGAGTTTTTGAAGAGGTCATTTGAAAGCTAATCATCACATCATAATTTCAATCCTATTCTCTCCACCAAGTCAAAGAGAAACTCCTGCTTCAAATCTCAAATAACCCCTACAATCTTGTGAGTGAGCAGAAGAGATGGTTGAGTCGGGAACTCTTAGCATTTCAAGGATGGGTGGCGATAAGATTGTTTGCTTTGTTGGGATAGGTTCTTTAGTTAGACACTCAACTGACATGATTTAGGTTATATTTTGGAAATAAAAAACAATTGGTAATGTTTATGCATACCTACTATGGATCACAGCATTCATGACATTCAACATTCATGACATTCACAACATTCGGGGGTAGAAGCTTCACAACATTCACGACTTCACAAAATTTGGCTTCCCAAGAATGGGGTGGGGGTCTACAGAGCTTCTTTCGTGCAATAACATAAAAAGGAATTTTATCTGTCTTTTTTTTTTAAATGTCTACCCGCAACCGTCGCAGTTGTGAATTTGTAAAGAGCATCGACGTTGCGACGGTATTAGGCATACTTGCAAAAAAAAAGCCAATTTCACAAAATGTGCCCCTCTGTTGGAAATGACCGTCGGAAAAGAGGCCCAAATATAGTAGTGAGAGATATGGGATAAGTTGGTCTTGGTATATGAAGGACATTTAAAGACAAAACAAGAAAGACTAATGAATCTCAAATTGAAGTATGAAGTCTTGAGAAAGGCATAAGATGAGAGTGTTGAAAGCCTACATATATAGAGTCATGGATGTTGATGATGTAATCAAAGTTGTTGGTGGACATCTAGATGACACAGATGTTATACTTAAGATCTTATTAACCCCACTGAAGAATTTCATACCAATGGTATTTTCAATAAGGGAGAGAAATTATCTAAATTGGTATCAAATTGATCAACTTATTGGTTCAATTTTTGCATTTGAGATTTCAGAAGTTGAAATGAAAAAGAGAGAGACTACATTTACATTTGTTGAAAAATTTAAACCTGAGACATATAAGATTTTGGAGGTAGTTGAATCATATCTTTCAATAAGAATCAAATGAGGCACTAGTAGATACAAAGGTAACTTACCTCTTAAGGTCTTTAATTGTGAAAGGATAGGACATTTTTCTAATTATTGCAAGTATAAGGAATATTGTAGTGTTAAAAAAAGGAATATCATAGTGAATCTAAAGATGATGATAGAAAAGGCAATCAAAAGAAAGGTTACTTTAGGAAGAAAATAAATTTCAAAGGCAAGGGTAAAAAGAGCATTACGTTCCATGGAGGAATACTTACTTGACGATCAAGATACTAGTGAAACTATTGACGAATCTTTGTTCCTGTCTATTTCACAAAAGAAAGAGGAGATCACATTACAATCTAAAGCTATTGCAGGTGCATGAATTATATATTCCAAATGTTCAAATCATATGACAAGAGACAAGGAAAGATTTATCAAGTTTGAAGAATGTGATGGTGGAGCAATCAGATTTGAAGGAGAAGGAAGTCTAAAAATCAAAGGCATTGAAACCATTTTAATTTATGGTAAGCATATAATTGATGATGTTTTTTATGTTGAAGGTTTGAAATATGATTTGTTAAGTGTTAGTCAACTGTGTAAGAAAGGTTATGAAGTTATGTTCAAAAGTGATGGTTGCACATTATAAAAAAGAAACAAACTGGTAAAAGAGTTGTCGAAGGTTTCAATATATTTGGAAATATCTATTATATTGAAGACAAATGAGAGAATCTGTGTTTTCTAACTCAATGCAATGGAATTTGGGGATATGAAGTTGAAATAGAACTTAAACAAGACAAAGTACATTATAGATTACTAAAGAACAAAGAGGAAAGAAAGGGTGAATCAGAAAAACCAGTGGAAGTTGAATGGGTTTTGGTAGACTAGAAGCAGGAAGAAGATAAAAAGGAGATGACATAAGACAAAAAGGATATGGTAGACTGAAATTAGTTAGAAGATAAAAAGGATTTCATAGACCGAAAGTAGGTGGAAGAAAAAAAGGAACTAGTAGATCAGAAGTAGGTGAAAGACAAAAAGGATTTGGTAAATCAGATAAATGCAAAAGACAAAAAGGGGTTGATGAATTAGAGAACTCCTCCTATTCATTCCAAGTATTCATCTTTTGATAGAGTCTATTTTTCTTGCAATAAAGTAGGACACGGAGTTAATGAATGTAGAAGTCTGAAAAGGTGTTATGTTTTTAATGGAAGATGTTATCATTGTAATAAGATAGAGCATAAGGAAGTTCAATGTAGAAATAGAGTGAATTTGAATAGAAATGTTAAGAACTTCAATAGAGTGAATGCCAACAGAAATGTTAAGAACTTCAATGGACACTGTTATGATTGCAATGGATATGGACATAGAAGGGTTGAATGCAGTATAAATATCAATGTCAAGAATAATGAATCTGTGAAAATGAAAAAGGATGGTATGGTTTGATATAAATGTAACATGACAGGACATATTACAAGATTCTACAAAATTATGGATACATAGGATGATTGTTTGATTATTGCAGAAGGCTCAAAAGAAAAGAACAAGACATATTTGATGAAGAGAACAAAAGGTTCTTCTGATGGTGGTCCGATATCCATTTCAGATGCTCTTTCCTCTTCTGTTAAATGAATCAGACTGTAGGGTTTGAGGGAGAGTTTTAATATGAATTGGTTTCCCCCCTTGAGGCTAGATGTTGAGTTATCTCCTCGGCATGACAATAAAGCTTGATGGTTTTTTTAGATGTAAGATTTATGCTTTCTGGTATGGAAAGGTGATTATATAGATTGTATTGGTTGTTTGGTTGTGTGAGAGATTGTTCATACTAATTTGTATCTAAATATGGATTGGAGGAAGGATATATTTATTGGTTCACAAATTAAGATGCATTTGAATAAATTGGATAAGATTGTTATGAATTGTAGAAGTTTCTTTGATGAGTTGAAGCATAGGATGAGTTTGTGGAACTTGTTTCCTCCTAAGGCTATTAACTTGTTTAAGGACAATGTTATATTCTATGTTGATAATAATTGTTGCTACATAGAAGAGGTTGGGTCTAAAATTATTTGGGAAATTATGTTGTCCCGTGAGACTACTAAGGAAGAATGTATGAGCATTATTGAGACTCCAAAGGATAATGATGTTGCAAGGATTCAAGCTATGATATAAATATCTATTGCTTCCAGTGAAGGAAAAGACAAAGATAAGGGGAAAAGTATGAGAAAGATGCTTACAAAGGCTTTGTCCTCTAGTAATCAAGTTAAGAGTGTCAGATGGATGTTTCTGGAGTGTTGCTTTGCTCTCATGATTATTTCAAATGATAGTGAAAAGGAAGAACCAAAAAGTGTTGGAAAGTAGAAGGAAACTGTAGGTATTCATGTAAAGGCTGTTGTTAGTGAGGAGAATGTTGCTTCTCCTGTCTCATCAGAGGAAGATGATTTGTCAATTGAAAATATTCTTAGTATGTTGAGTCAATTAGGAGGATTGAATTATTTTGGAGATATGTCTCATCATATGATCATGATACTTTTGAGTTTCTCTGGGAGAAGCTTTGGGTTGTTACCCCTCCTTCTAGCTTAGTGCATTAGTATGGTGCATCTATCTAGGGGAGTTTTCTGACTTATTTTTATTCCAAATGAATGCTTGTGACTGTCATTAGAGTTGTGCAGTGGTAAGTATGTTTTTAGCCTTTTTCCTTGATGGAAAAGGGGGAGAAATATAATGAAAGTTTTTATTTGATAATGTGTTCATGAATATTTCTATTATTTAATTAAGGGGGAGTTGATAGTGATTGATATCTTAGTAAAACATTTTTTATGGTTGTTTGCTATCAATGACAAAGGGAGAGATTGTTGTAAATATATTTTTTTGTCGTCTATTGTTATTGATGTCAAACATTGTGGTCCAATGGTGTTTGAGGTGTATGATCAAACACTATGGTCTAGATGTATTTGTTGTTGACATGTTCAAGGATATCTTTTGTCCATAAGAATTGTGTGCTGGACATTTTAGTGTTTATAAACCTATAAAACAATGGAAGACAAGTATGCATTCAGTGCTATAGTATAGTGGAAGACATGTATGTATTCTGTAGATTGTGAGAATGATGTTTGTCAGTGCTTCAAATTTATATTCTTAGGTCTAGAAGTCAATGTTTCTATCCAGATGTTAGTGGTTTAATAACATAGTTATGTAGTTAACAATGATAGTTATGCAGTTGTGTTTTTCAAAAGGCTTTTGTTTCAGAAATAAAGGATTGAAGATATGCATATGTGATTTGAATTGTATTCATGTTTTGGTCTTAGTTGTGGTGTTTCTTGGTGAACCATAAACTGTTTCTGGTGATGTAGATATGATCAGTTTGTGGTCTAGTTTGCAAATGTGTTGTGATGGATTTTGATGTGGACTATTGGAAAATGATACGGATTTTGACATGGTGTGTGGGTATCACCATGGTGTATGGAAGTCCAGATATGGCTGGAAAGTTAGGTAGTTCTTTGGTTAGTGTGTTACTACATGTTTGAGATGGCTATGGAAGTTGCTACTAATTGTTGATATGTTTTTTGGCTATGTGTAGCATGTTCATGGTCCATCTCTCTCCTAGAGTGGATCATGCTTCATTTTTTTGGTCTGGGTATTGCATTTAATGTCTATCTCTTATCTAGATGAGTTCATTATGTGTGTGACCTATGTATTTAATGTTTATCTCTTATTCAATTGGGCCCGTGTTAGGTATAATCTATGTTTTGGTTCGGATGCTTATGGCATGGGACCTTTTGGTAATTTTTTGTTGTCATGTCCAACTTGTAACTTAATTGTAATATTATTTTGGTATTGTTGACCTTGTACCTTGTACATTTAATATGCTTTGAGAGAATTGTGCATGACAAATATATTCTGAGGAGAATTACTCTTTATCTATTAAGAGAAGAGGTGTATGTGTCTTGTCCCTAGTACAACGTGTCTTGGGTGCACAAGTTCTTTTGCGGTATCTTAATACTTTGGTAGTGAGCCTCTGTTTGCAAGTCCGAAGCAATGAGCTCCTATCTGTATTCAATGTTTTATTGACAGTGAGCCTCTGGTTGCAAGTCTGAAGCAGTGAGCTCCCACTATCTTTGTAATCAGACTATAATTAACATTGAATTATCTTTGTGGGCAAGTGCTCATCATGATTTTTCCTAGTTTGGGTTTTCCACCTATAAAAATCTTGGTGTTCATGTGCTACTGTTTAAGTTCATTATTTACTTAATGTTTCATGTGGTGAATATTAAAGTTAGTTGTTTACTCAAGTGGGGTTTTAGTTTATGTTGATTCACCCCCCTTCTCCGCATCTAGAGTGTGTTCAACAGTTTGGTCGCCCCTATTTTGTAAAGACATATAAATACTGTAAAATTATGGGTGCAACCCCTTCAACTACCTTTTGCCTATAAAAATAATAATAATAATAGATATTTATTTAAATTCTATTTAATGTTATATAATAAATAAAAAAATTCGTTTACTATTATTTTATATTTATTAATTAATTTAATATCATTTGTAATAATAAAAATTATATATATGCGTGTGTTAATAATTAAATATATGCATAATGTATAGATACAAAAGAACACTTTAGAATAAATTAAACCTAATGCTTGTTGGATAGAAAATCAAAGATAATGTTGATTCATTTTAGAATGTGATTATCATCACACACATCATTAGAAGGGTGCAAGGACTTTAGGATTACTTGACCTCATAATGCATAGTCACGAGGTTGTATGTTAAACTAAAGCAAGTATGGATATCATTATCGTGTAATTTCAAACTCCGAAAGGTGAGAAACAAGTACAAACAAGAGAAACTTTGTGAGAAATAAGATGCAATAGATCAATTGCAATGAAGTACTCAAACCAATTAATATTTTTTGACAACATAGGTATTCAATGAAAAATGACACCTCCTATGCAATTTTTAAATAGCTTCCTCCCTTTGCACTCTCTACAAAACTCCTTTGATGTATTATTTCTTGAGAAGTATAACTAGATAAGGACACTAAATGATAGTGCATATGTGAAAAAACAAAAAATCAAAATGAGGTTATGCATGTCAACTAAAAATAATTAAATACTCTTAAAACTATTACCACTAATTTAAAGATTTACCATATCTCTCTCTCTCTCTCTCTCTCTCTATATATATATATATATATATATATATATATATATCCTTTTTAATATTTGTATCTCTCCCTTTACATCTCTATCTCTCTTTATTCGTCCCTCTCTTCCTATTTCTAACCCCATGTTTCCATGTGTTTGCTTAAGTCCAAACTATGCTTATATTTAAATACATGAAGTGTTTCCATGCAAATTTCCAATCACATAAAACATTAACACATTAATTCCATAGATTAAAAAATTTATTATTTACATTTTATTGAAACATATTTATGATTTCTGCTAAAAAAATTGAGTAGCCACTACTGGCCAAAATAAGCTTAGTAGCTGCATAGAAGCCTACCTAACTCTATTTTTGATCTCTACTTGTCTTCCTCTTTTCTCCTCTATCTAAACATGTATCTCTACCATTTATAGACCCAAATACATATAGGTGGTATTAAAGACCCAATAATTGAACATGTTCCAATGGCTGTGACTATGGTTGTTGATTTAATACCTACATTTCCTAATTTAATACCCATACTTGTTGGTTTATTGTCCAATTTTTTTACGACATTGCACCAATAGTTGTGGGTTTAAAGCTGTTATTTCTATTATGACTACCCATAATTGAATGAAATGTGCCCTTTGTTGTAAAAAACAACCGATCATGTGATGCCACATCAGTTGCACAAGTTTGCACATCCTTTTTACATGTTCATTGGTCTCACATTTTTTCAGGTTGTTTTGGACACCTTGGCAAAAAGCATTATGATGTGGTATCATATTTGATGATGTGGCCCTCAAACATAGTTATAAGCAGGACCTGCCAAGTAAGTTGTTGTAAATAATTGGGAGTGATTGGAAATTTCCATATAGAATTTTGAAAATCCCGAAGTTAGGGTGCTCAACTTAGGGTGCTCAAAGACGAGGTCCTCTCCTGTAATCATCAGACCCCATAGAATCTAGCAGCTAACTGTCCAACAAGCTCGAAGGCATGAATTTAGATAGAATAAGCTAGTCACTTTCCCAAAATAGATTTTTAGCTTGGCATTTGAAACTCTGTGAGTAATTGAGCCAGATAATGTAAAGACAAGATCACACCTCATTTTTTTGGTATAAATTGAAGGGTGTAAAATTGGGCAATGGCTATGGGGCTGAATATTTGTACCGCCTCATAGCCCATGGCATACCTACAATAGTTAAATCAAGGCCTTCCCTTAACTATAATATATGCCTCATGTGGTGTGCAACATTACATTTCTTTTGCATGACGCCATCCCTTGGAACCTTGTTAGAATTTAATCTTTCCTTGGTTGAAAATATGTACAATTAAAGGATAAAGCAAGGTATCCTATATATTATTTGTCCTCTAGTCCAAGTAGAAGGACATGTCACTTTTTTGTAATTCCTTTAATAAGGAAATTAGATATTCCTTCTAAATCTTCTTCATTTACTTTTTTTGGGTATGATGTATCTACTAAAGGTCATAGAGTTTATGATCCTATTACTAACAAGGTACATATTGCAAGAGATGTTGTTATTGCAGAAAATAAAGTTCATGATTGTTCCAAGGTCAAAGATGATGAATTTAAAGGGGTCTTATTGATCTCTTGGAGGACCAACCTCCTATTCTAAACCCTACTCCTAATGCACCTATTTCTATTCCTACTAGTATTAAAAAATATGATGATGATGATGGTAAGAATATTTCTACTCCTCCTAGTGATAATTTTGCTCATGATAGTGATAACATTGTTCATGATGATAATGATAGTGATGGTGAAAATGATGAATTTACTCCTCAGAGTGATATTTCTATTACTTCTAAGAGAAATCCTAAATGGTTTAAAGATTTACTTAATGAAGGTGATGAGTATAGTACTAGAATGGGTGGTCTTAAACCTAGGAGACTTAACCATTGTAACTATGATTTAATGTCTTCTCTTATGCATTCTAAAGATCCTCAAACTTTTTCTCAAGCTAAAAATCAACCTCATTGGCAAAATGCTATGCAAGATGAATATGATAGTTTAATTTCTAATAATACTTGGGATTCAGTTACTTTACCTCATGGTAAAAATCTTGTTTCATGTAAATGGTTATATAAAACTAAGTTGAATGCTAATAATGAAATTAGTAGGTTTAAAGCTAGACTAGTAGCAAGAGGTTTCTCTCAAGTTGAAGGAATAGATTATAATGAGACCTTTGCTCATGTTGCAAAAATGCCTACTATTAAATTTTTTCTTGCTTTAGCTGCTTATTCACCAAATGGATGTTAAAAGTGCTTTTTAAATTGGTGATTTGCATGAAGAAATCTATATGTCTCAACCTCCTAGTTTTATTAAAGAAGGTAATGGACATCTTGTATGTAAACTAAAGAAATCTATCTATGGTTTAAAGCAATATCTAGAGAATGGTATTCTAAAATTAATGCTTTCTTTATTTCTCAAGGTTTTTCTAGAAGTAAAAATGATCCTAAATTGTATATCAAGCATAGTGAAGATGGCTTTATTATTATCATTATTTATGTTGATGATTTGGTTCTTACTTCAAGTTCCAACGATTTAATTTCTGATATTAAGTCTCAACTTAACCAAAAATTTCAAATGACTGATTTAGGACTTCTACATTATTTCTTAGGAATGTAAATTTGGCAAACCCCTAAGGGTATTTTTATTTCACAAAGTAAATATGCTAAAGATCTTCTTGATAGATTTCATATGAATGATGCTAATCATGTTTCAATTCCATGTAAATTAGGAACTAAGTTAATGATAGATATGGAATCTCCATTTATAGATGCTACTCCTTATAGACAACTTGTTGAAAGTTTAAATTATCTAACTCTCACTAGACCTGATACATCTTTTAGTGTTGGTTTAGTTTCAAGATTTATGTCCAAACCTCAACAAACACACTTCAAAATTGCTAAAATAATATTAAGATATATTAAAGGGACTCTTGATGTAGGATTATTTTATGATGCAAATTCTGATTTTACATTAAAAGGCTTTACTAATTCAGATTTAGGTGGAGACCCCAATGATGGAAAATCTACTTTTGGGTATTGTTTATTTCTTGGTTCAGGTGCTATATCTTGGAAAATTAAAAAAGATCAATCTGTTTCACTATGTTCTACTGAAGATGAATACAAAAGTTGTACTAATGCCTCTAAAGAAGCATTATGACTTAGAAGAATTCTTGAAGATTTGGGTCTACCTCAATAAGAACCTACACCTTTATATTGTGACAATCAAAGTGCAATAACCTTGGCAAAGTATCTGGTCTACCATGCAAAGTCAAAGCACATTTCTCTCCACCACCACTTCATTAGAGAGCAAATTGAAGAAAATAAAGTTTCCCTCATCTATTGCAAGGGTGAAGATCAAGTTGAAGATATTTTGACAAAGCCTCTTTCTAGAGAGAAATTTGAATTTCATTGTAATAATTTGGGTTTGATACCCCTTGATGTAAATCCCTAAGTAAAGATTAAAGGGGGATGTTAGAATTTAATCTTTCCTTGGTTGAAAATATGTAATTAAAGGATAAACCAAGGTATTCTATATTGTATTTGTCCTCTAGTCCAAGTAGGAGGACATGCCACTTTTTTGTAATTCCTTTAATAAGGAAATTAGATATTCCTCCTTAAGAGGAATCTCACATTTGGCACACATATATTGTGAATGTGGCATGCATAGAAGATGGAAGTTACATGCAAACTCCTCCACTCATCTCTATTTAAGAGATGTCTCTCACACACTTGCTTAATAATCTTCTCATCTTTCTCACTTCTCATTCTCAAAGTTGCTCTCATTATTGTATTAAGCTTATTGCTCTCATTCTTTAGGCTTTGTGCCATATTCATATTATTCACAAGGGGTTTTTTCTTATTTTTTCCCCTTTCAAATCTTGTGTTCTTGTCTTGGTTCTTGGAGCAATTTGGTGAATTTGTGTTTGATCTTTTGAAGGAAAATCTATCTCTCTCTCTCTCTTAGTATTTGGGAAATCTCTTCCATTGCATACTCTCTTAGATTCTTTCCTTATCTTTTTCATTTTACTCTATGTTTCTAACAAACCCACTTGGTGTGCAATGCAAAATTTTATTAAAAATGATGAATATTTTAATGTAATAACTATTCTAATTTTAAATAGAATTATAATTTTAATATTTTTAAAAATTGATAAGTTAAAATTTTAAACTTAAAAAATAATGACAATTTTAAATAGAATTCTAATTTTTAATATTTTAAAATAATGATTAGTTTAAATTTTAAACTTAAATATAATGATAATTTTATATAATATTTTTTTACTGTTTATCAAATTTTTTATTTATTTTTTGATCGGTAATATAGATTTTTATTAATATTTAGGAAAAGATTACATCAGCGCCACTCATGGCTATGGTATTACATTCATACAAAATTTCCTTCTAAATTCAATGCCTTCCTCCGATATGCCCCTAACTTCAACTATAGGTAAACATACTAGTTATATTAGAGATCGACTATTCAAAACATCCTAAAAAAGAAACCACTACCCCACACTTCATTTAAACTAAGTCGTCGGCTCCTCTTTAGTAAAATTTCTGAAGGCACCACCATCCTCCACTAGGTCACCAACTTGAATTTGAACCCCAACTCCTCCACTCATGCAACCTCCCTCCACTTCACGAGCCCTGTGCTCTACCTTGGCCTTTGTTTCGTGCCTTGTCGCTCCTATCTGCCTGCAAACCAGCGGCCTTCCATTCGCTCCCACCACCGCACTAGAATTGATGGGTGTTCATTTCTGCTTTCTCCCATCAGTCTCGCCACCTCTTTGCTCCTTGACCTTCCATTTTTCCAGCACAACCTTCAAATCATTCCAGCCAGTGTGGGCTCGAGCTAAATGTACCTCCTTCGGACTAGCTGAAGACCAAATCACCAATGGTTTTAGCTCCCTTTTCCCGTGTCCAACCATTCGAATGGGTGCATTTCCCATATGCAATCCCACACCCACCTCCGTTCTCTGCAGGACGTCTTCAATCCCCTCAATCCACTTAATATCCATACACTGCTTCACCACCTTCCGCACCTCATCTTTTGATGCTGCCACCGAGAGTCCCAAGGCCACAAACAATGATGAAATGTCCAGGTTCGTGTGGGGTTTCCACCATTCTTGTAGGTAATGGTCCCTAAAGATGCTACAAATTTCTTCCCAGAAATCCTCTCCATCCTCCTTGAAGACATGGTCCAATCTATTCACCATGATGGGGCCTACGAATGTCGAGATTTGTCCTGTCATTCTGAGTGAGAAGTTGGACTCCATTGTTCTCTGCTTCCTACTGCTCAGAATTAAAAAGCGTTGGGATTTTCTTCAAATCACTTATTTTAATAGGCTTCTGAAGCCTCTAGAGACATAGCATTCAATGTCATCATTTAGCCATCACATCCTTTGCCCTTTCATTACTCCTCTCTGTACCTCCTCTTCATTCACATGTAAAAAACTCCCCGGCTTGCGAGATATTACGTCATACCTCCTCCGTGCTCATGAGCAGGTTACTCCACATCATACCACTTCCCTTCTCCTAGGCAATTTGCACCATGTTCACTTTGTCACAAAACTCCTCATTCCAATGCTGGTTATCAAGCCTTGGGTCTTGTTGTAGTCGATAGTCTCCAATATATGGTTTCATTCCTTAGTGTCAATTTCCACCTCTAAAGTCCGGTCCTCAAATCTTTAAATAATTCAAATTGATTTTCTAGTGATCCATTGACACCAACATTTGAAAGTTTGTCCGCCATGTCATTTTCCACTCTCGGCATGTGTGATACTTTGAAGTCCTCAAATTTTCCAACCAGATCCTGAATCCTTCTAATATGCTTTTTCAAGTACCAAGTGTCCATTTGTCCTTTAGCTATACCGTTCACGACTAAGAGTGAATCCCCTTCCAGATGAATTCTCCTAAGCTGTAATCTTCTCGCCATCAGGATAGCCTCAACTGTTGCCAGACACCTAGCCTCATTGTTTGTTCCATCTTTCAATTTTTTGGCTCCTAATGCAATGATTTCTCCCATCTCATTCTGTGCAATGTAGCCTATCCTGGAGACTCCCAGATTGCCACATGAGGCACCATCAAAATTGATTTTGACCCATCCAAGAGATGAGGTTTGTCAGCCAGTTGTACTTGGTCTCTATACCTTCACCAGAGGTTGTACCCTCCCAGACCCATTAGCGGGTCTATATTTCACCAACGACCACTGCCTTTGTATCACCATGTCAGCCCTGCTAAAGGGAGTCTTCCTAACATCAGTCTGGGAGGCCGCATTAGACACCAATTCTGACACCGCCACTTCCAATTTGGATAAAAATTGGGCTAGTGGGTTAGCCTTCCCTATGAAATTATCCTGTTATGCTCGATCCAAATCAACCATATTGTAATTGAGGGAAGCACATGCCAAATAGTTGCCAAGGTTGACAGTCCTTTTGGATTCAACCATGAATCCAACCAGTCTATGAGTTTGCAAGGTAGGGGACCCTGCCATTCCAATTTTTGCAGCCCAAATCTCCATGCCTCCTGTGAAAATTTGAAATTTAGGAATAGATGATCCACAATCTCTCCTGCCTTGTTACACAAGACACATCTAAATGGTCCTACAAATCCCAAACACATAAGTCTATCTCCTGTAAGGGCTCTCCCATTCCCAGCTAGCCACGCAAAGGCTGCTGCCTTGGGCAAACAGGCTTTCCTCCAGCAAATATTATCTTCCCATTCCACCTTTCAAAGCTCACTTTCCAGTAAGGAATAGCCAATTTTGACTAAGTACTAGCCGCTTTTAGCTCCCGACCAGATTACTTCATCTTGATCTACTGACCCAATGACTGCTCTGCTACTCAGAGTTTTTTAGAAAATTTCTTGATGTTCCTCAGAGAGTCCCAACCCTGCTGCCTCCTTCCATTTGACTTCCTGCCCAATTTCAAGAGAGGTTAGATCAAGAAAATCACCTACCTTAGTTCCCCAATGTTGTTTAGTAGCCGAGATGATCTGGTGGGGAATCCCTTGAGCCAAGTTCGGCTATCCATCCCATGAATCCTGCCAGAAGAGGGCTTTCCTACCATTTTCGATCTGCCATGACAAATGATCGGTGATTACCGTTCTGCAACTAATCAAGAAATTCCATAGGGCCGACCCTTTAGGTGGGTTTTGGATCATGAAGATTCTTTCTCGGTCTGCATTGTCCAGATATTTTTCTTTTAGGAATTTCACCCATCTTTATTTTGGTTTATTGTACATTTTCCATATCAGTTTGGCGCCCATTGCCTCATTAGTCAGCTTCCAGTTTCGCAGTCCAACCCCACCCTGCCTTTTTGTTAACAAACTCTATCCCATGCCATCAGAGGGATTTTGTCTTGTTCCTACGCTCTGTTCAACAGGAATTCATGTATCTTTTGTTGTATGCTTTTAATAATTTTGGTTGGGATTTTGAAGCATGCCATTGAGTAGATAGGCATTGTCAAGACTACTATTTTTAGTAGCAAGATATGCCCTGCCACGGTAAGCCATTTACTCTTCCAGCCATCCATCCTGGAAACACACCCATCAACCAATTCATTCCACAATTAAGCTTTATCTATGCCAACAAAGAGAGGAGTCCCAATAAATTTACTTGGAAGTTGTCTAATACGAACTCCAAATAATCTAGCAATAGTCCGCTGAGTTCCGACCTCCGTTCCAAAGAAAAAAGACTTCAGATTTTTACCAATTGACATTTTGTCTAGATGCCACACTGTATGTTTCTAGAACCTTTTTCATCACCATGGCTTCCTACATCGAAGCCACCCCAAACAGACAAGTATCGTCCGCAAACTGAGAATGAGATGTTGCTTCCAAACCTTGAGCTATCTCAATACCTTTCCACCTTCCTTGAGTTTTTTTCCTGAAAATAGCCCTTCCTAGTACTTCAACCAGGAGTATGAATAAAAATGGTGAGATGTGATCGCCTTGTCGGATACCTCATGTTGTTTCAAAGAACCCCTGAGGAATTCCATTGACCATAATGGATCCTTTATATGAGCTTATCATTCCCTTGATCCATTGGACCCATTTCTCATCAAAGCTGAATTTCCTAAGAATCTCAATTAGGAAGCCTCCGTCCACTCTGTTGTATGCCTTTCTGATGTCCAGTTTAAGGATCATACGCCTCTGCTTACTAGCTCTAGCCGAGTGGATAGCTTCATGAGCTATGATAATACCATCAACTATGTTCCTGTTAGGAGTGAAGCCACTTTGCTCCCAAGAAATGAGTCTGCCTAGAATTGTCTTTAAACGATTTGCTGCCACCTTTGCGATGATTTTTTAAACCGTGTTACAGAGCGATATCAATCAGAAATCATCAAATTTGTTGGGTTTCTCTTTCTTGGGTATCAGGGCCACCATCGTGTTATTGAAATCTTTAAAAATGAATCCTTTGGATCGGGATTCTTCCACCATCCCTAGCAGCTCCGGGCCTAAGACTTCCCAAAACCTTTGATAGAAAAATGCTTGGAAACCATCAGGCCCCAATGCCTTGTCTCCACCCATTCCAAACATCGCCACTTTTAGTTCTGATAGAGGCACTGGGGCCGTTAGCATACAGTTATCCACCCAATTTACCAATTCAGAATAAGTTGTAGCAGCTCTCTTTGTGCCCTGTCATCGTTGACCCCTTCCTCACCCTAGAGGTTGGAGAAAAATTCAACAGCCTCCCGATTGATCTCCTCTATCTCCTCCATAAGGGTACCATCAGCTAATTTGATAGACATGATCCTATTCACGCTCCTTTTGACTTTCACATAGTTGTGGAAGAACTTCGTGTTTCTGTCCCTTGCTTTAAGCCAACTTTCCCTCAATTTCTGTCTCTAGTAGACTTCCTCTCATTGTAGGATTTCGTTGTATCTACTTAGGAGATCTTTTTCCGTTAGGAAATCTACATCATCCATTCCATAATTTTGTACCTTATAATTTAGGACCAACTATCCTTCCAACCTCTATTTTTCAGCGAAAATATCTCCAAAATGGGTCCTATTCGAAATCTTCAACTTTTGCTTAATAAATAGTAATTTCCTAAAAAATTGAAAAGCCATGTTCCCTTCTTCCCTGGGCGCCGAAAACCACCACTGAGAGACCATTTCCTGGAACCCAGGCTCTCTCAGCGACATTTTCTCCATTTTAAATGGGCACCGGGGTGGTACACCATCCTTGTGAATCATCAATGCCACCGGGAAGCGATTCAATCCCGACAGCCCAAGTATTTGAGACTCGAACACAACAAGGAGTACATTCCAATTGCCTGCTAGAAAAAACCTATCTAGCTTCTCGGCAATGTTAGAAAAGCCCAATCTCCTATTTGTCCAAGTGTAGTTCCCACCTCTATCCGTCACTTCCCACAAACCATTATTTACTACAAAATTTGGAAATCTATTTTAACCCTGCTCATTCTCCCCCTACCACCCCATTTATCTGAGTGTACAAGGGTAGCATTGAAATCCCCTGCTACAATGGCTACCTGCTGCCCAAGGCCTTCCAAAGCCAGAGAAATTTCATCCCAGACCAACCTCTTGTCCTTTGTTTTAACAGGACCATATAGATTAATCAAAAAAATTGAAACGTTAATCGTGAAAGAACTCACCTTGGCCAATTGCCAAAACCTTGTCTTGGAGATTGCTTCCACCTTAACCAAACGAGGGTTCCAAATTATTCCTAGGCCTCCAGAGGCCTCGATTGCATCTACAAAAAAACCAGACCACCTCTGTCTAACCCCAAATACCTTTGCTGCGTTGCCACCATCTAACTTTGTCTCTTGAATGCACACAATATCAGGCTTCACATGATCAAGAACTCTCTTGATCAGACATCTCTTGTCAGGGGCATTGCGACCCCTGACATTCCACATTAGGAGCTTCATGGCTGCCCAGAAGGGAACAAGTCCCTTCCGGATCGAAGCTTAATTTGTCCCTTCGTGTTACCTGCATCTTCTAGGAGCCGCTGGGTCGATTTTCTCCCTCTTTATCAATTTTTTTTTGATAAACAAAGATTTACTTAAATTCATAAGGATACAAATATAATTAAATTTTTTAATAAAATAAATTTAAGAAATAAAATCATTTAGTGGGTACAATGAGCTATGGTTAACAATTTATTTAACTTTAAAGTATGACTTTGGTAGAGAAAAGATTTAAATAAATTGGTCTACAATTTATTTATTCTAATGTGAGCAATTTATTTAAATCTTTTTTCTAACAAAGGCTTACTCCAAAGTTAAATAGATTATTAACCATGGCTCATTCTACTTCCTAAATAAGAAAAATGTAATTTTACTATAATGAAAATTTAATTTCATTATAGAGTAAAGAAATATTATATTTACAGTAAGAAAATTTAATTTCATTATAGCGTAAAGAAATATTATATAAAAAGTTTTGAATCATTATATTTAAGTTTAAAATTGAAACTTGTCATTATTCAAAAATATTAAAAATTAGAATTCTATTTAAAATTATCATTATTTTTAAAGTTTAAAATTATATAAAAATATTAAAAATTAGAATTCTATTTAAAATTATCATTATTTTTAAAGTTTAAAATTATATAAAAATATTAAAAATTAGAATTCTATTTAAAATTAGAATAGCTATTACAAAGAGATGTTCATTGTTTTTAAATAGAATTCTGCACTGCACACCAAGTGGGTTTCAGGAAAGGAAATGACGTCATGCAAAAGAAATTCAATGCTGCAAACCACACGAGGCATAGATTACCGTTAAGGGCAGGCTTTGATGGTAAGATTTTTTTGCCGTTGTTTTTAAGATAAGCGGATGATTCCTGGCGGACGTCATTCTCGTAGAGGTGGCAACTTTGACTGAACTAAAAATAAAACATATTGTAAAGCATACATGGAACTCCTGTTCAAATTGTTTATTTATTTAATTTTATATGCTACTGTATATTACCGAGTCAAGCGTGCTGCGTAAAGGGATGGAAAACTGGTTTAAAAACATATATAAATGATTAAGGTCACTTGTGGGTAAGGTGTCATGCATATATTCATATTCTTGAGCAGAGTTTCACAATGAAGAAAGGAAACATGGAGCGAATGAAGATTTCAACAAATGCAGAGATTTTGAGAGAAGCTGTGAACAATATCGCTGTTGTCGATGCCCATGCTCATAATCTTGTGCCTCTTGATTCTGAATTTCCTTTTATACAATGCTTTACAGAAGCTCAAGGCGAGGCTACAAAGGATGTGCCACATTCTCTTTCTTTCAAGGTATCATTTCATGCATAATTACATTATTTTTACCATTACTTGCTAGCTGTTCTTCATAGAAAGCACGAATTCAATGAATTAGCAGGGTAACCCAAAGATGAAATCTGACTCCTAAGCTTACAGCGGGAACCCACTAAAATTATGAAATTATTAGCACTCATTCCCATCATTCTATACTAAGAATACCCGCAAACGCTTAATTATGCTGCCAGGCTATATCAAGATCACACACATGCTCTTATGATGGAGGACAGTTTTGCCACAAAATTGCCCTCGCCATCAGCCCGAACCCTTTGTTACATTTTAATTTTCATGGAAAGGCAACCAAGAGAAATACCATTTCTTGAAATATATGTTATTGATCCAGCGCTCAAGAGTGAAGGTTATGTTTCCTTCTTGGAGACATTCATTCAAATCTTGAGGAGTTTAGGAAATGCATGCCACATAGTTTAAGCACAGTCAGCCAGTCTCACATACACAGCTGCACCCTGTATTTTAATATATGCTTCTCTTGCCTAAATGGTTCTTCGAGTGAGGGTCTGGGAGGATCGACATGGCTAGGGTTGCTTCCGATCTTTGGCTTCAGATCAATACACAATGGACATTGAAATTTCAAACAATAGATACTACGTACAGGGGGGAATTCCCGACTCATACGCAATGTTGGCACGGAACCTAAAACATCACTATTACCTATTAAAGGATGACCATAGATGTCTTCAAAAACTTAGAGACAGCGAGACTATTAGCTAAGTATTTTTCTTTCAAAAGCAAGATGCAAGGCAACTTTGCACGAGCATATTCCTCCTATCACTTTATAGAGATGAGTATAATAAAAGAGGAAGCTGTTTTTTCAGGAATTCTTTTCTCTTGAGAGTCTTCATCACCATCTCTTTCCCCACTTGAAGCCGTTTGTTGAGTAGAAGAATGTAATATCCTATCCTGTTCGGCCGCCAATTTTTTTTCACGTCTTTTTCAACAATTCAACTTCTAGACATTTTGTCAAACAGTTTGCTTGCTATGAATGTGACAGTGTTTTCAGTCTTGCAGATGTTTGAATGTAAACAGATATTTGGCATACACGCAAATAAGAGAAAGCCTAATAGATATACAATTGCACCCTCTTATCACAATTCAGTGTTAGGCATAATGTCAAACAGTTGTCATGCAATGCCAATTAAATGAAACTGCTGTAGTTCCACTGTGGTATGCTTGTAATAAATTGCTACTTTCATTAACCAGAAATGTTAATATAGAGGTATTCAATCAGTGCAGACATTACTACTACTTCAAGAGCTAGACAGAGAGAAGCCAACATTCTGACCTTTATGAGCAGCAAACACTCAATTCTGGACACTTTGATGAAGACATTAACTTATCATTGAAGGGCTCTTGATCTTTTAACATTCGGAAACAACAGATATGTTCATCCCATATGTATGAAACAGAGAATGGTATTAACAGCAAAGTCCAAACAATCTACTCGATACACAATCCTCAAAATTTGAACAGCAGTAACACAAGAGATAAGTGGAATTTAGACAAATTCTTGCTTTGATTCAGACCTGAACTGAATACCTTACTGATGTCTTTGTTTCTGTATTTAATTCAGATTCCCAGATATATATATGAGCAGCCAAGACTATCTAATTGTCCTCAATACAAGTGTTCACGTCCAGGAAAAGCACTGGTATCTGCTACAGATACGTAAATCTAACAAACACCCGATATAAGCTATACCTCAGCTATTTGTTTATATCAATTCCATTGGGCTTCGAAACATCCAAAACACTGCATAGCTGTTTATATCAATTCCATTGGGCTTCCAAACATCCAATGCACTGCCCAGCACACGCGTTCTATTCTTAATTTCTCAGATTTTGGGGTCAATATGGCTTAAAGAAGGTCTCATGCTAGCAGATAATCACCAAGAATGTAAAATTACTAAGCAACCAAATGTACACACACTTCCAAAACAGCAACAAGTCACCATGCTAGAATATAAACCTCAAGCCATGATTGAAATCTATTGGTGATGGAAGTATTTTCTTTCACTGACCATTGAATTAGGGGGAGGGACTGATCTGCAACCCTCTCTTCTTCATACTCTGGATCTAGTATGTTTCCATCATGCTCTTGTTTCGGAATATTGGCCAAATCTAGATCAATGATCTACTCTAGTGTAAGCCTGCAATAATCCATTTTCCTAATATCCTCATCTGTGCAAAGATCTATCCAAACATCTTCAATATGGTGAACATGAGTGAAAGCCCTTTTAATTTTGTCCTTCATACCTCGCTAATCAAAATCCTTTCTCATTTTGAACTTCTTCAGCTTGATTTCTTGAAATTCTGTCTCCATAGCCTTTTCTTAGATGATAGACGTCAATGACTATCTATCAATGACTAGGGGATGCTGAGTAGAAATTGAAAAACCGGTCTTATGAGCAATAAATTGTTTGGCATGAACTGACATCTGCTGTCTTCCCAACTTCATTAGAATGATCTCGTCGATTGGGTACCTTGGTAGCATGTATGGATGATCATCAAAACATTCAACTCTCATGTAGGTGAATGTTGGAAATTGGAGAAACAAACATCCATACTCATTTACCTTCCTCTAAGCTGCCTCAGAAACCTTCCCGCTTTCCAATGTCTTATCAAATAAGCACATTAAGTGACCAAAGAAGGCATCTTGGATTTTCCGATAATGATGTCTTCCTGTGCCCATAGGTAGCTGATTAAAATACTTCCACACTGGCAATCTAGTCCTATCACCATCGTAGGAGAGTCTTGGCAATTTTCTAAAAGATGTAGCTATGTACACAAGGTATGAATTCATGTAAAATGTTAGAGTGGTAGGCACTTCTTATAGTTGTTCACATAAAGAATAGCTGATTAATTCAGCCCAAAAGATCTGTTGTGATCCCTTCCTGATGATAGAAATATATTGATACATCCATGGCTCAAATACATTTGACTTCTTTAACCCTCACATCTTGCTTAGGAGAGTGATCATGTCATTGATCTCCTCCTTGAAATCACTCATATAAAATGTCGCAAGCCATCTAGTTGATATTGATTTCCCCGGTTTCTAAAGCCAATTGGTATTGATATCCCTTTTGCAATCCTCTTCCTTCCTATTATAATAGGCTAGAGCCTTATCATAGGTGATATCAACATATACAAGAGCGACAAGAACATGAAATATCTTATCAATAGTCTCAGCATCTAGCCTCATGATTACCTTGGCATCTGCATCTTTGATCGTTTTGGATTCCTTATCAAAATGCGATGCACATGCCAAGACAAATTCATTTTAGCTGATGGTTTCTCTACCTCTGTTCTTGGAATGAACTCAGACATATCCACATGTCCGATCTCGGTATCCTTGATCTCCTCTATGTTGGAGACCAAAAAAGAAGGTATGTTAACATTTGATACTTGTGGAATTTTTGCTTCATCTTCTTCTTGGGAGTGGTAGTCGGTTCTTCAGACATTGGATGTGAATCTGCAACATTGAGGTGGAAAGACTAGAACAACACGTCATGATGTGTTGACGTTAGTTCCATATCATTCTCCATTGAAAGATAGAACACAAATAAAGCCAACACTTTGATTTTGAAGACCTTGAAGAACGTGTGGAAACATGGCTATTGACAAAGACAAGGCGAAAAAGATGCTCTTGGTGGGCCATGGCTACAATTCGAGGTTTTATGGGTGTATTGAAGATGAGGAGACAACATGTTCATGACAGGTGTAATGGGAACAAAAACCTCCGATTTCATAATGTAGTACAAAACATTAAGTGTCCCGATTGCACTAAGCATTGGTATCATGATGCAATAATGAGTGTAATCGGAATCAAAACCTCTGATTACACTACATTAGTAGTGTAGTAAAGGGTGTTGCTGAGACTAAAAGTCTTAACAACACCTGGAGTAGCAATGTACATAGTGATGCCATCGAGGTCGAACCCCCTTGATTGCACTTTGTATTTCAAGTTTTGGGTTTATACAAATGCAATCAAATGTGTTGCCGTGGCTAAAAACCCCAAGAACACATTGTAGTATCAATGTGTGTGTGCAATCGGAGCCAATAGCTCCAGTTGCATTTGAAATTGTATGTATAAAGCTATGTAGTTGGGGATAAAAACCTCGACTGCTTATGTATATGCATATGCAAAGAGTGCAAAAAACCCTGAATTGCAAAGGAAATGCATTTAAATAAAGGGATGCAGTTGGGGGTAAAAACCTCGACTGCATTTGTGTATACTCAATGCTAAGTGTAATCGGAACTATTTGTTCCGGTTGCACAAAATGTATGTGTCATTTTCATTGCAACCAAAACAAATAGTTCCGATTGCACATAGTTGGGCAAACATTTTATAGGGGATCGACATTCTATATCTTGTCAACGCATATGATGATCTCATTCGGGACTAAGACCTTGTTTGAACTCAGCCAAACGCAGTGAAACTAGTAATAAAAATCCTGGTCCCATTATTTTGCGGGAGATTACAAGTGCAAAAATTGTTAATTGGTATTCAAAGGATACAATAAGAATGAAATAAGGAAGGTAACATAGGTTTTGTAAGCCCATTCGCACAACACCAAGTAGGGTTTGAAAAAAAAACCAAACTCAAAAATATAACAAACTTAAACATGCTGCAAAATGTTGGTGTTGATTTCAATAAACAAACCTAGGAAACTATAAAACTATAATATCAGAGAAACTATACACAGAGGACACTTATAAAAGAAATTCGAAATAGAAAGTATGCCCTTGTTCAAACAATAACATTGGCTCTCTAATCAAAATTACAAGGAGAAAATAAAGCAATCGACATACTTGAACTAAAGGTGCAAAAATGGTAAGATGATAACCCAGATTTGAAGCCAACACAATCACGATGCTCATGCAAGTAAATGAGATGTTAACGAGCAGGAAAAATGATCAAAATGCACTTCAAAAATAGTTAAAACTGAAACGGCAAGTGTTTATAAGTGTAAAAGAGATCGACAGTTTCTACATTTAATATACACAAACTAGCGGTCAGGGGTAAAACCTCTGACTACAAGTTCATTTAAAACATTGTTTGTAATTGCAAATATGGACTTAAAGTATGAGCTACACATGTAGTTTGGACATTTAAGTCCGAACTGCAGTGTGTAAAAACATGTGTAATGAGGAGAAAAAACTCTGATTTTGCAAAGGACTTTAAAAACTTCTAACTTTTAAGTAACCAAAACCTATCAAAATGAAGATGAAAAACAATGTCCTTTCAACAACAAACATTACAAAGATGAAAAATCTTACAAGAATTGTCACTCTAACCTTGAAAAATGTGCTTAGAGCATGTAGACCATGATTTTAAATGTGCAATCGTGGGGGTTGATCTATGATTTCGCCAAGCCAAAATCAACGACAACAAACTAAACCAAAAGCAAACTAAGACTAACAACTGAGCCCTTTTAAGAATCTTAAGCCAAATGACTCAAGGAAAATTAATCACCAGGCTCTACAAAACAACTAAACTAAAACAGACGAAAAGAAAACCTATCCTAACTTGAACCAAATGGTTCAAGATAGACCTACTGTAATGTCCCCATTCCTACGATAGAATTTGGTAATTAATAATTAAATACATTAATGAATAAATAAAAATAATGATATAATATGATCTATTAATATAATAATACTAATATAGTAGTAATTGACAATATTATTTATTAAGATAATAATAAATAAACAATGTATAATATAATATTGATACTAGCATAATAGTAATATTATAATATATAGTTCTAATAGGAATATTATAATATTCATATATTTATATATAACATATAACATAATGTTATGATCTTCATATTAATATTATATAATATAATATTATCATCCTCATACTAATATTTTCATATATAAGATTATTAATATTCTATTAATTATAATACAAAATTACCAACTTACCATCGGCGCCCATGAGAAGACATGACTCTAGCATATGGGGCGACGATTACCTAAAAAGCAACAAGACCATTGACTTAGGGGACATTAGGTTAAATGGAATTCTTCTGAAAAATACTTATTTTGAACTCTTCTATATGCAAATAAAATGAAGTGTGATAGTGTATTGTATAATATTGGATTTTGTGCAGGCATTGGAAGTAATAAAAATGGTGCTAGATCTGACTAATAACAAACGTATAGATATAAATTTGCTCTCCAAGTTGGTGGATGAAATGGAATCCATAAATGCATCGGGTGGATGTGTGGGTAATGCCGTCAATGGTCCTGCAGAGAATCTTCAATACAACAAATATTTGAGTGAGATTCAGTCAAACAAAACAACTAATTGCCAGAGTACAGACAAGCAAAATGATACCACGGGCATTGGGTTAGTTGATAAGGAGAAAACATTAATTCAAGCAGTTGTTTCTGAAACGTAGTGGTTCTATTCTGTGCGGCAACTAAGCTTACAGAGATCCAATTGGTAGTGAATAGGAAACTACAATGATCCCTTCATCTATGCATATCATACAATCAATGATCACATAGTAAGGGGAGATGAATATTGGCTTATCGAATGTCTGATATCATTGTTCATAGAGAGCACGATCTAGGCATCCTCGTTATACCGATTTGTTGACTCTACAAGTTTTGACAGTTGCCTCTGACATGGGTCGAACAGAGTTTGAAATACATGTGCTTCAGTCGGAGGATAGGGAGATTTGGTACTTTTCAATGGTGAATATGGCACATACTTAACTCATTACTTAATTTGGTACTTTTCAAGTGATTTATGCCACAGCGATAACCTCGTCGGGGCTATAGATGCTTGACTGGCAGCGAGGCTCTATCCAGGATGCTTTTGGAGTAAGGATATTAAAATAGCTAAATTCGATGGATCTAGGAAGCTTTCCAAGTTCTTGTCAAGCGAGGAATAAATCACTTGCACACACGTGGGTAATTGAAGATGAAGGCTCCTAGCTCAATTCATGGTTTCTTCCCTTTTTATTGCATTTCCTAGTTGTTGGATAGGTGAAAGTGGAATTGATTAAAGATTCTTGGTTCCAAATGAGTTTTATCCTTGAAATGTTCAGGAACATTTCTTTGGGTTGATGCTAGATGTTGTGAGGTTTTCACACCATCGCCCCATTGTAAATGGGGACCCCCTCTTTTGCAAGCAGTAGGAGTAGTGGTCTT
>MU224633.1:508220-520976 GCA_018584345.1 Thuja plicata | reverse complement strand
ACATGATATGAAACATAACATAACGTCAACAATATATGTAAGCATATAAACCACATTGCATTAGAACTGAAATATCCTAGCATCGGTTTCCTAAACCATTTTCATCATATTACATTCATACATTTAGATCCATATAAGACATCAACATAAGCTGAAACTAAATCAGAACATAAACATCTCAAAAGTACCATGATTACAAAATCAGGTGCTGAATATATAACACAGGATTCCACTGATCCTCAAAAGTATAAAAAGTCTCTCTGATAGTCAAAGTATGTCAAAGCATAAACTACTGAAAGCATGAGAACAAAATAGTAAAATTATAACAGTCTAATGTAGGTCTCACAAGCACCCTATTGCAACACTTGATAAAGGAGAGTCGCTAAGGACATTTTTGTAAGCACTTTTCCTATGAGTTTGGAATTAAGGGAAAACTGCTAGAGCACCCTATTGCAACACTTGATAAAGGAGAGTCGCTAAGGACACATTTTTGTAAGCACTTTTCCTATGAGTCTGCAATTAAGGAAAAACTGCTAGAGCACCCTATTGCAATACTTGATAAAGGAGAGTCGCTAAGGACACATTTTTGTAAGCACTTTTCCTATGAGCCTGCAATTAAGGGAAAACTGCAAGAGCATCCTACTGCAACACTTGATAAAGGAGAGTCGCTAAGAACACATGTTTGTAAGCACTTGTCCTATGAGTTTGCAATTAAGGGAAAACTGCTAGAGCACCCTATTGCAACACTTGATAAAGGAGAGTTGCTAAGGACACATTTTTTTTAAGTACTTTTCCTACGAGTCTGCAATTAAGGGAGAACTGCTAGAGCACCCTATTGCAGTACTAGATAAAGGAAAGTTGCTCTAATTTTCTAAGACAAAGGAGATAAACAAAGAAAGCAACTTGCTAAGTAGACCACCTTGTGTGGATGCCTAACACCTGCCACCGAGGCCAAGGGGGCCAAAGTTCCGCTCTTGGGCTTAGTATGGGATTGGCTTGGACTAACTTATCTTGACTTAGGTTTTCTTTGAAGCCTATATATACCTATGAATGTACTTATGTTCACTTGGTGGTTGCAGGGTTCATCATCAAAAACATAATGAAGAAGAAATTTTGTAAATCATTTCCCCAACCTTGGCTCATTGCAAATTGTAAATTTTAGGGGTTAATCAAGGAATCTAACAATGCGTGTATTATGTGTATACATAATTTATGCTTCGTGTCTACATGCATTCATGTGTCTACATCGTGTATGCTTCATGTATTCATGCATCCATGTGTCTATTTCGTGTATACTTTGTGTCTTCATATGTATACTTTGTGTTTTCAAGTGTATGTTCTATGCCTTGATCTATATTTTTGGTTAATCTAAGAAGAGTAGAATAACTAAAAGTAAACCAAAAGATATGAATATAAGTTATTTACAAGATGGCCTTATGACTCACACTTTGAATAAACATATCTGAAGTGGAGTTTACAACTTATGATGCAACAGAAGATGGATTATGGATCAGACTCAATCTTTGCTGGAGGACAAGCAAAATTTGAGAGGGGAGGACTGTAATGTCCCCATTCCTACAATAGAATTTGGTAATTAATAATTAAATACCTTAATGAATAAATAAAAATAATGATATAATATGATCTATTAATATAATAATAGTAATATAGTAGTAATTGACAATATTATTTATTAAGATAATAATAAATAAACAATATATAATATAATATTGATACTAGTATAATAGTAATATTATAATATATAGTTCTAATAGGAATATTATAATATTTATATATAATATATAATATAATGTTATGATCTTCATATTAATATTATATAATATAATATTATCATCCTTGTACTAATATTCTCATATATAACATTATTAATATCCTATTAATTATAATACAAAATTACCAACTTACCATCGGCGCCCATGAGAAGACACGACTCTAACATATGGGGAGACTATAACCTTTAAAGCAACAAGATCGTCGACTTAGGGGACATTATATTAAATGGAATTCTTCTGAAAAATAGTTATTTTGAACTCTTCTATATGCAAATAAAATGATGTGTGATAGTGTATTGTATAATGCTGGATTTTGTGTAGGCATTGGAAGCAATAAAAATGGTCTTAGATCTGACTAATAACAAACGTATAGATATAAATTTGCTCTCAAAGTTGGTGGATGAAATGGAATCCATAAATGCATCGGGTGGATGTCTGGGCAATGCCGTCAATGGTCTTGAAGAGAATATTCAATGCAACATTTATTTGAGTGAGATTCAATCAAACAAAACAACTAATTGCCAGAGTACAGACAAACAAAATGATACCACGGGCACTGGGTCAGTTGACAAGGAGAAAACATTAATTCAAGCAGTTGTTTCTGAAACGTTAGTGCCTCTATTCTGTGCGTCAACTAAGCTTACAGAGATCCAATTGGTAGTGAATAGGAAACTACAATCATCCCATCATCTATGCATACCATACAATCAACGATCACATAGTAAGGGGAGATGAATATTGGCTTATCGAATGTCTGATATCATTGTTCATAGAGAGCACGATCTAGGCATCCTCGTTATACCGATTTGCTGATTCTACAAGTTTCGACAGTTGCCTCTGACATGGGTCATATAGTCTGAATTACATGTGCTTCAATCAGAAGATAAGGAGATTTGGTACTTTTCAATGGTGAATGTGGCACATACTTAACTTATTACTACTACATACATATATATCACTATAACCATCATGACGGTAAAACCATGTCCTCAAATGAATCAATATGTATTTGGAGAAATTGACTCAGATGAGGGAAGAAGAATTGATCAAGGGATACAAGTAATAAACTATAAAGTAGTTTTAGAACTAAATTAAGGAAAATCCCAAAAGGGGACATTACACCTACTATAACTATGTACAAGACACTTGAGTGGACAATACTCAAAAAACTTAAATATATACATAATCTAATATGGCTTCTCAAAATGTTCGGCAATAACAAGGCATTGGTTATGGATCTAAATCTTGCAAATTTATCCTTGTATCCTGAGAAAAGTTTTATCACCTCATTCAAATTCAGGATAAACATCATGCAAAATTAACAATTGAGGTGGCTCATAGGGTCCATGATTGATCCACAAACAAGTTGTCTTCCAAAATTTCCATAATCAAAATGGTAATCTTCATAATTTTCAAAATTAAATGTAGGGAAAGAAACAACCTGGCGTGTGTCATCTTCGAATGGGGTTTGTTGCTAATCATCCAAGGCTTCAAGAGGTCGATGTTGATGGTGTACCCTCCGACTTGCATCAGCATCATAGTCGTGAGTGATCAAGGCAGGATCAATCTTGAAGTAAGGTTTATGGAATATCTCCTCCACTTGTTTGTCCTTATATTGCACAAACCATGCCTTATGTAACTCTGTAAGCATGTCTTCAAATATCAAGGATTCTTTGATGAGTTTATCTTCAAATGCTTCTCCAAGTTTTTCTTCAAACACACTACCTAGTTGTGGGCCCAACCTGAATTGTCCATTCATTGTCTCTGTTTCTACAATTTACTCATCACTTATCACATCTTGCATATTCTCACCAATGGTGTTTGAAGTTCCTCCCTCTAGAATGGGATTACTAATTGATACTTTTGTCAGAACATCTTGCAATTCTTTATTTGTATATTCCCTTTGTGGCATGGATGCACATTCATCAAGCATGGTGTCTTTGAAAACTAAGGATTCACTGATAGGTGAATCTTCAAATACCTTCATGAGTTGTTCATCGAATACAATCTCAATTGCAATGCATCGGGAGGTTGAAGTTGGTGATGAATCATGCCTCTCGCAGCAACTCATTTGTCTTGAGACAACTTTGGGAATGAATCCTTTTGTACTTCTTCCATGAGATCTTTCAGCGCCCCTCCCCATCCCCCAAAAGCATTGTGGTGATGACATCTTTCAGCGCCCCCTCGAATTGTTCTTCATACTTATACTCATTTATGATAACTTGTAATTCTTTATTCAACTTGTCTACTTCATTGTCTTCCTCTCCAAGGATGCTTGAAATTTGTTGCAATTCATTCTCAAGAATTTCCTTTTGTAACATGAACAGAAAATCAACAAGGATTTCCCTCTCCTGAGACATATTGGAATCACCTTCTCCTTGTTGTGATAAATCTTTTACTTCGAATCTTTGATGGTCTTCTTTTAGGACGACTCGTAATCTTTCATTCTGAAGCATTTTCAAATGTTGATCTTGACTTGTTACCATTTCTCTTCTTTGAGCATCTTCTATTGCTTCCTTGATTTACCTTTCAACACATTCCTCTTGTGATGTAATGCATGAAAGTTTATCTTCCATTGGAGTACCTTGGTCATTAAGCTCAACCATGCTACCTTCCTGTAACTTTGTTTTGGGTTTTATGTTTTTTTTTGATATTTTTGCAATGTTTGATGCAACAATATAATGCAGAAAAATAGAAGATATTGCAATAATAAGTTCAACTAAAAAAAAACTGGACATTACATAGGGAATATACAGCTGGAAATTCCAGATTTTTATCAGCTTAGATACTCAATGTTTTCACATATTATTGACAACCCAATTGATAAAATATCCCCTATTATCTAAATCAACAATACGCAAAAAATCTAGGAGTTACAATTCATGAAATTATAGGTAACATATGCCTTGAAACCCTCCGCCATACATGATTGCCATAATGAAGTATAGAGTTTGCAGTAGCCATACAACAGAAAGAATATCATCAAACCCCATCCAATATATGACAGTAATTAAATCATCAAACCTTTGAAATTTTCTATAGATTATCACTTCCAATCTGCACACTAATGATTCCCACGTGCCAATGAAGAAGGCACAACTAGCAGTGAAGAAATTTAATAATGCTTGTCTTCAATAACTTTTGATCTTCTCTAAGTAACCTCTGAAAATGTTGATAAAACAACTCCAATCAAGCACAATGTGACTTCTGAGATAAAGCCACCAATTAGCAAACCTTAGTTGATCATTCACACAGAAAGATTGAATCAAAGAGAAGCTGCGCTCTCCAAGACCAATTTGCAGAAAAACCCTAGGTCTCACCTCCAAAATGCCAAAGCACAAAGCCAAGTGTTGAAAATGATCAATAAAATTGAGTTCCATTTGCTTTTTGAACCCTTTTATAAACTTCTCAAAGCTGGTCGACCCCTTCTAGAGACTTCTTAATCATTTAATGTCATTTAAAATCATATTAAATGTGTGCACACGACTTTATTAAAATATTTTAATATTTAGCCTCCAGATTATAACTAATTAATGCTCTTTAAAAATCACTTAAATAAGGGTCATGGCCCCATTGCACATAAAGTGATTTTTAATACCTTATATTATAATTGCACTATATTAATAAAGTAATCACTTTTTTAATAATTATATAACTCCACAAATAATCATTATTTTTCAATTCCGTCTGAACCTGGCAGTCAACTATTGTGTCCACTATGCACCCAACTCCCTTACTAAAAATAGTAAGGGTCCCTCTCTATCAACCACTGACTTACTATAAATAGTAAATCCCTCATTATTTGATCAAACCAACTGTGCATTGCAATCATAGCTTGTTCAGGTGCCCTGCTATAAATAGTATCCTTGACTTTCCTAAAATAGTCACTTATTATAAATAGTAAGCGAGCCAAACTGAGTCCAACGAAGGCCAAACCTAAACATATACTGAGCTTTGACAGACAATACACTTTGATCTCTGCAAAAAGGGGACCCTCTATCCAACTGCTTTAGCCTACGAGGGCCAGTGATAGGCTAATCCAACAAACTCTGATGCTCAAAAAAATGGGGACATTACACAAAAATAAACTTCATTGTCATGGATGCTTTATCATGAAAGCAAACTAAGCATTTATTGTCTTTTTCATCTATGGTGTCAAAGTGCTTAAGGGTAACTTTTTTTATATTGAGGTCTATTTGAAACTAAGGAAAGATGATTTTAATGGTAAAGCAAAGTATCCTTTGAAAAAATGAACAGTTATTTTGTGATGTGCTCTCCTTTTGTGATGAAAATGTTGTAAGCCTTCATGAGGAAGATCACATCCCTTAATAGAGGATGGAATTAGGAAAAAGACTGACAAAAGATGAATATAGGGATCATGTAATTACTGACTGCTACTGAAGAGTGATATGAAGTATATCTTCTTTTGCGAATTAAATGATGAAAAAAAAAATCAAGTTTTTTATTTTAATAAAGAAACAATGTTCTCTCTTATAGGAAGTGCATTAATGGTGGACAATTAATTATTCTCTATGGGGTATACATTTGACTATGAAATTTTGTGTTCTATGTAGAAAAAGCACATTGAAGAGCCATTATTAAAGGTCATATCTTCACAATTATAAGTTTGTGAAAGAAAGCCATGGTTTTCTTGGAAGACTAATGCTCAGGGTAAGGAAGGAATACATATATTGGTGGTTGGGATGGGAGTTGCAATCATTGTGGTTTAGAAAAGGTGGGAGCTTATAAATAGGGGCATGGGTTGGAGCCAGGGGAATCTTTGTCAAGTTCTTAACTTAGCTTTGGGTTTTTGTTGTAAAGGTTGCATATAAAATATTAATTCCATCAATCCTTTTATTTATTTGAAATTTCTTTTATAGAGCATTGCTTGCTTCTTGAATGGAACTGTGTGTTCACTAATTAAGAGTAACATGTTTTCTGTCATCATAAATACTTGTCCTTGGTTTGTGCTTTTTATAAGTGGGAAATTCTGTGGTCTGCAGAGAAGCATACGGGATATTGGAAAGCTGTACAATTGTGCGACAACATTGGAGGCAGTTGAGAAGTGCCGTAGTTTTCTAGGGCTGGAGACTATGTGCTCAAAATGCTTTAGTGCTGCAAACATTTCTGCAGTCTTGATGGATGATGGAATACACTTTGATAAAATGTATAATATTCATTGGCATAAGAACCATGTACCAGTTGTGGGTAGGATCTTAAGGATAGAGACTGTTGCTGAAAAGATTCTTAGTGAGGTAAGCTATCTATCTATCTATATCTATATATTTCATTGCAAGAGGCTTTGCGCTTTTTATCTTTGTTTTGTGAAGTTCTCTTTCAGATCTTTTGAATGTCACCTTGCCAAGATGGGACCACAAACATGGTATATTTTCTGGACATCTGATTGTCCAAATTAAAATATATCTTTATTTCTGTGGTAAAGTTAACTTTTTTACATTGAAAGAATTATCTCTGTCAAATAAAATGGGTTGATATGGATGGTGCAAATTGTAATTTCTACCTATCATGGCTGATGCTTCATCATGTCAAGTCCATAATTCTATTGAGCCACAATACGAAGTGATATTATTTGTACAAACATGGCTGATACAGTAGATCAATTCGACAGCCTACAACCAAATAACTAGATGAAAATTCAATCTATATAGTGAATTGAAGATAAGAAGCCATTACTTTTAGCCTGAAAATGTATCCTAGGGTTTTATTTTGTTTTTATTTTTAAATAGTATTCATCACTGGTTGTATTTCATTCATTTACCATGGTTGAGAGTTTTCAATTTTGTCTATATTGTCTGATGTGGAGGATCAATGATTTACTGTTCTAGCTCATTGCTTGAAACAATTTTGGCATGGAGGAGCATACCAATACATACTATGACCATAAATGGCCTTTGTAAATGTGGCAACAAAACCATTATAAAATTTCTGTAAAGCATGTCTGACATTTTTTGGCAAGAAAAAATACATTGTCTTTGTGTCATACTATTTTTCGTGTGCTAAAAAATGTCATGGCAGGATCCACCTGATGGCATGACGTGGACACTAGGGGACTTTACTAATCTCTTCCTGTCAACACTGAAGTCATATCCTTCAGTATATCTTTCCATTTCTTTTAAAATTCACTTCTTTTCTTTTTGGATCTTTTTATGAAGTTCCTCAATCTCGGCACTTGTTTACTACTACTTTTTCTTTACCCTCGCAAAAGATGTTGTTGGTTTTAAAAGTATAGCTGCATATCGCAGTGGTCTTAATATTAATCCATTGGTAACAAGTGAGGAGGCAGATGATGGCCTGCACAAGGATTTACAAGGTAAGGTTAATGGTACACTTGTTCCTTCAACTAGTGTCTTATCTTAGCATTTATATGAAAATGAGTATTTTGACTCTGTCTGTTAAATAATGTTCAAAGTTTAACTGATGAGTTTTTATTTTGCAATTTTTGCCACAGCGAGTGCGCCAATACGAATCAACAGCAAAAGCTTTGTTGATTACATTTTCACACATAGTTTGGAAGTGGCTGCCTCCTTTGATCTTCCCATGCAAATACACACAGGGTAATTTTGAATTGTCGTTGCCTATCATTTTATAGATATTCCTAGCAGTTCTATTACTTTAATTTTCAATCAAGAATTTTCTTGTTTACGTGTACCCTTGGCATATTTATTTATTATGCGTTTGTATTTCTAACTTTCGCGGGGTGCATGAGGCAGGATACCAACTTAAAAGGTTTACAAGTTAGCAGACATGTTTAGATAGGTTTTACTAAATATTGTCATTACTAGTGGAAGATCTTTACAATTACAACCACCTCATGCAAACAATAGTTTTAATTACTTGCATTTGTATACATCAAATCAATAACAATAAATATGTATTTGGTAAATGAATGAATATTTATAATGCAACATACTTTGTGTTGGTTCTTCCAACCCATTCCTCAATTTCCTCTGAAGGTTAGCTGTATCTTATGCTTAAGGATATTGGGAGATTGGCCAATGAATAGGAAACTTTATTCTAAGATAAGTTTCCTCTGCTCTACAGACTTTACAAAACCCAGGTGGATCTTCCTTGTGGTATCAATAAAAGATATCCATTATAACAAATAGATGATACCCAATAGATGAATTCCTATATGTTATGACGAGGATTTACAAACTATTATATGAAAACATCCATTGTCCTTGTGAACATTCAGAATCAAGCATGGGGCAACAGAATAATTAGAATATGTTTAAATTTGGCGTATGATTTACCATTTTGAATTTGTTCTAGGATCTAGGATGAAATATCTCAATCAGATCTGTGCCTATTTAGGGTTAACCATAGAGCCTTAGAATCATGCAAACTGCTCCCTTTAAAAACCTAACACATTTCAATGGTCAATTAGACAATATTGCCTTGCAACTTTGTAACCTACGCAAAACAAACAATATGTTCCTACTTAGTAATCCCTTTGTAATTATAAAACTCTCAGTGTTCTCATGAAAGCAATTATTACAAATTGGAGGCAACCAAATTGAAGCATATTTCCACACAACATATCCTAAGACATTCTACAGAGTGGACTTACTGGCCCAAAATTACAAGTCCTAGAATCTTGAACAATAAGGGTCATATTGTAATGTCCCCTTTTATGATATCTTGGAATATCGGGACAATTACTTCAATTCCTCACACTTACACTATCTAATGTAATGGAGAATATGAACAATATCACTTGTTCCTGATATATTCAATATTGTATATGCTAAAATTGAAATTGATATGATTTGCACTAAGTGCAATGATCTATGCTATCCCCAGTATAACAATATGAATATGCAATGAGATATGATATTGCTTATAACAATATGTATATGCTGTCTCTAATATGACTCTGAGAACATGCACTATAGAAGATATCACCTATAGCGATATTGTTGCTATGTCTGATCTGATATAATAACTTGCAACAAAATAGTTGATGCTATTTCTGATATACACTTTCTTCACTTGCAATCACTGGTGCCGTCTCTGATTTGCAATTATGTGCTTGCAACCAATTTATGCAAAATAGGCACTTGGTCAAATCCAATAATGGATAAAAGCTATAAGTTTCCAAATCGATGCCTGGGAATGCTTTCTTATATCTGGGTTCTTTAATGAGAAGTCATATTGTATAAGACATGTCTCATGCCTCCTTGTAAATGATGACTAATTGCACCCCTTCAGTCAGACTTTTGCACTCTTAAATGGTCTCTTATGATAGTCGGATCCCTTCATAACCATTGTTAATCGTACCACTTCATTGCCTTATGTCATCAATTAGACTTTGCATTCTAATCTCATCATTCCATTAAATAAACAACTTGTCTTCAGATCGCTGCCTTAGTGAGATAGGACATGATTACATAATCAATACACTTCTTCATTATTCATAATCGCTGATGTGCCTTTTCATAATGTCATTAATTTTATTTGCTGTTAACAACTCAATGTGAACTTTCTATCAATCAAGATGCTTAATTGCTCAGCATATAGATAATCCTTCTTCCTTAATTGGTATCATGACCAATAACTATCATCCCTTTGTTGACCGTATGTGTAATTGTTATCAAAGTTTCATTGCCCTAGCATTTTGCTACAAAAGATACATTTTGAATCAATTGGCCTCATTGATATACAAACAGAAAGATAAAATGCATTGTGAAATTTCTAAAAGAATCATTTCATTTGCATTGAACAGTGATAAAATTACATTTTTTTGTGTGCACTCATTTGAAAACATAAATGCATGTATTCAGACCAGCTCAAATTGAAAGCCTCACACAAGCCGTGAGTATAGCCTATCATTTCTCCTACAGATTTAAAACAAAATTAAAAGACAGAATAGGAAAGAGATAGGTCAAGGTTAACCAGTCATTGCCTGTTGCTTTGACTGGTTATAACTGGTGAGGTTGGCTGGTCTTGAGTTTGTTCCGTCTTTACGAGTCTTCCAGCAAGCTTTTATATCCTGCAAGATTAAGTACAATGAGGTTAGATCCCAATATGGATCTAAGCAATGACTGGATACCTTAAATTTGCTCTATGCCTATGCTGTAGTTTTAATGCTGTCCTAAATCGGAAGAAGAAAACATCAGAGTACTAAAAGTGCTTGTGAGAAAGGAAATTTATGCTAATGTGTTTGTTCCATGTGCAAGAAGATAATTATTTCAATGTATATGTGCCCCTAACCGAGGCTCCCTTCGGGTATGAGTCCGACATATGCATTAGAATAATTACTTTAACAGGTGTCAAAATCAGGAAAAAAGTATATAATGTTAAAGCGACATATTATTTCTGATATGAAACCTTTCATTATAATCAAAATTGACAAGCTAAGCCTATTTAAGGGACAATAGTCTTGAGTTGAAACCTTATAGGTTGGAACAGCAATAAGAAATGTATAAATGTTTTTTTTGAACAAGAAATACATAAAAGAGTGCTGATATACAGTAATAGAAAATGAACAGCAAAGACAACTACTAAGGTGGAAATCTATGGCATGCATCTCTAATCAGAATTCGAATGCGACTAGAAAGGATGCAAATTCAAATGCAGATTTTCTAGCAGTATTAATGAAATCTGGACAACATTGTCCCTATCAAAAGAGCCCTCATATGATCAAGAACAGAGTTGGAGATACTCAAAGGTAGCAGCTACAGAAAACAGATGCTATGTGTCATCACAATTCAGCATGGATATAATACTTCTCAGAACATCCTAAATAAAGTTCACATTTTCTAGTGGAAAATCAGGGCATGTTTAAAATGCAAAAATAAATCTACAGTTCACAACAAACAGAAGGATTCAGATTTTCAAAGAAATGCAGTGGATAGGTCACATATGTTCATATAAAATAGCAAGGAAATTTTAAATAGAAAGTGTCTTTTCATAGAAAAGTGGTGGTCCAGAATAACATCAGCATAAATCAAGGAAACACAGAAATGGTGGTTACTTTCAGCAGAATACAAACTTTGGTTCATACTCAGTTTCAAAACAGCAGATTCAGATTTTCAAAAAATGCAAGTAAATCAGCATGGAGTCGTTTTCAAGGAAAGCCACAGTGCAAAGAAGGGAAAGACACAAATTTTCTTTAAAATATGCAGGAAAAATCAGAACAGTACTTGTGTTTTCAACATAAATCAGAGTTTTCATGAAGTCACGTTTGTATTATTATGAAGAAAGCTTCAGATTTTCAAAAAATGCAGAAAATCAGAAATTTTCCTTCGAAAAACTAGTATTTTTGCAAAGAGAAATTGTAACTTTTTCTCAAGTGACGTTTCAGAACAGCAAAAATCTCCAAGCAAAGGAAAATAGAAATGAAATTACTTCACAGCCATGTTTTCAAGCTTTTGTTGCAGAGGAAAAGCCAGAAATACTTCCATAGGGTGCTACGTTTTTCTCCATGGCACACCTTTTCCAGTAAGGCCACGAAAATCAGATAGAGCTTCAAAGAAACCATTCATGGTGGCCAAACAGCAGAAGAAAACGCAGTCTTCCTCCTTCCATGGCGGCTACATAAGGGTTTCGAAACCCTTCTCCATAACTCACGTTTTCTTCCAAGAAGAAATCAAATGAAATGAATAGAGTGAAATCTCTTTGCTTTTGCTTTTAGGGCTGGGCGACATGTTTCAGCATATTGTATTCTTTTTTGAAATCCGGGGAGTTTGATTTTCATCGGATTTCTTTCAAACTTATAAGTAATAAAATTAATTCATACACTTTGTTAATAATTAACATAGGTAATATAGTAATATATTACTTGCATCAAGTGGTATTTTATTATATTATTTGTGTTAATTTATTAAATGAATTAATTTTATTTTTATTTTAATATTTGCAAATGATTGTTATTAAATAGACAATTAATTGATATTGTTATAAATCAATTAATTGTTATTTAAAAGATTGCAAAATTAAA
>MU224633.1:494315-507366 GCA_018584345.1 Thuja plicata | reverse complement strand
TTGGTGTATCACCTGGTTCACAGTAGTTTAAATTTCATCTTAGGTTCATTTCAAGTAATCTCTTTCCCTTTTCCTTATCAAAGTTTGGTTAAGTTTTTAGGAGCTATAAGTGATCATCAAATAGGAATCGGCCTAGAACCCGAAGATTCATTCCAGTCATAGGAAAAGCCCACCACCTAGGAATGATTCCATGTTGACCAAGATTTCAAGCTGTAAATTATAAGCTTGAGGGTGCAAATTTTGGGTCTTAACAGTAATAGTTTGGATGTTGATCTATGAATGATACGATCAATATGATGCTTTAACCAATTATGATGAGTGTTTGATCTTTGAAATGTTGATATTGGTCACTGCCATCATTAGTTTTTCTATCGATTATACTCCTTGATGCTGTGCTTTGTCTTCTCTTCTAGAATATTGATATGAATCCTTTCATAAGTTGATATGATGATGTTTACACACGTCTCTCATCCCTCGATAATTTTTTCTGTTCTTTATTGACCATAGATACCTTGGTCGATTATGATGATCACCCATGATTTTGCTATCGATCTAATTATGCATATCTGTAATTAGTCTATCGATAAGAATTCTTTATTAGTCGATTATTTTGTCAAACATTGATGCCTTCATTCGATGACTTGATACTTGATATTCTAATCTTGCTCCCCAATTTGGAATGCATATGTTTTGATTAGATATCTTGGGATGGTCCATATCTTCAAAACAATCTTTGTTATTGGTCGATGATCCTCATGCCATTCATATTGGTCTTCAACACAAATAGAATTGTGATTCAGAAGTATGATGAGATGTAACATTAGTAGTTGCTTACAAGTCTCTACTCTTGGTCCATGTGGTTGGTCTTCATGCATGAGTATTATGTCCTTTTATCTAGTCAATCATCGATATGCTTGATTGATCTGTCATGGTAACTGTTCTTTGCAATCTGTTGATCAGTTGATCTACACAATGTCTGGAATGTGCTGATAATGAAGATGCGTACTTGGTATAATTTCCACGTTGCTTCCTATCCTTTGGACTAATCCTTATTCCTTCTAATACAATTGGGAAAATTGTCTTATTCATAACACTTTGCAGTTTTCCAAACATCTGATTCTTCTACTAACACGTATGTAAATCTACTTCTAACTACTCTTACTAACTTCTTCTCGCTATTGGTGTTAAAGGATTACCACTCCTTGGTCACAAAAGATCTTAATTTCCTTTCTATCATTGGTTTAAAGATGGGGACATTAGAGTCTCCTCTCCGTGAAAAAGCTTGCCCACAAGCATTCTTAAAATCATGATTGGTGGATACCAAACCTAGTAGTGCCCTCTATGCATAACATATTTTGTTGACTAATCTCCGGGGTTAGATCATGCTGTATATATCCTTTAGAAGATTGTCTGTTAAAAACCTCATGTCTTAACCTTACAAGAGCACTTTTACTATACTCTTCATAGGCCATCTTGATTCCTGGTTTCCAAAATAATCTTGGGAGCAAATCACCATGTTGATGCTGAGCTACTCTGATTTCTATAATCTGATTCTCATTGCTAACTTTTAGTTTCCTCTTTGGAAATTTTGAAGAGTGTTTGCCTTCTATCTTCTATCCGACATCTATGTCATGATTAGTCTTATTCTTGACATCATTCCTCAAGAATCTGAAAGGGTAATCCCCATTGTCCCAACTTATCGCAATCGTGAATGACTTAGAAAGTTGGTAGGAATCACTGTTCATTGTGATGGTGGTGAAGTTCTGAATCACACTTTGAGAATCTCTTATTATTTGCCTTTTTATTGACAGGAAAGGTTCAACATCCACTTGGTTATTGACCAATGTTGTGTCTGTGGTACAAAGATGGTTACTATAATTTTTGTGTGTAGGAGAATAGTCGGAGTGTCAGTTTCTTTGTCCAAACTTAGGCATTCAATCTTTGATCTTTGTTTGAAGAAAGGAACCATGTTTTGAACTGCAATCTCTTGTAGTTTGAATTGAGAGTTTTTAGTGTCGCCGTTGTTGGGGTTTGTCCCTTTGCTCCAAACTTGTTTCCATATATCTCTAATAGGAGTTGCTTCGGGATCCCAAGTTTTGTGTTCATCTTTGCCATTGTGTGAGTTCAAACTAGCCTCTTAATTCAATTCAAAGAGTGAGTTGTCATAAGTTTTGTCCACTCCAATTTCAAGCAAAGGGTCATGAATAAGGTGAATATTATCTTTGCTTCTAAAATAAAACTTATCTTCTTCCAACCTTTCTTCATTTGATTCCTTCAGAAAAAGTTTCAAGTCATAGAGCTTATATATGCTGGTTGGTTCCTTAATTTCATCATTCCCTCCTTTGTACTCTTGTCCTTTGAAGTGTCTAGTTGTTACATGTAGGTCTTCATGCACACCTAACAACTTATCCCTTTCTGGCTGGTATTGATTTAGGGTTTCATGGTATCTAGCTCCTTTTCCTCTTTTTGTTCATGAACCTTTGTATCTCATCTCTCCATACCTTCAATGTCATATTTCCTTGTTTATCTACTTCAAGGTGATGGGGTCGAGTAGAAGAATTGACTCTTGATTTTCTTGAGCTAGAAGCATTACTCCTCTCACCCATAACCATGGATGATAAATCTTTTTTAAAAGTGTAATGTCCCCAAAATAATTAAATAACTCCATTGAATCAATTGTTTGTATGGCCCCGAAATTAATAATATCTTACGGGCCCCTTTTAATTAATTAGCTTAGTTATAAAATATTAGGTTGTGTAGGCCTGCTTGTAACCCTTTGGGAAACTTCCCAGAGCACTTTATAAGGCCGAGTTTGGCATTGTAGTAGGCATGGTGAATTTTATTTTTTCCTTGTATTTGTGAATTCCAGTTGGAGTTCAACATGGTTGTAGTTTCAGAGGTGCAAGACCCTCCCTATTCTGTATTCACAGTTCGGTGGGAATCACTCCTCACCCTTTTCTACCTGTTGGTCCAAATCTATAAGGTCTTCATTTGAGGACAAGCTTGAGTCAAGATCCTGATTATATATATATGTTCCAGATCTTTCATCTTGTGCATTCAAACAATAAACTGTGCGTTCAATATAATCTATTGGCAGATCTTTGTGCGATATCAAGTTGTAATTGGAAATACTAGGTGGACTGCCATACGGTAGTTGTGGAGACCATACAGTGTGGACCGTATGTGTAGGACAATACAGGGTGACCATACGGTGGGGGCTGCACGTGGTCAACCCACTTTCCATCCATCTTAGACCATACAGTGATAGTGTTGGCGTATGGGTGGAGAGTAGAATTCGTTGCCCGTGTTGGTCGTACGGTGATCTGGGCCGTACGATGAGAGTGGTTGCGCCGTACGGTAAGAACATTTGTATTGTACTAGAAAGAGATGATGGGAACCGGTACAGTGATCCTGAGGGAAGATTTGTCGAGGGCTTACTCCAAGAAACGAGCCATGGTATAGGCAAGGTGCATGAGGGTGCTGCATGGCTAGACAGTGCCGTCGGGACATTACAGTGGTATCAAAGCTGGTGATTTTGCTAGCTTGTCGGGTAGTAGATGTAGAACGAGCTCATTGTATACACCAGAAGGAGGTACCATTCTGCGGACAGAATGTGGGAGCCCAACACTGAAATCATGACATTGTTAAGAGAGCTAACTAGAAGCCAAGCTCAGCTCAACGAAGCCATGGTCAGAGAGGAACAACAACAAATCATGGAGAAGACATTGTAACAATTGGCAGAAGGTAGAACAAATGGAGATCACAATGGACATGGCGATAATTCGATCACTGGAAGGTCAAACACACAACACTCACATTCTCGACTGTTGATGCCAACATTTCCCCAAAGAACAGAAGCACCTCGTAGAGAACAAGAGCCCACTTTCCAGGAGATGCAAGAGCAGTTGAGACAAGATTGGAGGGATGCGGAGCTTGAGGGAGATATATCCTTCAAGGATTATGCAAATCTACGAATGAAATATTCAGACGACAGGGGTTGTGGCTACTACAATGATGACATCAAATGGAAGATTGACAAGCTAAATTTATCATCCTTTGATGGGTCTGGGACAACATCAACATAGGCATGGGTACAGAAAGAAGATACCTACTTCCAGCTCAACCCGATGCCCGAGGATGAGGCAATCAAATTTGTAGCACTTTACCTAGAAGGAGTAGCTCATGAATGGTGGCACCACGGGATGGTCACCCTCGGTCACGATCAAGTCACTTCATATGCATATTTCACGGAGAAATTGATAGCCTTCTTTGATGGGAAGGATACATAGATCAACTTCAAAGAGTTGGCACAACTAAAGCAGAATGGACCGGTGGACGATTACATTTTAGAATTCCAGAGGTTGTCAGTGTTGGTTACTGATATGTCTGAGAGAAGACTCGTCATGTTGTTCATGGATGGATTGATGGAACCCCTCAAGGGTTGGGTCAAAGGTTTCAATCCCAACACACTCATACAGGCATATAAGAAGGTGGGTAACATGGCTACCTCATCCTCCAGGAGTCACACACATTTCCAACCACCTCTCCCTCAAGAGGACAGGGACAAGGAGCCATTTCAGAAGAAGCCTCTGATGGATGAGGCCACTTGTCAGGAGCTCCGGAGGAAGCTTTGTTTCACTTGTAGGGAGCCTTGGGAATCGGGTCACCACTGTCTTGGAAAGGGGAAGATTCACTATATTGAGGTGGTACCTGATCACGGGGAAGAAAGTAAAGTACCCAAAGTGCAAGAGGAAGAGACTAATCATGCAGAGAGGATTGCCACACTTGTGCAAAGGGGAGGTTCCATTGCTACACTTTCCGCAACTTCTAGATGTAGCGTATTTCGGGTCCGTGGCACATTTCAGGGGGAGCGAGTCACAGTCATGCTTGATAGCGGGGCCACACTCAATTTCATCAATTCATCACTTGTCACTAAATGGGGTTTGCACATGGTGGAGCATGAGGGATTTGAGGTCAAGGTGGCATGAGGAACTTTACTACCCTGCATTAATGTGATTCCACAACTGAGCATTACCATGGGGAACTACACAGTGACAGATGATTTCTTTGTGATAGATTTGGATGATACATGTCATATTAGGCATTCAATGGATGGAGACCCTCGATGAGTACACACAAAGTTTCAAGAAGATGGAGTTTTCATTTGAGGTGGACGGAAAGAAGGTGGTACTAAGAGGGATGTCCAATAGAGGCCCAAGAGAGATTTCAGTGAAGAAGATAGAGACAATTTTCAGACATGATAAGATTCAAGCATATAAATTTGACACTGAAGATGAGAAAGGGAAGAAGGTGGCGGCCCACGCGTTATTTGAGATACCTACCATATGCCCCTTGTTTTAGATTTTAAAAGATTGGAGGACTCATTTGTTGGTTGAGTACTCCAAGAACACCTTTGCATTCCTGTTGATGGATGGTCAAATACAGGATGACAGGTACAAGGTGGTTGATGATGTCATCTACTACAATGACATAATCTACTTGGTATTGAACTCAAAAATGAAGAAGATGATCGTAGGAGAGATTCATGATCCACCCCTAGCAGGATTCTCAGGATCGAATTTGCGATTACTTGAGGGAAAGCAATCTCTTGGCAGGAAGGACTGTAATGTTCCCAAAATAATTAAATAACTCCATTGAATTAATTGTTTGCATGGCCCTGAAATTAATAATATCTTACAAGCCCCTTTTAATTAATTAACTTAGTTATAAAATATTAGGTTGTGTCAGCCCATTTGTAACCCTTCGGGAAACTTCCCGGAGCCTTTTAGAAGGACGAGTTTGGCATTGTAGTAGGCATGATGAATTTTATGTTTTCCTTGTATTTGCGAATTCCAGTTCAAGTTCAACACAATTGCAGTTTCGGAGGTGCAAGACCCTCCCTATTCTGTATTCGCAGTTTCTGTGGGAATCACTCCTCACCCTATTCTGCCTGTTGGTCCAAATCTGCAAGGTCTTCATTTTGAGGACAAGCTTGAGTCAAGATCCTGATTATATATATATATATATATATATATATATACATGTTCCAGATCTTTCATCTTGTGCAAATAATAAACTGTGCGTTCAATTTAATCTATTGGCATATCTTTGTGCGATATCAAGCTGTAATTGGAAATACGAGGTGGATTGTTGTACGATAGTTGTGGAGAGCATACAATGTGGACCGTATGTGTAGGACAATATAGGGTGACCATCCGATTGGATCAACTTCCTCCGAAGTTCCCTTTGTTGATTTTCATGATCAGATATGAGACAATTCACACCAATAAACACAACATATACCCTGGGAAAACCTTCTAGCTTGAAGGTGAAAAACGCAGCAATAATATTTCTTATATATCTTGAAGTAATTAGAATGTGTCTAACTCACAATTCTGATTACAAGGTTGATCTGCAACTATACAATGATCCTGTAATATATATTGTCTTCAAGTATCGATCCGGATATGAGCATATATATCGATCCGCTTTAGTATTGATCCTGCCTTTATTGATCAGCCTTTAGTTTTGTGTTCATACAATGTCAATATATGGTATTATATCGATCTGCACCTTAATTAGATTGATTGCTGGTAGCTGCATATACCTCTGTATATGTATTTCGAACTGCCTTAGATTATTCGCTGATGCTTGTATATAATCATCGCTTGGAATGAGATCACTCTTCTCATTTATATGAGAGTGGTGCCCTTTCACCAAGGGCTGACACTCTCATGAAACAACACGTCTAATCCATGAATGGTGGTGATTTAGTGTTTAGTCGGCTTAACACAAAATGTTTATATTTAATATATAAATCGCTTTATACAAACGTCTAAGGCCGATAGGCCAACTAGACGTTTGTGTAGTCTAATGTCGGCCTATGGATTTAGACCACAACTATAACATTAACACTCCCTCTTAGCTAGGGAGGAATCCTTCTCGATTAAGTAGTGATAACTGATATCCACCATGGCTACTCCCAGAGGGTGGGTCCATCATGACTACTCCCATGAATGGAAATACAAATGAACACAAGTGCTCATCAAGGAATCACTTAACGTGATATCGTCATCTCATCATGACATTCACCATGGCTACTTCCAGAGGCTGAATAAACACAAGTGCTAAGTCATGGAGTCTCTCAACATGACATCCACCATGGCTACTCCCAGAGGGTGGAACAAGGGCTTTCACCTCAAACTTCTCTTTTACAAAGAAGAATGCATTAACAAGGGCTTGCACCTCAAACTTCTCTCTCACAGAGAAGAATGCGTTAACAAGGGCTTACACCTCAAATTTCTCTCACAGAGAAAGGTGCATTAACAAGGGCTTACACCTCAAATTTCTCCATCTCAGAAAAATATACACTACAATGAATCTTCATGATGATGTGACTCCCTTTGAAGCTCTAAATACTAACATCAACCTCCTGACCTTCTCGTCCAAGGTTTCCTTTGTAGGTTTGTCAGACTCCCTCTAAATGTTGATTCCTCCTCTTCAAAGAACCAGATTGACTTTAGAATAAGAACCCTTCTGAATCAACTTTAGAGCTTGGCTCCTTCTGAGATTTCCCCCATGGCAAGTTCCGCAGTAGTAACAAGTTGTGTAGATCTAAGTTTGCAATCTCGAGCAAAGTGACCATACTTGTCACACCTGAAACACTGAATAAGAGAGAAATCATTCTTCTTTGGTTTAGGGGCAGAAATCTGATTCTTTGTTTCTATTCCTCTTCCAATTTCTTCTTTCTCTAGAAGTACATGTAGCAAGAACTTGATTTTCTACATCCTGATTGTTTTTGCCCAATTACTCTTGTTGTCAACCTGGATTCTTCTTGAATACAATCAGCTTGAAGACAATCAAACTTGGGCAACTTAAATCTCCAATTGATGCCTTGAATAAAGGGCTCCAAAGATAGGGGAAGACCATTTAGTGCCAACATAACAAGATCTTTGTTTGCAATTATGTCCCCAATAGTGCTCAGCTGATCTCTCAAATCAACAATCTTCATAAAGAAAGAGATGACAAAATCTTCTTTATCCATCTTTACATGGTGAAGCTGTTGTCTCAGGGCAAGGGCTCTGCTGGTATTGTTGATCTCATACAATCCTTTTAGCGTATCAACCATTTCTTTAGCCGACTTCAACTTGGAGATGATCGGTACTAGGTGATTCATTACAGAGTCTATCAAGATCTTCCTAGCCTTAATATCATTCTTCTTCCACTGGATTTTCTTAGTATCATCTGAAGGCTCGGCGATATTACTTTCCACGAAATCAAGAAGATCATTCTCCTCTAATGCAATGAGTACCCTGGGTTTCCAAGAGTTGAAGTTTGAGGCTCCATCAAGCCTATCTTCTACCTTGACACTGTTCACAATCTACACTTTCCGCACAAATGCTCCTTCAAAGATCTGCCTCCTCGATGAAAGATTTATTTGACTCCTTAAATAAATCTGATCAAATCTCTTCTTAGACCCTCTCTGATACCATGTTGAATTTTTATGATCAGATAAATAGCAATACAAATACGAGACAATTCACACCAATAAACTCAACATATACCTTGGGAAAACCTTCCAACTTGAAGGTGAAAAACCCATCAACAATATTTCTTATATATCTTGAAGTAGTTACAATGTGTCTAACTCACAGTTCTGATTACAAGGTTGATTTGCAACTATACAATGATCCTGTAATATATATTGTCTTCAAGTATCGATCTGGATATGAACATATATATCGATCTGGAGATGTATATGAACCTCTGTCTGTGTGTATTGATCTTGCCTTTATTGATCAACCTGTAGTTTTGTGTTCATACAATGTTGATATATGGTATTATATCAATTTGCACTTGAACTATATATAATGGCACATATATTGATCTACACGTAAGTTAGATTGATTGCTGGTACCATCACCTAGAGAATCAACTAAATTGGATGTTGAATGTATGGAGCAAATTGGACCTCCTAGCACTGAGACACTCAATCAAGGCATTAAGGATAACTCTACATGTACAATTAGTGCTGAACCAATTCCAGAGCATAACATGTGTACGCAGGACCTTGTAGAAGAAGAATTTCAGTCACAGCCAGATGCTTCTTCTTGTGAAGCAAAAGGTGTTCATACACCTTACAGTTAATTCTGTTTGAGGAACCAGTTGATGGTGAATGAGGATCGGATTGTGGCAGCCTTATTTAATTATGATATGATACATAAGCTGGTTGAAAATTACCTCTGGAGGATTTAGTTAGAGAGAAGACAAAAGGGAATTGAATTGGAGTCTTCTCTTGATAGTGTGGAGGAGATCAAAGAAGGTATTGGAACAATGAAGTCAAATTATTTGCATCTTCTTTAAGACCATGATCACCTTCTCAACTTAGTTGAGATCTATTCAGATGCCTTGAGAAGGAAAGAGGAAGAAATTGATGATCTTTGCTTATAGTTGTGCATGGCCCATTCTTCCTTACACAAAGTGGGGAAGACCATTGCTGGTCCATCAGTGATCCATGAGCATGATGCAAGTAAATTAGAGATCAAATAGGTCATTGAGGGGATTGATGAAATCCATAAGTATGAGATGGTACAACATGATTTCTGCACCCTTCCGAGTAATCTTTGTTTACAGTTGTGAGAGGAGCTTGTTGGCTACAATATTCCAGCACTTCCCTCATGGATTTTACCTCCGATGTCTTTGATTGATGGCTGTTTTTTGATGCTGTTCAGAATTATATCAAGTTGCTTCTTGAGGGCAACGACTATTGATTTGGATAGGAGAGATTGGAACTGCCTTTTCGGAGTTAGAGGAAGGGAGCATGGGGAGTTCTTACCCCCTTTGGGTTGTAGAGATAATTTGTACTCCATTTTGGATTTGGTTTATTGGTTGCGTGGTGCTATTCCTATCTATACCAGAAGCTTGATAGGGGTTGGTATTTGTTTTTATGCACCTATGTTGGGTGTCATACATATTTGCAGGAGATCACTATGGGTGGAATTGGATTTTTCTTGACTCAGTCATCTTAGACTTCGTCACAAGCTCAGGCATCTTTGAATGTTTGGATGGTACTCACGACGATAATGTTAATAGAGCTGATCTTTCCGTTTTGAGTTGTGAGCCATCTTCTGTTGTTGCCAACACAAAGGGAATTACACATGATCACTCTGATATTCCATTGGTGCTGGCAGGAGTGATTCACCTCGACTACATATTGAGGTGTGTTCATTAGGTTACCTTCAATCCACACACAAGACTTAACTATGTCACTGGTGGTATCGAGAGGTAGATTAGGAAAGGGGTGTACAAGTCCGTTTTGGAATGACATATTTTTGATGACAGATGTTGAGTCCATGGTGCAGGAGCACCTAGGAAAACTCCCAATGTCTAATCAATTTTGGCTTGTAACCGACCCTAGCCAAGTTAGTGATTTACTTTTGACCTTAGAAGGTCTAGCATGGTGTGTGACTAGATGGACTAACTAATTAGTACCAATCCAATCTAGTTTAGTTAGGTTTGGTTTAAATGCTTGTTTTGACTTAGATTAGGGAAAATGAGTCTAAATGTATCCTAGACTTACGGGAGAAATGGAAAGTGCCTAAAAAGGCTTTAATGATGTGTATTCATCGAGCAAAGAAGGATTGAGGTCCTAAAATTTAGTTATGAGCATTTATGCAAAAGATGCTAAATGTTGTCATGACAACATTTTGCAAGATTGCAAATGTTGCATGCAACATAGACAACTTTTTGATTCCTTTCGAAATGGAGGAAGGCAATCAATGCTAGTGGCCTAAAATGGCAAAGGAAGCATCTTAAGATACTCCATGGTTCATTTCCCTAGGTAGAATGATTGTAAGCAAGTTTTTGAAAGTGAATAGAGCAAGTGTTTTGAGATACAGAGTACAGTCGACTTGTTTGAATGTTATTAATGTTTTAATCGATTGAAAAGATTAATATGTTGGTAGATTCATGTAGTAGGAGTATATTCAAAACTTTTTCTTTCAGTGAGCAAGTAGATTAGTGTTTATTTGGTAGCCTTAGGAAATTGTTTAATTTTTAGGGAGTCTACTGGTCCAGTTCAGTGTAGTTTTTGGTTTTATGGCTCCGCCCTGAAATCCAACCGTGGGAAACTCAAAAGGTTGGATGAATGTGTTAGGAGAGCCTCTCTATACAGTGTGAATATTCAAGTAGGAGGTCAGAGGAATCGATTTGTTATTTTTATAGCCATGCCCTAGGCGAGCTATGACTATCCGGTTAGGTGTATGGTAGAGGAAAAGATGAAAGCAGAGACAAGGGTGTGTATGAGAGTTTTGAACCAAGTGTGGTCTCGGAGTCATTAGGGTCTTATAGATCCCTGGTTACTAGTTTAGAGCTCATCCAATCCATTTGGATAGATTTCTCCATAGAAGTCAGTGGACTGTTTGTGAAGAGACAAAATAGGCCTAATAGCCCTACAATTCAGGACATGGGTGTACGGAAGACTTGGGGACCCTAGACCTTGAAAATCCTTTAGGTCTTCAAAAAGGGTATCAGGATCCTAGATTAGTTTTTGGGGTTGTTTGGGAGATTTAGGAAGAAATCCAGAAAAACCCTCTGGATAGGGCTAATTGGTTAATTAGGCCTAATAGGATCATTTTGAGTGAAGATTTGGAACTCGACTAAATTGGGATTAAAGACCTATTCAAATGGGAATGTATGGATGCAGAATGTGTATACAAGTTGTAGACAAGACCCTTGTAGCATTTGTGGAGTTGGTATGAAGGGTTTATGTTTGGAATCCTTCAAGCAAGTGTGAAGCATTAAGACAAAACTAGTGGTAGTTGTCCTTCAAGGTTAAACACAAGAAGAATAACTCTTGGAGAAGAGTTGGAATACTCTTAGGTTAGTGTCTTGAGGCTATTGAGATCCTAGAAGAGGAATTGGGATCCTTAGTAGACTGGGGCAAGCAAAGTCCTGTCTAGAACATTGTGTGAGCACACCTTGGGGTTACTTCTATCAGATTGGTATCAGAGCATACCTGATCAGACTTGTGGTTAATGTTCCAACCTATAGAGTCAGTAGGAGAGTCAACAATGGTGACTAATGCTAAGCTAGCTAAGAAGGTAGATGATCAAGAAGTGGAGAATAGGATACTCCGAGACAGATTGGCTCAATTGGAGCAGAAGGTAGATAAAGTTGATGTGAAAGAAGATGAAGTGAAGGATAAGGTTGAAGGGAAAGACAAGGATATTGCCATTGAGGATGAAGTACCTGAAGCTGACCCTATCCTTACTGAGGAGCCATTCCTAAAAGCTTTAAAGGCTATGAGTGGCAAAGCACTAGGAGTTCCAATCTTTACTGGAAAGATGGAGCTAGAGATAGTCCTAGACTGGATAGAGGGACTAGAAAACCATTTTGAGTGTGATGGAATCACAGAGTCTCAAAAGGTGAAGGTTGCAAAAGCTAGACTGAGAGGGTCTGCACTCACTTGGTGGAAATTCATCCAAGATGAGAGGGAGAAGGAAGGAAAGAGGCCCATTGCTTCATGGAAGGCTATGGTTGCAAAAGTTAGAGATGCTTATATCCCTGAGGATTATGAAATCCGATTTCATAAGAGAAGGCAAGGTGTAATGTCCCTATTTTTCAGCAGGTCATTGAAATGATGGTGCCAGGTCATTATTGCCATCCTCGTGGTCTGGCGAGGGGTTTAGAGGGTCTCTGGTGTGAACTTACTATTTATAGTAAGTCAAGGGATAGTTCTGATGAACTCAGATGAGTTAGAGGAGTTGAATGATGCTCTCGATTTTCATTTCTTGCTTCTGGTTTGGGCTCCAAGAATCTTGGAGAGAGCGTCTATTTTTAGTAAGTCACCCTGTCAGGTTCATTCATCATCTTTTATCATCAGGATCACTCCAGTGCAAACAGATTTCGATTCTAATGCTTCTACAGTGGTTTTCGCAAGACGGGTGAATTATTATTATTATTTGATTAAATTTGCTAAGGTTGCCATTATTGTTGGTATTATATGTTGGGCACCTTAGTGTTATAGCTCGTCGGAACTGGGATGAAAAGT
>MU224633.1:459658-471405 GCA_018584345.1 Thuja plicata | reverse complement strand
ATGAGAAGGTTAAGGTAGCAAGATACCTTAATGGACTAAAGTGGACCATACAAGATGAGATGAGTCTTTTGACTCCAGACACCATTCAGAAGTGCCACCAAATTGCCATCAAAGTTGAAGAGAAGCTGAGGAAGAAACAAGACTCTAGTACTACCATAGGAAGAGGTAGAGGAAGAGACACTAGAGGACAGAGAGGTGGATATGGTGGAAGGAGTTCTGAACCCAAGAACCAAGGGGAGAATAAATTTGTTGAACAACAAGAGGGAAACTCCAACAGAGGGGGTTCAAATAGAGGAAGGAACTCTAGTGGCAGGGGAAGAAACAACAATTAAGGTAGGGGTAACTACTTTGCTACTATAAAGTGTTACCACTGCAACCAGATATGTCCAGAGAAGGGTTCTACTTCTCAAGGAAGTGATAAGAGGGTGAATTATGTCCAAGAAGAAACTAGTGGTGGAAACAAACACTCTGAGGTTCCCTTAGAATTAGAAGAAGGTGAGAATCTTATGATGAGAAGAACTCTGATTAAGGAGCTAGTAAAAGAAGAGCCTAGTCAGAGGAGGTCACTGTTTAGAGTGAAGTGTAAAATGATGGGAAAAGTGTGTAGAGTCATTATAGACTCAGGGTCTACTGACAATATAGTGTCAGAGGAAGCAGTCAACAAGTTGAAGATGACAAGAATACCCCACACCAATTCTTACAAAGTCCCCTGCCTAAACAAAGGGCAACATGTCCTTGTCAATGAGAAAGCTTGGGTGGAGTTTTCAATTGGGAGGTATAAGGACAAAGTATTGTGTGATGTGCTACCCATGGATGCATGTCACCTACTCCTAGGTAGACCATGGCAATTTGAAAGAAAGGCCATGCATGATGGTGCAAAGAATTCATATTCTTTCAAGAAGGATAATTTGACATAGAAAATACAATCACTATTGGAGGATGTAGAAATGAAGTCATCTAGCCCCAATGTTCTCATGGTGAGTGAGAAAGAGTTCTTAGAGGCCTTAGAAAAGGAGAGGGAATTGGTTTTGCATTGGTGTTGAAACCAAAAGAAGAAAGTGCAGACAGAGTAGTAAAGAAGACAGAGCTGCTGCAGAAATATGAAGGCATTGTTGGTGATGGACAACCATCATCCCTACCACCTAAGAGGTCAGTAAGTCACCAAATAGACCTAATCCCTGGAGGTACCCTTCCCAATAAGGCTCCATATAAGATGACTCAACAAAATGAGGAGATAGCTAGGCAGATTCAAGAATTCCTAAGCCAAGGTTTGATTAGGAAGAGCATTAGCCCTTGTGTCGTACCCACTGTCTTAGCCCCTAAAAAGGGAGGAACATGGAGGTTATGTACTGACTCTAGAGCAATAAACAAAATAACCATTAGGTATAGGTTCCCTATCCCTAGGATAGAAGACCTAATGGATTGTCTAAGAGGAGCAAGGTATTTTACCAAGATAGACGTAAAGAGTGGCTATCATCAAATCAGGGCAAATGAGGGGGATGAGTGGAAAACAGCCTTCAAGACCACAAAAGGACTGTATGAGTGGCTTGTAATGCCATTTGGGCTATCCAATGCCCCATCAACATTCATGAGGTTGATGAATGAAGTCCTTAAAGACTATATTGGAAAATTTGTGGTAGTCTACTTGGATGATATACTCATCTACAGTAAGACAAGAGAAGAACATCTCAGACACCTAGAAATGGTTTGCAAGAAGCTACGTGAGGAGGAGCTGATGATAAACTTTGAGAAGTGTGAATGCATCAAGCAAGAGCTAGTGTACCTTGGATTTGTGTTATCTCAAGGCAACCTAAAGATGGATCCTAACAAAGTAGAGGCCATCATCAACTGGCCTACTCCAAGAACAAGCACTGAGGTAAGAAGTTTTCATGGCTTAGCATAGTACTATAGAAAGTTTATCAAACAATTCAGTGCAATTTGTGCTCCTATGCTTGATACTATCAAGGGTGGGATGAAAACTAAATTTGTATGGAATAAACAAGCTAACAATGGATTTGAGTTGTTAAAGAAAAAGATTGCTACCCAACCAGTCCTGATTTTGCCAAGCTTTGAAAAGCTATTCACAGTGGAATGTGATGCCAACAAGGTAGCCATTGGTGCAGTCTTGAGTCAAGAGGGAAGACTAGTGGCCTTTCACTCTGAGAAACTAAGTGAAGCTAAGAAGAAATACTCTTCTTATGACCTAGAGATGTGTGCTCTGGTCCAGGCACTGAGAAAGTGGAGGCATTATTTGCTTCCAAAAGAGTTCATAGTCTATTCAAACAATCAAGCATTAAGTTTCTTGAACTCTCAAGATAAACTCAGTCACAAGCATATGAAGTGAGTTGAGTACCTACAAGCTTACACCTTCAACATCAAACACAAGAAGGGTTTGCAGAATAAGGTAGCAGATGCCTTAAGTAGAAGAGCCCTAACCATTCAAGAGATTCAACTGCAGAGCATGGGGATAGACAACTTCAAAGACTTATATGGAGATGATGAGGACTTTGCAGACATTTATAAGGTATGCCTAGAATATAAGACTCACTTTCATAGTCAATTCTCTGAGTATAATTTACAGAGTGGTCTGTTGTTTAAAGGGAGTCAATTGTGTGTCCCTAGGGGGTCTATTAGGGAGAATCTAATCTAGGAGAAACACAATGGTGCACTTAGTGGCCATTTTGGTGTTAATAAGACACAAGAATTAGTTCAAAGATTTTACTTTTGGCCCAAGATGAATTTGGATGTTAGGAAATATGTGGAAGGTTGTGTCATTTGTCAAAAGGCAAAAGGTACATCTAATGCAGATCTATACCAGCCTTTACCCATTCCAACCAGACCATGGGAATGTCTGAGTATGGATTTTGTAGTGGGATTGCCCAAGAAAAAACATGGAATGGATAGCATTTATGTTATTGTGGACAGATTTAGTAAAATGGCACACTTTGTACCCTGCAAGACAACAAATGATGCAAGTCAGATAGCTTCCCTATTCTTCAAGGAGGTAGTCAGAATTCATGGTTTGCCACTGAGCATAGTGTCTGACAGAGACAAAGTTTATGAGTCATTTTTGGAAGACTCTCTGGAAGAAGTTAGGAACCAACTTGTCTTTTGGATATGCATACCATCCTCAGTCTGATGGCCAAACAGAGGTAGTGAATAGGAGTCTTGGAAATCTCCTAAGGTGTTTAACTAAGGAGTATGGTCAAACTTGGGACCAACTCATTGGGCAACCAGAATATGCCTACAATGACATAGTGAACAAGACTATTAGTAAGATTCCTTTTGAAATAGTTTATGGCCTTCATCCAAAAGGCATATATGAGCTCAGAGATCTAAAGAATGGAGCCAAGGGAAGTAGCTATGCAGATGAATTTGCACATTCTATGCAAGAAGTCCATGAAACAGTGAGGAAGACCTCATTGAAAACACAGAGAAGCTTAAGAGCAAAGTTGATGAGAGGAAAAGAGATGTCCAATTCAAGATTGGGGATCTAGTGATAGTTCACCTCAACAAGGCAGGATTACAAAAAGGAACACCACATAAGCTTCAGATGAGAAGAATTGGACCATGTATCATACTGGCCAAATATGGAGCAAATGTCTACAAGGTGGAACTACCAGAGGATATGGGTCTTTCTCCGGTGTTTAATGTTGCAGACCTGGTTTTATACAAAGGTCCAATCCCAGATGCAGATCAGAGTTTGACTGAAGTCATACAGGAGGTAGAGGAACTCAACTTGCCATCTGCACCAATCAAGAAAGCAGAACACATACTGGATTCTAGAGTCTACAAGAAGACAAGGAAGAAGGAATACCTAGAACACTTAGTGAAGTGGCATGGACAAACAGATGCAGATGCAGTTTGGATAAAGGAAACAGAGTTTAAAAAGTTGGGCATTGACTCCAACTTACTCAATCCAAGGGTGGATTGAAGCTTTTTCATTTGGGGAGGATGGTGCAGGAGCACCTAGGCAACTCCCAATGTCTAATCAATTTTGGCTTGTAACTGACCCTAGCCAAGTCAGTGATTTACTTTTGAGCTTAGAAGGTCTAGCATGGTGTGTGACTACATGGACTAAGTAATTAGTATCAATCCAATCTAGTTTAGTTAGGTTTGGTTTAAATGCTTGTTTTGGCTTAGATTAGGGAAAATGAGTCTAAATGTATCCTAGACTTAGGGGAGAAGTGGAAAGTGCCTAAAAAGGCTTTAATGATGTGTATTCATCGAGCAAATAAGGATTGAGGTCCTAAAAGTTAGTTATGAGCATTTATGCAAAAGATGCTAAATGTTATCATGACAACATTTTCAAGATTGCAAATGTTGCATGCAACATAGACAACTTTTTGATTCCTTTCGAAATGGAGGAAGGAAATCAATACTAGTGGCCTAAAATGGTGGAAGAAGCATCTTAAGATACCCCATGGCTCATTTCCCGAGGTAGAATTCTTGTAAGCAAGTTTTTGAAAGTGAATAGAGCAAGTGTTCTAAGATACAGAGTACAGTCGACTTGTTTGAATGTTCTTAATGTTTTAATGGATTGAAAAGATTAATCTGTTGTTAGATTCATGTAGTAGGAGTATATTCAAGACTTTTTCTTTTAGTGAGCAAGTAGATTAGTGTTGATTTGGTAGCCTTAGGAAATTGTTTAAGTTTTAGGGAGTCTACTGGTCCAGTTTAGTGTAGTTTTTGGTTTTATGGCTCCCCCATGAAATCCAACCTTGGGAAACTCAAAAGGTTGGATGAATGTGTTAGGAGAGCCTCTGTACAGTGTGAATATTCAAGTAGGAGGTCAGAGGAATCAATTTTCTATTTTTATAGCCATGCCCTAGGCGAGCTATGACTGTTTGGTTAGGTGTATGGCAGAGGAAAAGATGAAAGCGGAGACAAGGGTGTGTATGAGAGTGCTGAACCAAGTGTGGTCTTGGAGTCATTAGGGTCTTATAGATCCCTGGTTACGAGATCAGAGCTCACCCAATCCATTTGGATAGATTTCCCCATAGAAGCCAGTGGTAGCCCTACAATTCATGATACGGGTGTACGGAAGACTTGGGGACCCTAGACCTTGAAAATCCTTTAGGTCTTCAAAAAGGGTATCAGGATCCTAGATTAGTTTTTGGGTTTGTTTGGGAGATTTAGGAAGAAATCCAGAAAAACCCTCTAGATAGGGCTAATTGGTCAATTAGGCCTAATAGGATCATTTTGAGTGAAGATTTGGAACTCGACTAAATTGGGATTAAAGACCTATTCAAATGGGAATGTATGGATGCAGAATGTGTATACAAGTAGTAGAAAAGACCCTTGTAGCATTTGTGGAGTTGGTATGAAGGGTTTATGTTTAGAATCCTTCAAGCAAGTGTGAAGCATTGAGACAAAACTAGTGGTAGTTGTCCTTCAAGGTTAAACGCAAGAAGAATAACTCTTGGAGAATAGTTGGAATAGTCTTAGGCTCAGTGTCTTGAGGCTATTGAGATCCTAGAAGAGAAATTGGGATCCTTAGTAGACAGGGGCATGCAAAGTCCTGTCTAGAACATTGTGTGAGCACACCTTGGGGTTACTTCTATCAGTCCAAGTCTGGCAAGTTTCCCACTTTGTTTTCTCTAGCTAGCTACCTGTCTGAGCAGATGTTCGAGTTTTGGTTTGATTGGAATTTAGAGGTTATCAGAGAGGCACAACGTCAACATGATGGACTTACACCTTGTGTCAGGGTCTCACAATTTGGTTGCAATGTTGTTGTTACCCCCTATTTCAATGTATACGGTAGACCATTACAATTGTTACAGGTGGATTGGAGGGAAATTTTGACGAGGATTTGGTTCTGTATTGAATTGATGTTGCAGTTTGTATTTTTAGACCGACATTCCTACAATTTTGTGCGCTCACAGATATTTGTGTAGACTGTTGTTGGTGGTATGATGCCAGTGGGCGACAGTAGAGACGTTCCTTGGTGGGCACTCTACTGAATTTTGAAGGAGGTTCATCATCTTTAGGATGGTTTTGGGAAAGGAGTTTGGGTTGGTTTCTTAGGGAAGATGAGCAGGATGTTTTTTGGTTTGCCCAGGATCGTGATGGATAGTGAGTTTGCTTTCAGTATTCTTGGGGAATTATGTTTGGGTCTGTTCATGTGAGTTTTGTTTCACTACAACATGAAGAATCAAACACTTGGTATTCTAAGATGAAATAACAAATACTCAACCCTCTCTTGATATAAGGCCATCTCTCATGCTAAGATTGCAATGTAAGATCATGAAATGACTTCAAGGTTCCTTCTATTGTGGATACTCGCTCAGTTGAAATGATGTGATTCGCTGGTTAATCACTTAGGGGGACTTACGCTATTCATTCAATGGATATCAACCACTTGCACTTCTAAAGATTTGGCTTCACAATGTGCAATGAAAATATAGTTTTTGCTTTTCCAACTCTTCAAATTAAACTTAAGCTTAACTTCTACTTCTACTTCTAGCCATGAATGCAAGGAATCATGGATGACTTGGACTCTACCAAGTGAAATCTTATCAGCGACCTCAACTTCACCTAGTGCAAGCTTCTAAGGAATTCAATTGGTTTTCATATCAACACCTTCTCTTTAATCCAACTTGGAAGTACAAACTAAGGATCCAATGCTAATTGAACTTAAGTGCAATGACTAGCTTACCACACGAGGCTTCCTCACAATCAGCATGGAGGCTAGTGGCCTAGTATACTTGAGTCAAACAAGCAAACATCCACAATTGCTTTCATCCAACTAAGCTACTTCTAACAACAAGAAATGAAATATACTCCAAGTGAAAGATTGAAGAAACCACACAACACTTCAAAGCAATATTAAGTAATTCACCATGATGAACCAACAATGAATTATCCATTACTTCAATAGCATCATAACAACAATTTGATCAAGTCTCTCTCTTGGATAACCTACTCTAATCTAATTTCTCTCTTACTCTAATCTAATGCTCCTTAGATAACCTCTTTCTCTAACTACTCTCTTTACAAATGAGAAGGCCTTGGCCTTTTATAGATCTCCAATTACAATGAAGAGCCAAGGTTCAATTGAAATCAAGGGCCAAGATTCAAGCCCATAAACCCTAATTAAGGTTGCCAAATTTTCAACCAATTACATGAGGGCACCAAATCATGGGCCAATAAGAAAATTACAATGATTTCTCAACCAATGAGAAAATATGACACTTGACATGCTGTGATTGCTTGTGCTTCAAATTGGAATTTTCTGATTGGAGAAGACAATCAACTGCTACATCATCATCCTTATCTTGTAAATCTACTTAATCTTTTGATGAAGGGAAGATATGTTTGGATGCTCAACATTGTCCACCTCTTCTCTATCTTTGTCCTTAGAAACTTTCTCATTGCCACGCCTTGAACCTGCTTGAAGTGATGAAGGCTTCATGTAGTTGGATCTTGAACTTGTCCCTGAACTTGGGTTGGACCTCCTTCCCACTTGAGATCTTTGGACTTGAAGCCTTGGAGTTGCTTCTTGTTGGCGTGATGATGGGGGATATGTATACTAACAACACTTTGATCTTCTAAGTTGTTCCAAAAATGAAATTCAATTCAGCCCTCCTCCTTCATTATTCTTGCATCCTTGCCCTTCCTTTCTTCGTGAAGTCTTGAAGCTTGAACTTGGTACCCTCTCCTTGTCAACCTGCAAGAGCCAAGAAAGCATGTCATAGTCCACATGATTTGATGAAACATTGTCATTATAAACATTGCAAGCCAAAACAACGATCAAGTAAAATTGAATTGACTTAAGATGTTAGCATTATATTTGAATCCAACTACAACATTAGAACCTCCTCGAAAACATGATTTCAAGCGCCAAGATCCAACAATCGAATGAATCCAAATCTAGCTCAAATCTGATCATTACAATGCAACATCATACAATTATAATCAAAATGATATGACTGGGTTAAACATGATAAGATATGTCATAATGATGCAAATAATAACCCAGGTCAGCATGCTATACATGTATAATTCACTTTCAAATACATGGCAAAACCATCAAATTCACCCTCCAAAAGTTGGAAATGAAAGTATAGCTTCGGAAAATGACAACTTGGGAATGAGGGTAGGGCATGGAATTGTTCCTAGTTGACTTTCAAACAATGAATTTGATAGCCCTTGAACTCTAATCTGATTACAAAATGTTCAGATTTGGATGCCCCATCATGAGATCCTCACGGAATTATGGCAAACATCCAACTTACCTTCCAAAACTGGAAATGAAAACAAATCCCCAGCAAGAAGTAATTCTGGAAATCAAGATGGGGGGAAGGAAAAGCCCTCGAATTGTTCTCCAAACTGTGATCAAGTAAGTCCTAAATTCTGGAAATGAATTGGCAAAACAAATCACCACACTTTAAGCACTGCTGGAAATCGAAAGGGAAAGATCATAAGCAGCTCCAGCAAAATCGAATTTCTCCCTTTTGACCGAATTCGCACCCACTTGGAAACCCAGACTTGTTGAAGAAAAGAATTCAAACCCCCAAATACTCAGACCTGAGTGTGGAATGCACAAAGCATGATGCCCTAGCTTTCTGGTTGCTCAAACTTGAAGGCTGGAAATGAAGTTCAAAAGCTCGCCCAGCTCCTCCAATTAATTTCGCACCCTCTTCATTGCCTTCAAACACAAAATCGCACCCCTCTTAAAGGAAAACTGGACCTGCTAAAAGAAAACCAGAGCGGCTGCTTGTTGAAAATAAAATGGTGCTGAAATGGAGCTTGACTTCCCTCCTAAATACCCTCCCCATTGGCCAAAAGGGGCCGACTTGCATGGGTGAATTTGAATTGAAAATAAATCGCTTCTCCTTGGGTGAACTAAATTCACTACTAACTCTCCCTCCTAGGCCGACTTGAAGGCCTTAATTATAATGTTAATCAACATGCCTTTGGTTCAATTTCGAATTTAAATAAATGTAAGGGAGAGGGGGTTGAAGTGAATCGATTTTGTATAGCATAAGCCCCCAAAAAATGAATAACCTCTCAATTAAATTTGAAACTCAAGGAGGAAGGCTCAAAATTAATTTCAAATTGATCATGATAACCCCGAATTCTATGCCCTTCTACCCACATGTTTCACTTGGGGCTGAGTCTAATCTTTTAAAATTTAAATTACTCCACCAATACCACACGTTTCATTTGGGGCTGATTGCCTTGGATTTAGCATAATATAAGCCCACCAATTGGATCAAATTTGCTTAAGCATGAGGGCTAAATATTATGGATTTCAAAATTGCTAAGGAGCAGCCCCATAAATCACTTTGAGTTTTGCACCATGAGCTATAAAAAATGCATTGAAAATAACCACCATAAGACCCCAAAAGATTTTGAATTTGCAAGGGTGGATTGCTCAACTTCATAGAAATTACAAACCATAGACCCCAAAGGGATTTCAAATTTTGCAATAAACATCAAGGGGGCTAAAATAGATTAAATCCGAAACTGATGTAGGCCCAAAAATCGAAATTTGAAAAGTGATCAAGTTGGCCCCTAATTACGATTTAAACTTGCCAAATCATGGGCCCTATAAGACACCTTGAATTTAACACCAATTAGGCCCCAAAATACATCGAATTTTGCAAACATGAACCACTTGGCAAGGAAATCAAAATTAATATAACAATGCTTGCTCAACAAGGTGGCCCAAATACTATCTTGGCATAGAGGTTGGGTCCAAAATTTGCAAGGGTGCCTTGGTGAAATTCGAAATTGCTTAGCTTAAAATTGCAAGAGGTTCGACTCCAAAATTAAAATTTGTCTTAATTGCCAAAGCAACAATTGTAAGAAGTAGCTTGTTGAAAAAATAGGGCCTGTGAGAACCACCTTGCCAAAAAAATAGGGCCTGCGAGAACCACTCTCCCAGAAATGAATTTGGGTGAAGGGGTTGATACGAAATTTGACACAACCACCTTTCCCAAATTTGAAAGATGTAAGAACTAGCATGCCAAAAATGAATTTGGGCGAGGTAGTTGGTACAAAAATTGACTAAACCACCTTACAAAAAATGAATTTGGGCGAAGGGGTTGATACAAAATTTGATAGAATCACCTTTCCCAAATTTATTTCTCAAATCTTTAAGTCCAAACTTTTCTCTTTTAATCCAAAATTTGCCTTGCAAGGTTAAATCCTCCAAAATGCCTTAGGCAAAAATTAATTTATTTCACCAAAAATAATAATTCCACTCTATGCCAAGATTGAAAATTTGTTAGAAGCACCTTGCCAAGATTGAAAACTTGTAGCAATCACCTCGCCAGAAATTAGAAATTTGTAAGAGGTGGCCTGCCAGAAATTAAATCTTGTAAGAGGTGGCCTACCAGAAATTAAATCTTGACACAACCACCATGCCAGAAATACCAGACTTAGACAAATTTCCAAATTAAATCCAAATTTCTATCATTTCCCATCAAAACTCTACCAAGACTCCAATTTCACAAGTAAAAATCCAACCCCCCAAAAATCATGGAAAAGTCATTCAGTCAAATTTGACACAATCACCCAGTCGGAAATGCATTTGGGCAAGGAGATTGATACAAAAAATGACACAACCACCTTTCCCAAATTTAAAGATGTAAGAACTAGCTGGCCGAAAATGCCAAAGGTGGGAGACAAAATTCCACTTGCAAAAAAATCCAAATTTCACACTTAGGCTCGAAATTTCTAGAATTTTGCCATCATGACAAAATCCACCTATTAATCCAAATCTTTAATTTGAATTTGTAAAATTGCCATTAGCACAAAATTACTAGAATTAGCCAAATTTCGATCTTGCAAATCACTATCGTCTACATTCAAAATCCAGATTGTCGGGGGAAAATCAAACAGACTTGCGATCTAAAACCACCCATGGTATTGAAAAACACCGTTTGAAGGCAAGACAAACCTCAAATCCCCAAGCTTCAAATCTCTCACTCAGAGGCTTCAAAAAGAGCTACTGCCAAAGACTACCACTCCTACCACTAAAGCGAAAAAAGGGGGGTCCCCATTTGTAATGGGGCGATGGTGTGAAAACCTCACAACAGGGTTTTGATAGTGTTTATCCTATGGGGATTCAGGGTTTGAGAGTGCAGTTTGCGTATGATAGTTTATTGATCATGATTAGTTTGGCATAGTTTTAGCATGGTGATTGTGTTCAGAGTTTGATTTAGGACCTTGCAAACTCTATGGTCAGAAACTCATCAGTTGTGAGGAATGTGACAATTTGTGTTGACATTCTAGAACTCATTCACACGCTTTTCCAGTTTGATACTTTAATAGAGTAGTACTCTGGGGAGATAACTCAAGTCATGTGTAATGTCCCCGTTTTTCAGACTTCGGGATTAGCTTGGTTTGGCGACCCTCGCAAGCTAATCGAGTGTTCAGAGGGGGTCAGATTGTGGAGCCAGCGTTGGGATTCCATTCCGGAGATTCAGTTTATCAGGTCTGCTCTTCGTTCGGGTCATTTTGGCTGACTTACTATTTTTAGTAAGTGAGGTTTTTGGTATGGCCAGGATTGGCAGGGTGTCTGCACAGAGCGTCAGATATCTTAGGATCGAGTTTCAGAGAATCTCCAGTTTGACGGACTTACTATTTATAGTAAGTCTATTTTTAGCAGTGGCTATTTTTGGCTGGGTAGTTGGTCCTGGTGCTTGTCAGAAGTTGGATGGTTGCAGTGAGACGGATCAGTGGCTTTAATTTTAAAGGTGTTATTAAATTAAATTATATTGATTTAATTTAATAAC
>MU224633.1:436502-459558 GCA_018584345.1 Thuja plicata | reverse complement strand
TACTGAAAAACGCAAGACGCCACTCAAAACTGGAAACCAGAAAACAAGACGCAAAACGAAAAGGAGAAAAACAAGAAAGGACTTGATGTTTAGTTAGGAAACAGAACAATCAAAATCAAGGGATGACATTGCTTGAGGACAAGCAATTTCGGGGAGGGCAGACTATGAAGTCCCCTTCTAGCTAGGGACATTACACTAGCAAGATTAGCCTATTAGCAGGTCCTCGTAGGCTAATAAGGATGGATAGAGGGTCAATTGGGGGCAGAGACCTAGTCAGAAGATGGATTGACTCCTCCGGAGCTCAGTGGATTCAGATTTGGCTTGGAATGTGTTCTTGAAACTTAGTTCTTCGTGTTTTCTATTTATAGCAAGTTTTGGGAGTAATAGAGATGGACCCTTTCTATTTTTAGCAGATTTTATAGTCACATGGGGAATTACAGGATGAACTCCAATTTCAGACGACATAGCAAAATACCGATTGGGAGTAATAGAGATGGACCCTTTCTATTTTTAGTAGATTTTATGGTCACATGGGGAATTACAGGATGAACTCCAGTTTCATACAACATAGCAAAATACTGAGTATTTTGGGAGTTATAGATGTTTTTGTGACCAATGTAATATTAAAATCATTTAATGGTTTATTATAAAGTTATAACTCAAATTTATAATATAACTGAAATGAAGGGTCAAGTCATCATAAAAGGGGGCCATTTGAGGAATTAATTTTAGAGGCTAATTTTAATGAAATATTAAATGTCGTCCCTAGTTTTAATGAAATAACATTTTTAATGTTTTTAAAATGCTTTTTGGGGAAATTCAACTTCTTGAGGGATTATAAAGGCTTTCAAAGGAGAAATGGAATTCATTCTTGGCATATGACAAACTCATTTCATGAATTTACTAAGCATTGGAGAATAGGGACGAGGGTTTCTGCAATTCCAGAGCCTTTTCGACATTGGAGAGCGTAGCTTCTTCATTGTATCAACTTTTTGAGGTTGTTAGATATCAGCTGAAGATTGCTTATTTGTTGGCTTCACACAAAGGTCAACAAGGATGTGTAGATTAGAAGAAGAAATTACAGAGAAACATTGATCCTCCTCCGAAGAGTTGGCTTTTTAGTGTCTATGATGGCCTCTAAAATTAGTATCAACTTCCCTTATTTAATGGTGGGCCGTGGCAACTCAAATGAGGGAGCTACATTGTGCACTATCTAAGCTTTGCAATTGAACTATGTAATGGAGAATATGAACAATATCACTTGCTATTTCTGATATATACAATACTATTTGTGCTAAAGTGAATTGATATGATGTGCACTAAGTGCAATGATCTCTGCCATGTCAAGTATAACAATATGAATATCTAATGAGATATGTGTAATGAGCCTACCTGGATCTAACCTTCAATTTACTTGCAAAGTTTTATTTATTTTGAATTTGCAATACAAGTAACAAATTAATTTAAAATAACTACTGCAAATCATAAACTGCTTGACTCTGAAATTCTCTTATTGAATTCAATTATGAAACCATCTAAATCTGATATGAAACGTTACATTCATTGCAAGGGAATTAATTATTGTTGGAACCTGTAATTCCCTACCCACGTCTCCTTATGCTGGCCGCAACTCATGCAATGGTGATAGCACGGCTACACAAAACATTACGCCAAGCATTACCCATGGTTTTCACTTGGCAGTTGATGTCAAACTTTCGAACCAGACCATTCCTCTTGCAGCCGCTGCTATAAATCTGATCTTTAACTCTTCCAGGCGTAGCAAGGGACAATTTCGAACCCTTCACAATTCACCAGCATCAAATTTGTCGATTCAAAGTGCAATGGCATTTGTAAGAATTCACATTCTTCAGACCAAAAGGAGAATGAAACCCTTGGTTCCATACTTCACCAAAAAATCGAACCAAAACATCAAAGAATGAATAGCATAATGAAATGAATGTTTTCAAATTCTTCCCAAGCCTTTATAAAGTCTTCTTCACAAATCGATCCCTAATCTTCAACTTCACACTTTGCATAACTAAAAGCAACACTTAGCTTTTCTTCCCAATTGCATTTCATGAGTTTGAAATATATTTTTAATCATATTTCTCTCCAAGACTTTATAAGAAAACATTTAATACTTTGGAAATAAATAATAAGCTCTTTAATTATTAATTATGTATAACTTAATTAATAATCATCAATTATCAAATAGATTATTAAATCTCCTGGATGAATAACGCGCCACTCAGATATTCACTGCCCGATGTTTGCCTCCAAGGGTAAACTTAGTTATCTACAGAAGTGATTGCACAGAACATGATAGAGATAAAGCAAAGGACAATTCTTCTATTCATTCATTCCCAACAGTTACAATAGTATATCTTTGTTCCTGATATCTCCCTTATCCGAAGGTAGTACAAGAATATAAAGGACTGAACGGACGCGACGGTTGGTAACCGTGTGCCAACTCCCTAGCCTCTGGTCACTAACTAATTCCCAACAGCAACATTAATTACATTATTCGCAACAACATCATCCCCCCCAAAAAGACAAGTCGTCTCCGATGACTTAACAACAAAATGGAATAATGCCGATTACAAAACATGAAAGAAATCAGCTAAGAGGAAGTAGAAGGGGGCATCCATGGAATTGACGGCTAGGACGCAGAAGGGTTCACTTTCCACCGCAACTGGTACACCTGCTAAGTATAGATATCCAAATCTGCCTGTATCTGGGAGTTGGTCTCGACTGCTTCCTTGAGCATGAGGGTCACCTCCTGTAGTTCAGCCTCCTTGTGATTGCATACCTCCTGGACCTCGGCTAACTGGGCCTCAACTTTACCCTTACCAGCTGTGGCAGCCTCTAGCTGTGCCAAAAGCTCTGCCCACTCTGTCTGCCAAGCAGTCTGCTGGGTAGCCAACTCCTCCCGAGATCTCTCCGTGGCCACCCTAGCCTCCTCTCTGGCCTCCTCCGCATGCCGTGTCTCCAACAGTAGCCGCCTGCCCCTATCCACCACAACTGTCAGAGAGTCCAAATAGGTCTCCAAATCCTCCCCCAACCGATCATCTCTCGGCTCTCCTGCATCTAGCTAAGCCGTGGCCTCAACCTGAGGGCCTCCGTGCTCTGCCAACACTTGTATACTCTGTTCACCTCCAGCACAATCCAACTCCCCTCTGTCAACATGGATGTCCTCTCTCACGGGGGACTGAATGGACGGTCCCCGTGTCACCGGTGCAAGATACAGTTGTGCCAGGTAAGCGCTGGCGCGACCCATCATACTGCAAGATGCTCCTCCTGCTTGCATAATCCTACCCAAACTGTTACCTCCGGAGTCCACTAATAGGGAGGCATAAAAGGTAACCACTACCTTCGACCCGATCACCTCCAGCCGCACCTGCTCGGACTCCTCTCTACCTTGCTCAAGGGTCCTCTCTACCTCCTTTGCCACGTCTTTGCCAGCTAAGGCTGTTACCGTAGGAGGGGTGTTAGGTCTTTCAGGAATGCTCGCTACTACCCCTGTCTCAATCGGCTCGGTCTCCATAGGAACCCTCTTTGTCGTAACAATTGGTGGAGTTAACTCAATGGGTGTCTGAACCTGGCCAAATGCAGGGATAGCTGTCGTGACAGAGGCAAAATGCGCTCCACTAGAGAGCACTGGCCGTGGGAATAGTAGTGGGGTAGCTGAAATCACCTCCACCTCGTCATCATCATCCCCCTCTAAAGCACTCTCCTCAGATGTCTTCTGGTGGCTGCTGTCCGTGTCCCCATGATCCCCACTCACATCCAACTCCTGTCGGGCTTGTTTCGATCCGGCGACTACCTTCTGACCGCTGGGCGTGTCTAAGTTGCGTCATCTCATGATGGGAGGCTCGCCTGGAGCCAGAGGGCCCACCTTCACCTCCTGCGCTAGTATGTCAGAGGGAATCTGTCTAACGACCGCGTCCAATAGTAACCCGATCGCATAGTGTGGCATATAGAAAGTACGGTGCTGGAGCATCATAAACGCATACATCCGCTCAGCCAGCACTGCCCCCCAATCGTACATTCGGTCATCGAGTAAATGGTTCATGAGAGTGACCTGCTGAAAGGATATGTCGCATGCACGGTTGGACCCTATAAGGTGACTCTTCACCACGTCCATGAGACATCTCCAATGTCCCTCTCTGATGAAGGTCTTCTTGATTCCTCTGTTGTGTGAGGACTTCCGAAGATAGTCCTTTTCCGCAGCCGCAAGGTCATCTCTGCAAACCAACCTTATATAAAAATCCTTATTTTCCAAGGCCATTTTCTGTGGCTTCAACTCAACCTTAACCCCTTTGGCTAGCAACCTGAATACTCTCCAAAATTTTGCTGCTGTGAATGAGACAGTCACCAAATGGTTTAGGTACGAGAGAGTGCTCTATTTTGAAAAGCTATCGAAAGACTCAATCATTGCCCACAGCGGACCTTCGAAATCTTTAATGCAAAATATGGGCATTTGGATAACCCATAGTCCCTATGCCTTTGTTAGGTTATCCTTCACTAGAAGGTTGTTCAGAGTATCTGCGCTTTTAGTCCATCTTTGGCACTCCAAGCCATTCAATCCCTCGAAGGCTATTGTCTTCTCTGTAATGGAGTCCTTCTGAGATCTTGCAGCCGCCATTTGTGGCCTGTGAACTTTTGATTTTAATTTCTTGCTTGCACTCGTGCCACCTGCAATCCGTACCCCAGAAGGTAATGTATGCACGTTTCTATCCATGCTTGGATCGCTGCTACCTGAGTCTGCTTCTAACCTTTTCCTCCACGTTCGTTTGCCTGCCGAGTCCATAATAGTTCGTTGTTGTCCTTGTGCAAAAATAAATAACTAACTCTGAATCCCTAACTGCCTGGCTTCCGTACGACACTTTCTTTGCTTCGTACGACCACCAATGGCCTTCAAGTGCTTTACCTCCGGATAATTTCTATTAAACACCTCTTGTCCGAACGAAATTGATAAGTTACTGGAAACACTTTGTGGCCTCTTCTCCAAGTCGCCTGTGATTTGTAGTATTGTCGTATGGCGATTCTTATATCCTCCTTGTCGCTGTACTATATGCCATACAGTCATATGGTTATAGGAGCCTCAAGTATTCTCATCCGCACTACAAAAAAGGATGATAGATGTCGTACGACCACGATGGAAATAAGTTAATTGCTACCTCTTACTGAAGTGTACGGGTTGCTACTTCTCAGGGAAGCCGCGCGTCCTGCTGCTCAAAACCTCCTGCCCTTTGCCGTTGCTATATTTTGCAACCTTGATAGTGCATAAACTAGCGCCGATTGCCGTACGGTTGCTATGGCAACAACTTGGTTCAATGCCCCTGCTTCAATCCATACGGGCAATTGTTATTCGGAGCTATTTTATAACACCTCACGTATGGCCGTACGACATTTATTAAAGTTGCTACGCTTTTTCTTTCCCTTCTACTCGTACGGTTCATACGACGTCATACTGTACGGCGCCGTACGGTTTGTTTAATCTCCTCCAAGTTGCATATGTCCGTACGACATTCTGTCGTACGGTTATCGTTTAAATGTTGTTGTTTTTCCCTTGTTGTCCGTATGGTTCTGTAGGCCCGCACGACATTCTGCCGTACGGTACCCTTTGTATTCCCATTTGCACTTCTGTACGGCAGTACGGGTCTGTACGACATCAGGTTGTACGGTACCGTACAGACACTTTATAATTTTTTTTTAAATTAAAAATTTTAATTTTGTAATATCCTTGTTAAATCAGCGAGGCGTTTCTGGGTGATCCTGGCCTCTTGGCCTTGTGTGGTAGACTTTCAGCTTCGAGTCGTTGACGACATCCAGGATCTCTCTCCCGTCAAGCGTCCATAACTTCACCGCCCCATTTGCTGCAACTTCCCGAACTTTATATGGACCTAGCCATTTAACTTTGAATTTGTCGGGCTTAATTTCATTTCGCCCATTAAACTTCAATACCAACTCGCTGACACCGCTCCATGCACTCCCCCAAAAATGCTTTTAATTTCATTTCGCCCATTAAAGTTCCCAATTTCAGCATTGTATCATTGGCCTTCCCTTCGCATCATACTGGATCTGAGGGCGGTTGTTGTTATTGTTATTTCCTCCGCCTCCCCATTGGCTATTTTTGTAGCCGCCAGATGATGCAGTATTATGGTTATTTTGTTGACTCTCGGTTCCAGATGTGGAAGGTTACTCCTGTGTGAACAACACTTGTTGATTCCTGACCCTCAGGTTATACGGGCATTCTTTGGTGGAATGTCCTGCAATCTGGCAGATGTCACAAAAGGACTTCTTTGGGCAAGAACCTTTCGTGTGTCCGGCTTCCTTGCAGTTCGTACACCACACCTGGTCTTCTTCGGTTTTGTTTGATCCTCCTTTTGTTGCCTTGATCTCCTTCATCATCCTCTGGAGGTCTTTTTGTAAAGCATGCACTTTCTTACTTGATTCCCCCTTGCTACTATCCTCTGAGGACTCCTCATCCAAGGACTTAATTCTCTTGGAGGTCTTGTATTCGCTCTCGAGGTCCATTGCACGGTTATATGCATTGTCGTACGATGTTGGGGGTACGATCTTCATTTTTTTCCGGAGGGAAGTCTTGAGTCCTTCGACTAACCATCGCTTCTTCAGTTCGTCAGCTGGGGCAGATTCCATTTTTCCAATTAGTTCCTTTAGTCGGCGTCCGTAGGCCCTAACGGACTCATTCTTTGCTTGTTTGGTGTTGTAAATCTCAGCGAGGATCTCATTGTCATCCCTCAGCAACTTGAATTTCGTTTGAAATTCTTTCTTCACTGCCCCCATGTAGTCAAACCAGTTTTATCTACATCCGAGTACCAGTTGATGGCTCCTTCCCGTAATGTGGCAGGGAACTGTCTGACCCACTCATCCTGATCTGTGACTCCGTTGGCAGTCCATATGGTTTCACAAGTTCTGCAATGGCAGACTGGATCCTCCTTGGCCTGGCCCGTAAACTTGGGCAACTTCTGTTTATTTGCAGCCATCCCTACCGGTTGTTGCACTGATTGTGCCCCCTGTGGTTGTAGTGGTGGGGGTTGTGTTTGCCCACCCTGGTTGCCAGTATTTGTGAAGTTTCAGCTATCGAAGTTTCTTCCTACGTTCGGTGTCCTAGGGTTGAACAAATTGTCTTGGTTGTCTGGTGCTTGTGCCTCCTTCGCACCTCCAGTCACACACGGTCCTTCTTCACTCCTTTATGTTCCCTTCAGCTTGGGTACCACGGATAGGTTCCGAAACTCTTCCCGTGTTTCCTCAATTAGATTCAACCTTTGCTGCCTTTCCTCAAGTAACTCTTCTCTACTCCTTACCCAGTGCTCTAGTGAATGGTAGTGTTTCCCTTCAGTTGTCACACCTCCCGTGACTCCCCTGTGCTTACCTTTGGTACCACCTCTGTGGTTCCCTTCGGTAGGTTGTCCCTCGGTGAGTTGTCTGAACCTTCGGTGACGTTCAACTTGTTGGGCAAGGATTAGAGCTTCATGTGTAGCTTCCAAGTCATTGGGTTGTTCCTTTTTATTCCTATCTTTATTTAAAAGATTGGGCATCAAAACATCATATTTAAAACATAACACATAACACTTTTTATTTATTCATAATTCCGTACAACAGATCAACTGTGTGATCTTGCTATTATGGATTTTACAGTGTTCCTTTTATTTCCTCCCAGGCTTAAAGCCCATGGGTTCATTCTTCGCCGATTGCCATCACGCTCTTCCTCCTCCCGGCGACTATTTTTGGCAAAGTTTCTCAGGTTTTGTTGTCGGTGCTGTTCCCGCTCCACTTCTTCCCTTAGGTTCCTTTGAGCGATAGTTGCTTGCACCAACAAACGAGGTAGTTGATGCAACAACCTATTCGCCGCGGGGTTGACGTTTAGTGCGTCCCACACAATGTCTTGGGTCACTTCTTCTTGTACGGCTTCTCTTCGCATGAATGTTTCAATGGCCGCCTGAAATAGAATGCGGAAGTCTACTGTCAAAGCATGCTCCCCTTCAAAAAGTTCTGTGATTCCATCCTCATTGGTTCTCACGCTGATATTATCCTCAAATGGTAGTCCCATTTAACCATTCATTCCTCTGTCACATGCTAGATTCGGTTGGCAGCGGCGCCAAATGTTTGCCCCCAAGGGTAAACTTAGTTATCTACAGAAGTGATTGCACATAACATGATAGAGATAAAGCAAAGGACAATTCTTCTATTCATTCATTCCCAACGATTACAATAGTATATCTTTGTTCCTGATATCTCCCTTACCCGAAGGTAGTACAAGAATATAAAGGACCAAAGGGACGCGACGATTGGTAACCATGCGCCAACTCCCTAGCCTCCGGTCACTAACTTATTCCCAACGACAACATTAATTACATTATTCTCGACAACACCTGAACCAAACGCCATAATGGCCTGCTGTAAATAGACACTGCCAGAAATAGACGTACTTAAAATAGTAAGTCCCTCAACTGGAAACTCTACAAACGAATCGACAACCCCACTGATACCAATGCTCAAGCACCCTGCTAAAAATAGCAATCATGATGATCCCCCAAATTAAGCACTTACTATAAATAGTAAGTCTGTCAATCTGACCCAAACGAAGAGCAACCATGGCATCACAGACCTCCAGAATGGAAATTGACCACTGGCTTTGCCAAACGACTCCCTCTAACATCCTGATTAGCCTACGAGGGTCACATAAATATGCTAACCCCAGGTGCCTAAAAACGGGAACATTACAATATGCTATTGCTTATAGCAATATGTATTTTTAGTCTCTATTTCTAATATGACTCTTGAAACATGCAATATAGAAGATATTGCCTATAGCGATATTTTTGCTTTGTCTAATCTGATATAATAACTTGCAACAAAAGGGTTGATGCTGTTTCTGATATACACTTGCAATCACAGGTGCCATCTCTGATTTGTAATTATGTGCTCGCAACTGAGTTATACCAATTAGGCACTTTCTCAATTGAGCAGATTCAATTAAGGATGAAAGGGTTATATAAGTTTCCAAATCGATGATTGAATTGAATGATTTCAATCTCCTTATATATATTGAAATATCGAAGTGACTGGTTGCATTTTAAAAGATGTGTCATTCCTCTCTATAACTGCATCACTTCATAACATCGGTCTGTTAAGCAACTCTTGCCTCTTCAAGTTTTATGCAAATTGAGTATTATTCCTTCCCACCCTTTGCTTAATTATCTTAAAATGTGTCTCTTAGAGTATGAACATTAGTCAAAACTCCTATTGCGCCCGTTCGTATTTATATTGTCTTGACTAAACACTGCCTTTCATTAATTTTAATATTGTTTGACTACATTGATTTCTTTGAATCACATCTTTCCTTAATGAATGGTTATTGCCAATCTTATGTGAAATCGTTACTGATCTGTGATTAGTCTAAAAACTTCTTGGGCGGCAACATTAATGTCTCAAACAGATCTTGCACTAACTTGGATATCGCAATCATTATCTATTAATAAGATATCTTCCTTTTCTATCGGTTCATGCCTTAGTCGACTATAAGCAGATTCAATTATTATCACTGATGGCCAATGACCTTCACCATTGATTTTTCTGTCTGCCATGTTTAGTCTTCTTCCTCTTTGATAGTCGATATGGATCCTCCACTTAGTCGATACTATTATTCTCAGTATCTTAAAAGGGATATCCGGTGATCAATAATCTTAATAATTATTATTATCTGTCACTTCTCTAAGTCACTGTCTTACCAAACTACTAATCGATGTCTTCCCAAGGCGTACGGCTTTAATCAATCTGCTTGTTAGCAATCTCTGATCTGTATATCATATTGTATTGAATTGTTGCATTCTAGTCTTTGATTTTCATTGATTATATCATTGTTTTTGATCAAGGAGATACATTCCTCGGCAATGTCAACTATTCTTATTTATAGAAGACATTATAACTCCAGTATTAAGGTGCTGTGATGTTCAAGTGATCTCACTTCATTTACTTTATCATCCAAACAAGTATATTAAACTCCGTTTTCCTCTTCTGTGGATGTATCAATGCTTGTCTGATTGATACTTTAATTTCTTTCAACTGTTATGTATTAGATCATTGATAACATGTATTGACTTTCTCTTGTATGATCTTTTGATACATTATTGCAATTTTGTTTCTCGAGAGACTTCACAAAATTGAGATACTTGGTTGACATGATGTGAAAAGGATGGGGACATCACATTAGGATGTTTATTTTCTAGTGATTTCCAGAATTTATTCTGTTTTCCTCAACCTTAACCTTGGGGTTACCTTTCTATGTACTTATATGCATGAGAATCATGAGATTGATGCTTATGTGGAATTGACCATAGAACAAGTGTCTCATTGAAGCTTTGGCTGACTATAATTTTTATTATAGTTGTAAGGGCCGTCTTCTGAACAGGCAATTCCAAACTTAATAATTAAATTCCCCTACCTAATTGAATAGGCATGCATGTGTTCTAGTCGTATAACTATTAATTTTTGCTTATGCTTATGTTCTGGATGATGAGAGAAGATCCTGTACTATGGTATCAGAGCTAGGACGCGTCTAGCACTTAGTATCGCTATCTGTAGTAGCGTTCCCTTAATTTAGGTTTTTAAGTTAGGATTCTCATTTATCATATTGTTGCAACCGAAAAATTCCATAATGTCTTGAAATCATCTTCAAGTTTATTTTTGTTGCTCTGGCTGTCTGCCTATAAAAATTATTTTATCAGGAGCATACTTGGTTTGGTGTTTTAATTTTTGTATGCTACATGTTACATATTGATAATTTCTACATTGAGTCATTGATCTCTTTCTGTATTTTCCACGGGACACTAAAGTGAAAGTAGATTTTCAGTTTTGGAGACATGGACTTGGACTTAAGGCTTGCAAATCCTCTCCATCTTCGGTCAATCTTGGAAGATGATCGTTTTAAAAAATCTTGTATCGTGCTTCTTCATGCGTCTTATCCATATTCAAAGGAAGCATCCTATTTGGCTTCTGTTTATCCACAGGTAAATTGCTTTTTTTGTTAATATTTGGCATAAAAAATGATTATGGAGCTGTGTTTCTCAAAAGGTTGTTGAACAGGTCTTTTTGGACTTTGGCCTGGCAATACCAAAACTCAGTGTCCATGGGATGTGCTCTGCAGTTAAGGAATTATTAGAACTGGCCCCATTGAACAAAGTAATCATGCCTTCAAGATCAAAGCTATTATTATTTTCAAATTCTGAGCAGCAAAGCACAATACCTCAGCATAATTTTTTTTTGGGTAGTAATCTGGAAAAAAAGAAACATAAGTTATTTAGACTAAGCATTTAACACAATAGTCGGTTATGTCATATGCAGGTGATGTTCAGTACAGATGGATATGCATTTCCTGAAACTTTTTACCTTGGTAAGGCTAGCATTCCAGCATAAAGAAGAATGATGAGAATATTTAACTTCTTTAGCATAGGAAAATAATGAATTACAAATTATGTTTGTTTTGAAATTAAGGCAGATTACAAGTAGTGAAGAAGTTTGAAGTTAACCCTAAAAGTAACTGATTTCAAGAACAGTACTGAATAGCTGTCAATTCATGTATCCAAAATTGATTACCTTGTTAGCATCTCGGCTCATTACCCATTTCCTTTAAATAATATTCCATGGTCACTTTCATTGCATGAGGCAAAGGTTTGACCTTAGACTATTTTTACTTTTACGCGGGCTTATTGTTTATTGCTGATGACAACCATATTTTCTTGCTCAAATAAATGACAATTATGACAGAAGGTTATGCATTTGGTCTAGAAAAGGATTCTGTTGCCTACTTTGAGGGTCACTTGTTTGGTTAAGGACATTGTGTGTTCGATATGAATTTAAAAAATATTTTTCACGAACTGAGTCAAAATATTATACAAAATGGTCTCTTTCTTTCTTTTTACACTTGTTTTTTATGAAGGGAATGGAGGTTATCAAACATTTTTTTTTGGATAACCAGGGCATTAAGATTGAAATGCTTTTTTTTTGTGCATTGTACTGCTGAATGTCTGTTGCTTGTCTAATGTGATAATGCAGGCACAAAATGGGCTCGTGAAGTAATTACATCTGTTCTTCTTGATGCTTGTGATGGTGGGGATCTTTCCATTCAGGAAGCTATTGAAGCTGCACAAAAAATATTACGAGGCAATGCAATCAGTTTCTATAAATTGGATGAAGATATGGTCCAAATTGTGAAGTCTAAGGTGGTTAATATAGCAGCTGATTCTCACACTCAATATCTGGAAGCCAAAGAAGGGGAAAATAAATTAATCCGACTCCTTTGGGTTGATAATTCGGGTCAACAAAGGTGTCGAGTAAGTGTTAGATGAAATATTTAATGGGTATCTCAGATGAAATATTTAATGTTCATCTTTAGGATATTAAAACTTGATGTCATCTGGTTTGTTCACAGGTTGTTCCAGAAAATCGTTTTTACCAATTAGTGAGGGATCATGGAGTGGGTTTGACACGTGTATGTATGGCTATGACTTCCTATACAGATAGCCCCGCTGAAGGTTCCAATCTGACTGCTGTGGGTGAGATCCGACTAATGCCTGATATATCAACACTATGTAGTATTTCCTGGTACAGTGCATTTAAGTCTTTGTTAGAATTAAAATTCGGCCAATAAATTTTAGTTTTGGAAAAGTTATCAATATTAATAGAGTAATTGCAATCATCACATATCTGGATATTTTTACTTTATTTTCATTGAATCTTAGGATCTGTTAACTAGCTTTCTTTCATAATTTTGGTAAGCAAGTCTCGGCAGCAGTTTTTGTCCATGTAATCATGCAATGTAGATGGAAATTTAATTTTCAAGCAATGTTCTCAAATTGTGAATGACAATTAATGAGAAAACAAGGATCAATTGGAAAAGATTGCAAAAAATGAACCAACACAGAAACCATTGAAGATGTTTTTTACAACAATACTGAAATAGTTTTTAGTAAGAAAATGGGGATATTATCCAAATTGAAATTAATTGGACAAAAAGAATCAGTTGAAAATTCTTGCATTATTGTTTTTCAGGTTTGGTAAGCTCTAAGGTAGCTGTAAACTTTGATGCAACCTTAAATGCCGCATCTTCTCTTATCTATTAGGAAAAAAGTTTCTTGTTTCTTTTGAATGTAAATTTCTAATTTCTATAAAGAAATAAAGCTGGTTTTTTCTATCTTTAGTGATTGGTGTTATCTTGAAGATACTCTATATATCTCTGTTGCTTTGAAGGAAAATTCATTTTAAAATTGTAAGAGCAATTGTGATAGCAGAAGATATGATGATTGTAATTGTTTTCTTTGAGAAATAAGAATACCGATACCTTGTCTGGTGAATGTTTCCTTGGCATATTGTCAAGGTTTTACGATGTAAATCTATGTCTTCTCTATTATTTTGTTATTCCATTTTATTTTTTCATTACTTATTGTTAGTGTAGGCATTTATTTTCCTTATGATAGGGAATATTTAGTTTTGCTTCACATTTTATTAAGCTTGGTTATGTTAATTAGAATGGTAAGGATGAGGACACATGGCATAATCCTTCAATTACATGTGTCATTCTTACCCACCTTTGGATAGTTGAATGTCACACAATTTTGACTTATTTGCCACCTCCCATAACCATTTCTTTATCCTTACTAAGTTGGCATAACCATGTATTTGGCATTTACCAAGTTGTGATGTACCGATGCCCCTGTACGACTCCCAAGCCTTCCACATGTCCACTGTACCATACGACACAGTCAAAGGCTTCCTGTAATGTCCCATACGGTCCACAATTTCACCCCTACGGTGGTGCTCCATGCAACCAAGTTACTCGTCACCTTTGTACGATAATATTTCCTTTGGCACCAAGTCCTCTCACTGTTCAACACCCAACCTTCGGCACTCGACTCTCTTCGACACCCTTCGACACTCAGTCCCCTTCGGCTCCCTTCAGCACTCGGCACCCTTCCACACTTGACGCCCTTCGACACTCTCCCTTCGGTACCTTCGGCACTCACACTTTTCGGCTCCCTTCAGCACCCTTCGGCACTCGGCACGCTTTGGCTCCCTTCAGCACTTGGCACCCTTTGGTACTCAACCTTTGTCACTCTGCACCCTTAGACACTCACCCTTTGGTACCTTCGGCACTTGCACCCTTTGGCACTCAATACCTTTCAACATTCAGCACCCTTCGGCACACTTCGACTCCCTTCGACACCTTTTGGCTCCCTTCGACACCCGACACCTGATGATTGAATATTATACTCGATCTATTTAGAAATATGAATGACTATTATTATAATCCAAGGTAACACAAGAGATCGTAGATCAAAGCATATGCAAACCACAAAAATGAATTTCTATCGATTGGAGACTTAAATTCTTAGATTATATCCAGATGCACAAATTTGTCTTTGCAAGAAGACTTCACAAATCTGACAATGAAGTACATAGTGAAATATCTTTGGCACTCAATACCTTTCGACATTCAGCACCCTTTGGCGCTTGGCACCCTTCGGCTCCCTTCGACACCTTTCGGTTCCCTTCGACACCCGACCCCTGATGATAGAATATTATACTTGATCTATTTAGAAATATGAATGACTATTATTATAATCCAAGGTAACACAAGAGATCGTAGATCAAAGCATATGCAAACCACTGAAATGAATTGCTATCGATTGGAGACTTATATTCTTAGATTATATCTAGATGCACAAATTTGTCTTCGCAAGAAGACTTCACAAATCTGACAATCAAGTACACAGTGAAATATCTGAAGCGATATCTCCAACAACAGACTAGGGTGGCTGCTAACCACCTAAACTGCAATTACGGACTGGGTAAGGTGTTCCACCTCCGAAATTGCACACAAGACTCGATTCCAATAGGAATTGCAAATACATAAGAAACATTAAACTCTACTATGACTACCTGCAATTCCAAACACGGCCTTATAAAGGGCTCCAGGGAGTTTCCTAAAGGGTTACAAGCAAGCCGACAATAGTAATTTATTATTTATTATTTTATAATTGAATTAATTAATTAAACAGTCCGTAGGATATTATTATATTTGGGACCACCTAATCATTAAATTTAATTGAGTCATTTCAATATTTTGGGAACATTTCAGTGCTCTCGGCCCAAGAATTGCTTATCCTCAAGCAATTGCAAACTCGGATGCTCCAAGATCTATTCGCTCTCCCATGTAGCATCTTCAACTGGCAGATCCTTCCAGGGGACTAGGTACTCCTTGATGGTGCATGACCTCAACTTCCTCTCTTTAACATCATGATCTTTACAGGCTCCAACGCAAGTTTTCCCTCTTCATCAATAGGTGGGAGTTCATGGGAAATCGTGACAAGCTGACCGACTGCCTTCTTGAGGCATGAAACATGAAAGACGTTGTGAATCCGACTTCCTTCTGGAAGCTCCAACTCCTAGGCAACTTCTCCCATTCCGAACCACTCTGTATGGTCCATAGAAGTGTGGCTTCAACTTCTCGGCACCACTTTTCTTGAAGACTGTTATGTGGCTATAGTCGGAGGTAGACCGAATCTCCTACTTCAAAAATTCTCTCAACCCTATGCCTATCGGCATACATCTTTTGTTGATTCTGAGCCAGCTGTAGGTTATCCTTGAGAGATCGAAGGATATCAAAACTCTTCTACAACCAGTCCTTGGCCCTCGGTGCACGACTGACGCCTAATGCCATATCCACAAATGAGGAAGCCTCATAACCATAAAGTGCCTTGAATGGTGACATACCTATTGACATGTGATAAGTATTGTTGTAATAGTGCTCTCCTAAATTAAGCCAACAAATTCACGCTTTCTGCTATGCTGCGATGTAGTTCCCCAGGTAGCCCTCCAACCACTTGATCACAATTTCCGTTTGACCATTCTTCTGCGGGTGGTAGCTCGTACTCGGTGACAACTATGTACCTGCCAAGCAAAAAAGTTCCATGTAGGAAGTTCTAAGGAAATGGCTGTCCCTGTCACGAAATGACTATCCCTGTCACTAACTATGTTGCACGGAAGGCCATGCAAGTGGAATGCCTCTCAGAAAGACAACTTGGCTACTTGAGCTGTGTGACGTCCCATGGGAATAGCAAAGAAATGAGCATATTTGGTCAAATGATCCATCGCGACATAAACAAAATCCTTTCCTTGCACCCTGGGAAGTCCAGTGATGAAGTCCATCGAGATGCTTTCCCATTTCTGATCAGGTACTGGGAAAGACTGAAGTAACCTTGTAGGTAAGGTATGCTCGGATTTATTCTATTGGCAAGTGGAACATTCCCTCACGTACTGCAGTACATCTGTTTTGAGGCCCTTCCAAGCGAACCTCTCCCGAATTTTCCTATAGGTCTTGAGGTACCCTGGTGTCTTGCCAAGTGTGAGTCGTGAACTTCCCTCAAAATTTTCTCCTTCATCTTCTATTCAAGGACCAAATAGATTCTATCCTTGTAGTATATGATATCATCAACCACCTTGTACCTATCATCCTGTATTTGACCATCCATCAAATGGCACGCAAAGGTGTTTTTGGAGTACTCCAATAAATGGGCCTTCTAACCTGCCGAAATCTGTGACAATGAACATATGGCAGGTCTCCTTGACAATGCGTCGGCCAGCACATTATTCTTCCTCTTCACGTATTCAATGTCACAATTGTATGCTTGGGTTTCGCTCACCCATTTCTGTTTCCGCTCGTTCAAGTCCTTCCGCTTGAGGAAATATCTTAGATTGTTGTGGTTTGTTCTCAACAATTTTTACTCCAACCAGGTATTGTCAAAACTTGGCCAATGCGTGCATGATGTCGAGCATCTTCTTATCATAGATTGAGTACAGTCGTTTGGCTCCCAAGAGTTTCCAACTCTCAAATGCAATGGGGTGATGGTCTTGCATTAACACTGCTCCAATGCCTTCTCCCGACGCATTGCAAGACGAAGGGTCAAGTGAAGTCTAGTAGTTCTAGCATCAGACACATACTCATGACTTACTTCAATCTATTGAAGGCTTGTTGTGCCTGATCGTCCGAATGAAAGCCCCCTCTTCGTCAGGTCTGTCAGAGGTGCTCCAAGTTGCGAAAACCCTTTCACAAATCTTATGTAGTAACTGCATAGTTCGAAGAACCCACGCAGCTCCATGAGTGTCTTGGGTGTGGGCCAATCAAAAATTGCCTGAATCTTCTCCTAATGCATGTGGACCCCTTGGGTGCTGATGACATGACCCAATTACAAAATTTCAGTCATCCCAAATTCACATTTGGACCTCTTTGCAAACAGTGAGTGTGTCTCCATGATTCCTAATACCTCGTCCAAATGTCTCAAATGTTCCTTCCATATCTTGCTGTAAATAAGTATGTCATCAAAGAACACTAGCAAAAACTTACGTAACTACTTGTTGAAGATGTGGTTCATGCAGGACTAGAAGGTGGCTAGAGCATTGGTTAACCCAAATGGCATGACCAAGAACTCATAGTGTCCATAGTGGCAACAAAATGCTGTCTTTTGGACATCATGTTCCCTCATGCGGATCTGGTGGTACCTAGAACGAAGATCAATCTTGGAGAAGTAAACTACTTTGTGTAGTTCATCCAATAGCTCGTCGATCTTGGGAATGGGGTATCTATTCTTGATGGTCTTCTTGTTCAACGCTCGGTAGTCGATGCACATCCAAAGGGTCCTGTACTTCTTCACCATCACTACCGAGGATGCAAAGGGACTGGAGCTGGGTCTGATCCATCCTTTTTCAAGGAGCTCCTGGATCATCTTCTCTATCTCTTCCTTGAATTTCTTAGGATGGTGATAGGGCATGGTGATAACAGGCTTGCCTCCTTCCTCCAACTTGATGGTGTGCTCAAAACCTCTATGTGGGGTTATACTAGGTGGAATATCTGCAAAGACCAAACTGTGCTTGCCCAACACCGCCTAGAGCTCATCATCATGGTAGTAGGCTTGATTCCAACTCAAAGGTTTGGTCAAGACCAAACATTGTGGCGCCTTGACGATGTCATCATGCCTGAAAATTGCTTCTATCCATTTCCCTGAAATCTCCCTTGAGCCGCCATTCAACATTCCTCTTAATACCACCTTGCCATCCACTTTGAATGAGAACCCCATCCTCTTAAAGCTCTGTGTGTACAGATTTGTCATGTCCCCTTTCTAGAGTGGACATTAGAGACGCAGGAGTTGGCCTATCATTGGAGTCTCGTAGGCTAGCAGAGATGGATGGGACTCATTCAGTGCATACAGTGACCGGATTTTGGCTTTACAAGCAGTTTGGAGCAGTTCCTAGATTTTAGGGGATATCCCTACTTTTTAGGAGGATGTGGCAGTGTCCAGATGTGAGGCATCACGGGACCATTCAATGGTTTCAGTTTCAGGATGACAGGGTGTGTTCCCTAGTTTCTAGGAGCATCCCTAAATTTTAGGGATGGGACTGCCAGTTGACCCATCTCGTTCGGCATCAGTCATAGATAGGTGACATGGTCAGACTCATGTTTATTTGGTTGGTTTTGGCTATCAAAGGCAAAAAGGAAAATATTTTAATATATTTAAATATTTTCTAAGTCAGTGATTAAATATTTTATAATAAGGTTATTTTTATAACCATTTCGGAGTAATATGGGAATAATTGCTTCATTTGGTCAGGGATGCCTTCGTGTGATAGCTCGTTTCAAAGGTCTTGAATTATAATAAAATATTTTCACTATCCGGAGACTTTTTGGTGCAATGAGTTATAACATTTCTAATAAAGTATTGTTTTCCTATAGCATGGACACCTTTAATTGGGAAAATATTATTTTATTATAAAGTGCTAAGTGTAATTCTCCTTTAGGGTTCGAATTGCCTTGAGAGAAATTATAAAGAGATGGAAGCTCATTTGCTCATTACCTATTGAACATTTTTGAAACTTCTGATTTGTAGAATTGCTCTGGAGGGCAATTGGTGGCTTGGGACGAAACCCTCAAGTTGTGACTGTTGAGATGCAAACCTCAACAATCATTGGTTATCAGATTGGTGTTTTATTGCATTTGTATGATCACAGGAAGTGATCAAACTAGTATTGGCATTGCATATTGGAGAGAATCAGTTTCATCTTGGCGGCCAGCTATTGGGTTTGGGCGTTTTACACCAGCTGCTCACGTGGGGTTTAGAGGAAGGCTTTTCAACATTGTTGGGCGGCATAGCACTCAGTGAGGCATTGGCAGATTTATCACAGCAGTTCCTTCAGATTTGGAGCACACATCAAGCATTCTCACATAGCTGGTGTTTATTTTTGTCAAGGACAATATTGTATGCTTGTTCTGAGCTTTTCTTGAAATCAATATATCAGATTGCTGGATAAACTGGGTATGTGCTGTTTCAGAATTCAGAAATATAGTAATGGCAGACTGTGTTTACATTTTTAAATGCTATTTAGTTTCCAACTGTTATGTAATTTCTTTATTTTCAAATAAACTCCAAAAACTAAAAGAAAACACAAGGAAAAAATAAGAAATCAGAATTCAGCCAAGGCCCTTCCAAGATACCAAACATTAGACAAAGATTCAAATTCCGAAATATACAGTAAATTCCAAGATCACCGGGATCGGTTATCTTTCAAGATCGAGGGTCTGTTGTGACATTTTCACAACTCGCCCATTTCCTATGGGACCCTTGTCTTTCCGCTTGCTTGCCCCCTTTTTTGGGCTTTGTCTCAGTAGCTCTGTTTGCGTCTCCTTTTTTTCTTCCATTTCTGAGATTTGAAGTGACGAGTTTCGGTCATGACCATGGAGAGAGTAGTTCCAAATAAAATCAAAAGAGATTCGCACTCCATGGGGATACGCGTGCCCACATAAGGAATCAAAAATAACGCGGGGAACACTGATTCACGCCCAGTATTGTCTTCATATCCCGGGATGATGAAATGTTTGCAATGAGCTATAAAGTCATTGGCCGGTACATAACGATGAAGTCTTGCAAAAGGAAACATTCCTTGCAAGCTCCCACAATGCAAAACGATCATATGAAGGAAGTTGCAGAATGAGCGATCCCCACCTACGCAAGTAATAGATGATGCTCAGAAGCCGAATCCTCCATAATTTTGAAAGTGCCCTCACTAGTGCTCAAACACAGAAAGTCCTGAAGAATAGGACGATTCGTCCTTCCTGGCATCAACAGGGTGAAAGAAATGGGATCGTTTATGATATCCCATGATAAAGGGAGTAAGAGTTCATCTGCATTTACATGGAATGCCCAGGTGCAAGACGAGATTTGAAGTGATTGGGGCCCTTCGATGCAGGAGGTAATGAGAAGAGAAGTTCTTTAGGAGTTAGAATTCAATATCCACCATGAAAGGAAAGGATACGCTGAATGCAAAGCATGCGGAATGAAGAAAAATTAGTGAAGAATCCCTTCGAGAAACAAGGAGCGCAGTTCAACGTAAGTGGAGGATGGTCAATGCATTCAAAAACTCCTTCACCAACCCAAAATGTGTCGAGCGCATTCTGATGCAAGTCGGGGAATCCCGGATGCCAGGCAAAAGGAATCCATCATCGCACCCAAAATGCGCCCGAGCGCAATTCCATGGAAGTCGTGGAGTCCCCGCTAATAGAAAATCCAACACCAAGCTTTTATGCCGCCCGCGAGAAAGGAGTACATTTTCTCCCAAGTCGGGGAATCAAGGAAGTGAAGGAAAATCCTTCATGAACCCAAAATGCCGCACACAAAATCAGAAGCGCAGTTTCTTGGAGGTCAGGGAATTTCCAAAATAAACAAAATCCTTCACTCCATTAAAAAAATCTCACTCGGCACAAATAAGTGGCGTAGTTTCATGGATTTGAAGGAAAATTCCAAATCCTCCACTTTTTTAAAAGAGCGCCCGAGAGCAAGAGCATTACGGTGATGGTCAAAAGTTTTTTTAAAAATTTTGGAAAAACTTAAAATTTTAAAATGCCCCCTTTTATGGTCTAATTCGTGTGAACAATTTCAACGGTAATCGAAAAGGGGTGATGACGAGAGGTTGAGATGGGAAATTTCATTCAAATATTGGTCGAGAAAGAAATCACGAAGATTAAAAAGATTCAACTGATAGATGGAATTGGAAACTTGGATTGTGATTTTTTTTAAATATTGGATCTTTGAAAAGTTGAAAATTCGAAAAATCGGAAATTGGAAAGTGTGAAAATTTCCAAGGTCGAAGAAATCGAGAAACATTGAAAAATCCAAAATTTTGGAAATTTGAAAATTTCCAAAAAATGGAAAACTTTGAAAAGTGGGAATCTTGGAGAATTCCAAAATTTCGGAAAGTGGGAGAAATTCTGAAAATCTTGAAAATTCATAAAATCATGGAAAAGAAAAAATCCAAAATTTTGGAGAATTCTGAAAAATGAGAAAATTGGAAAATGAGGTGAAAATTGAAAATTCCAAATTTTGGAAATTTTGGAAAAAACCCGAAAATTGAAAAAGCAGAAATTGTGGAGAATTCTGGAAGAATCCAAAAATTGGAAATTTGAAAAAACTCAAAAGCTGGAAATTTGAAAAGGAGATTTTTTCTTATTTAAATGTAATATTAATTTATTTAATATTTAATTAAAAAACCCTCAAAAAATTAAAAAAAAGCAACAAGGAGGAGAAAGTATTAATTAAATATTGATTTTTATCTATATTTAATTATTAATAAAAAGCGACAAGTTAATTTTAAAATTTGGAAGAGTAAAGTGAAATTAAATCGCTTTTTTTTGGATTGATATTAAAAGATTAAATATTGAAATTTATTCTTTTTCAATATTTAAATCAGAAAAACAAGAGGATGGATAAAATGGAAACTTCATCATAAAGTAAAGCGCTCAGACTAGAAGTTTTTTTTTTTAAATCGGAGAAAAGCAGTGACAAGTGGCGCTTATGGGAAAGAATCTTCGCCTAAATTAGCAGTTTCCTAAAATTAGCTCCTGTCTTTTAAAGCAACTTTTCAGGGTTTTAATCTATATATGAAGACTCTCATTTTGTCATCACACAAAGTTTTAGAAAACAGGTTGATGAGAGATTTTGAGGAATCAAGAGGATTCGAGTGAAGTTTTCCTTGAAAGTTGAGCAGGATTTTTGAAAAGAGAGAGAATTTCCAAACAGAAGGGAATTCTTTATTTTTGAAAGATGTGAAGAATTCAAGATCAAAAGTTTCAGAGGAATTTTCCCAATAAGTTGGTGGAGAAACATGATTTCATGAAGAAGAGAGAGATTTGACCTCTGAAAGAAAAGATGAAGAATTTGTCAGATTTTAAGAATCTCCTTCTTAAGAATTTGGTCTTCGTTTTCTTTCTCCTGCACGAATTCTTATGTTTGTTTTGATTTTTGTTTTGCAGGAATGGCAGAGCCAAGAGGAACGAGCATGACGAGGAAACAGTTGATAAAGAATGAACAAAGGAGTTTTTTCCCAGAATCCAAGATTGTTTCGAAGTGGGCAGAGATTGGAGATACTAATCTTGGAGGCCTAGACATGACAGAGTTTCACAGAAGAATGTTTGGGTAGAAAGATCATCAACTGACCAATTTGGTCACCCGAATTGTGAATAGTGGAATTGTGGTTGCAGCTGGCTTTGCTCTGGCTTTTCTGCATTCTGAGTTGATCGTGGAATGCGCCAGACACTTCAATTCAGGAGATAGAACAATCAAAGATTCCGATGGAAACATCATTGCAGACCTTTCTCCACCCGCAATCGCTGAGGCGTTTGGAATCCCTTCTTCCAGGAAATTGGTGTTGAAGACAAAGGAGCAGGCACATAGAGTTTTTTCTGCAAGAATTCAATATTGTGAAAATGTCATAAATGACAAGTGGTTGAGAAAGAATAGATCCCACCATTCAAAATTGCCGAAGGAGTTGGTTTGGTTGGATTTCCACAGGGAATACAGTGACTTGATCATGATGCTGAGTAGAATCTTTGGCATGCCGCACTCCTATCTGTTCGAGTCATGGATGTGGTACTTTGTCGAGCAGGTGGTTGAAGAGCACAATCACATGGACTGGGCTGGAATGATCA